>PVIJ01000589.1:104121-207920 GCA_004024925.1 Scalopus aquaticus | reverse complement strand
CGTGTGCCCCCCAACATACCTGCTGCACGCTCCAGGTCCCTGAGGCTCCCTCTCCAGCCACTGCATCTGTGGCGCATTTGGGTACCGAGACAGTGTGGTGGCCCAGGAGACATCCCCTGCCTCCCAGGAGCTATTTCCCTGGGCAGAGCTTTCTGGATTTGCAGTTAACTTGGAGGAAGAAACATGTTTATTACGCAGCCCCCGTGCCCAGCGCTATAGCAGCTGCTTTCACATAGTTTTTCAATCACGGGAAACTACGAGATGATTCCAACTGTACGAAGAGAAATTGTCGGCCTGAAGCAGCCCATAAACTTGAACTGGTGCACAGACCTGACTCTGCCCAAACTGGGTGCGCGGCGGGAAGGTGTGGTGTCCAGGCAAAGCCACTCCCTCCTGGGGGTCCATCTCGGCTAGCTGCCAGGAGCTGCCATGGGCCATGGGAGGAGCACACCGATGAGATTCTTGGGAGCAAAAGCAATTACCACCTCCAGCTTGTTACTGCCACAGTGATCCATGAGGCCAGCTCCGGGCTCCACGGAACCGCCCTCTGATCTGGGAAAGATGCATACTGATGGGTCCGATGACCAGGCCGAACTTAATTGCTGTTTTTAATCTTCATTACTAAGCAGGAGAGAGTAGTGGGCAAACCCAGCAGGAAATGAACACTGGGCGGGGCCAAGCCAGTACCCAGTGGCTTCTCCTCACTCCAGGGCTGCCTGGAATCTCCTGGGAGAATGCAAGACGCTTCCTCCTCACCCTTCATGGGAAGGTCTCTTTTGCTCTTACTAGCTTTACCCCCCCCCCCCACCTCTGGTGTTTTTCAGCTTGGCTCACACTTTATTTTCAGGGTATCAATACCAAGAAATCGCTTTCTAATTTCCATGGCAACTTGCTGCACACAGTTTGTTGGTAAAATAACCCACAAGTGTATGATGTTGGTGGTAATTGGGTGGGGAGACGCCGCCGCTGAGTCCAGCCCCGGGCCTGTGCTGGCCTGTGGGGGCCTTGTGGTAAGAAAGCCGGGCCTTTCAGCTCACGAGTCCAGTCTTTACCAGAGGAAGAAAATCACAAATTTGGAAAAATGCAACTTACAGTCGAGACAGGGCAGAACAGCTAAAGGACACTGTGACAGTGAGCATAGAAGGGGTGGGGTGTAGCAGGGGTGGGTGTCAGAGGATGAGTGTTCGATGAGATGAGAAGAAAATCCTTGGTGAATCCAACTCAAATTGGGAAGGAATTTGGTGCATGCATCTTAAAACCTGTCTGTTTTTCTTACCTGTTACTCAGCACTCAGTTGGGGTGCCCCTCTACCCTGAGAGTATTGCAGAGGGGCATCTCCTAGTATCACAAGAAATCATGTCGTTTAATGACCTAGTGAGAAAATGAAGGCCGTGGAGATGAAGTGATTTGTATGTCATAGAACTATCCTGTGGCAAATATGGAGTGACAGTCTGGGTCTCTGAACTTGAAATTTAGTGCTTTTCCATTTAATAAAGACACCCACCCACTTATCCATCCATCCACTCACTCATCTACCCATCTACTATCCACCCACCACCCACTCATCCATCTATCCAACAACCCTTTCCTAAATGTATATAGCTAGAGTTCCAATGTACTCTCAATGAAGGTTTTGGATTAGATGGTTATTATTTTATAGTTGGCAAATTATCAAATTAATCTCCAGGCCCCTTATTCAAATGAACCCAGGGTCTCTCTCCAAAAGGATTTCTACCCATTGAAGGATAATGGATCAAAATTGTTCTATCTATACAATGGAATATTATTCAGGCATAAAAAGGAATGATGTATTGATGCATCCTCCAAGGTGAATGAACTTTAAAAGTCTACGCTAAATGAAAGAGGCCAGACATAAACGATTAAATATTGTATCATTCCAATATATAATTTCATATGTCAGAAGAGATAAATCCATAGAGACACAAAGCAGACTGGTGATTGTGAGGGGCTAAGGGGAGGGGGGAATAGGGAGTGACAGTTTAATGGGTGACTGTTTAATGGGGTGATAAAATACATTTTCAAACTTGATTTAGCTGGTGGTTGCACAACATTGTAAATGTACTGAATGTCACTGAAATGTCATTTTAAACAGTTAATTTCAGATTATGTCAATTCTACCTCTAATTTGTTTTTAAAAAGGGACTTTCTATTCCTTTTGGTCTTGGATTGGGGTGGAGGCAGGAGAAGGGATTGTTTCTACTAGACTCCAAGCAGGAAGCTCTCTGTGACTGCTTCTGTGCCCCTGAATAGGGACATTTTCCTACAAGGGCAGCAAAACCCAAGAGGGCCTGCCCCTTGGGGATCCTGCCACTGTGGACCCCTTACCCCAATATTGGGCACCAGTCCAGCTTGCCCTCCGTAGTCTCACCAGAGACCAGGCTGCAGTGAGCTAAGTGAGCAGGGGCCACAGACCAAGAATCTGAAACAAATCTGAATTTTAAAACTCCTAACAGCTTTAGTTGCTGTCACTATTTTTAATAGATTTTTATCCCTATGCATTCAATTATTATCATTGTCACCAGCACATGGGGGAAATTTCAACGTGCCTGTTAAAATTGTCAAGTTTATTAGACACTCACTGAAAGCTTAGTTAATTTTGTTGTTTTGTTCTTTACTCCCTCTTGCTTTCGTGTTATTTATTTCATTTTTGGCTGTGCGTGCGTGGCTAGCCTAAACATATGGACTAATTTTTCTCCACTGGTTTTAAAATACTTTAATGAATTCTGCAGAGGGTCAATATTGGAACGAGGGGGAGGGGGCTGGTGCTGTCCTGCAGGTGGAGGGTTGGTGTCTGCTGGTTCTGTCCAGAATGGTGTTTCCTGCCACCCATGGGGTGAGAGTTCTTTCTCTCAATATAAACTGTAGAGCTCCTATTTGGTTTCCTTGTAGTCCTGGTATAAGTGAAACCATTCGATATTTTTCTCTTTCTTCCTGGCTTATTTCGCTGAGCATGATCCCCACCAGTTCCATCCGTGTCGCTGCAAATGGCATGTGTTATCTTTGAATGCTGAATAGTACTCCATTGTGTAAATGTACCACATCTTCTTGATCCAATCATCTATTTTTGGACATACGGGGGGAGGAGGAGGATAAGGGCACAAAATGGAATAGAAAAGGACACAAAGGACCACGGAGATGTATCGTGGGTGAATTGGTGGTGGGTTACCCAAGGGGAATACAAAATGTAAAAGATATAAATAACAATAAAATATAAATATATATATATATATATATATATATATATATATATGTATATATATATAAAGTAAAAGAAAAATGTCCACTCGCATCCATTTTGTATGGTGACTTTTTTCTCATGCTCCTTGCTTTTCCTGGGACAAGATTTAAAAAAGAAAAGGCAGAGAACAAAAACAAAATCGAGGGTGAAGAGACTCAGGAAAAGCTGTTCTTTTCTTGCTTTAGATCATAGGGCTAAATGCTACTGGACACCAGTGCATCAGCTAGCCTGTGCAGCTACAGAAAAGATTCAGTCATCAGATGTGATACCTGACTAGGTCACCAACCAGGGTCTGAGAGAGCCAGGAGTACACCTGGCACCTTCCTTAGGAGGCTCTGAGGTTCACCCACTGCAGAGTCAGGAGCTCTGATGTCTGATTCCACATGGGACACACAGTCCTTGGTGTATTAATATGGAAGAGTGAACTGCCAAGACAAGCTCAGGAGAGAAAATTGGGGACCTTAACATAACTCATCAGATGCCAATTCTCCATTTTGGGGTCTCCCTGGAAATCATGGTTTCCCTACTCTGTGTGGGTATGTAGTCTAATGTTCCTGTCTCATTTCTTAAGTTGAAGGTATAGCTAATTTCTTTTTTTATTCATTTTCTAACGTAAGTTTCAAAACTATAAACTTCACTCTAGTTACGGCTTTAGCTGTATCCTGCAAGTTTTGATATGTAGTGTTTTTATCAATCATTTCTAAGTTTTTTTTAATTATGATTTCTATTTGACCCATGAATTGTTTAGAATGTATTTTTGTCTCCAAATGTGTGGTCTTTTACTGGTCCCCCCCCTTTTTTTAAATCCATTTCTAACTTAAATGCATAGTTGCCAGAGTGTGTGATCTCATGAAACTTGTTTGAGACCTGCTTTATCCTTTTTTGTAAATAGTTCGTGGGTTTTTGAAGAGTGCGTCCCCATTTAGTGGACCCAGTATGTTTATGTATTCACTTTATCAATCTTTTTACTGTTTTCAAGCCTTACTAACCATTTTATCAGGTGGCTCAATCTATCAGTTACCTAGAGATAAGAGTCAAAATCTCAAACCTCATGATGAATTTGTCAAGATCTAGCAGTTCTATCAAATTTCCTATCTATTATGATTGCCAATGTATTTAGATTTATTTCTACCATTTCATTTTTTCTTTTCTAGTCATCCTATTTTTTCCATTTCTCATTTCACTTTTCTTGCCATTTTGTTTGGGTTGGTTAAAGAATTGCTACTCTCTTCTTCTGGGTTTTGTTTTCTACATTTATTATATTTTTTTTACGTTATTTATCTAGAAACATAAACTGGTTTTGGATTTTTAAAATCTTGTATCTATTGGGTTGTTGGAAAAGTCATGACACATTTTTGCTTGCAAAACATAGAAAAAATATGTCATGACTTTTCTGACAACCCAATATTTATTACTCATCCCAATTAAAATTTTTCTTTTGAAGATTAGAGCGGGTTAAGGTTTACCACAAAATTGAGAGGAAGGTTCAGAGATTTCCCATATACCCTCTGCATATTCACAGATGCATAACCTCCCCCTTATCAATGTCCCTCACCAGTATGGTATGTTCGTTACAACTGAGGAGCCTACATTGACACATCACCCAAGTCTACAGTTTTTGTTTCTGTTTATTCTTGGTGTTATACATACTGTGGGTTTGGATAAATATATAACGTATCCATCATTAGATTGAAGTACTTTTTATAAGTTTATTCCTTCATTTTTCCCTCTAGTAGTTAATTCTTGGCTTTACAATTTATTTAATTTGATGGTAATATAGCCACACCAGCTTTCGTATAGTTAATAGTTGCTTGGAATTGTTTTTCATGTTTTCACTTTCAATTTCTCTGTCTTTATATTATATATACTATTTACTTGGATTAAAAAATCTATTCCGGCAATCTTTTCCTTTTAACTGGAGAGTTTGTCAATTTATATGTATTGAAATTGTTGATTTATATTTATCTCTACCATTTTACTTTGTGCTTTCTAATTGTCTCACTTTATCTGTTTCTCATTTCTTTCTGGCTCTTGAATTGATTGAAGCGCTTTTTTCTGTTATTATCTTCCATTTTTCCCCTGCTTGTTAGAAAATTATGTTTTATATGTTTATTCTTTTAGTGGTTACCCTAGATATTTTAACATGCAGACTTAATTTAACAATGTCTAAAATTAATCAGTATCTTTATCCTCCCTCCCAATTTAAGAGCCTTTGAACACTGGTACTCTCATCACTTCTTTACAGCTGCTATATTACTTTTGTCTAATATTTTGAATTCCAGTTGTCTGTAACCCACAATTTAGACACGGTTACTGTCTAAGCTTTTAATGTTTATTTAGATTTATTCACATATTTCCAATATAGTGTTTGTCATTCCTTTTTCATCTCACACATTCCATATAGGATCATTTTCTTTCTGCCTAGTGTACATTTTTTAGAGTTTCTCTTAAGAGTAATTTGTCTGAAAATGTAGTTACTTTACCCTCCTTCTCAAACTATGATTTCACCAGGTATGAAGTCAGGGCCTTTTCTCAGGACATTAAAAATATTATTCAACTCTTTTTTGGTTTCCTCTAACTGTTGAAAAGTCAATTATCATTCCTTTAAATGAGAACTGTCTTTTCTCTTTGCCTGTGAAAAAATTAAAGTATAACTTTTTTTTTTACTTTAAAGTGCATAAATCATAAAGGTACAGCCTTCTGAACTTTTACAAAGTGAATACGCTCCCATAATGATCACTTGGATTTAAAAAATGAAAATAAAACTTTACAAGCACTCTAGAAGGCTGCCTGGATCGTTACTGTCCTCCAGGAGGATATTCAGTGCAGCTTCATATCTGACTCAGATCTGTTCTGCCTGCTTCTGATCTGGCCCTTTTTTTCTGTTTGTATTCAATCTTCTTTGTGAAGGTGAGAATTTAAGTTTAATATTCTGCTTAAACTTTGTGAGAATTTCAGGAACTGTGGTTTGAGGTCTTGTAACAATTCTGGGACATTCTTGACATTAACTCTTTCACCATTGCCTCTTCTTCAAGTCTTTATTCCTATTAGGTAAATGTTACAATTTCTTACACTGCTTTTCATGATCCAACCTGCTAATGTCTGGACTACACTCTTATTCTACATTTCAATTCATTAATTCCTCCTTCAGGGGTATTGAATCTACCGTTAAATAATTTAACAAATTATGTATTTTCACGGGAGTTGTATTTGGCCTTTTTTTTAAAAAAACATGCTTGGTCATTTGTCACATAGTCTCTTTTTCTATGCTCATTATTTTCAATCTTCATTTTTAGATCTTGAAACATATTAAGTATACATTTTGTTTAATATTCTATGTCTGATAATGTCAGAAATATTTAGGGTCCTACTTCTGGCATTTCTGCTAGGTGGCCACAGACATGTCACTTATGTCCTTGTGCCTCAGTCTTCTCACTTGGAAATTGAAGATGATAGCAGGAACGATCTTGTGAGGTTACTGTGATGGTTAAATGAATGAATACACGGCAAGTGCTTTCATGGCAATGTACTTCCTGGCAAATAACTGCATTCACAGTCAGGTGTGAGCTATGGTGGATGACAGCTGTGACAACAGCGGTGCTGGTGCGATGACAGGCGGCAGGGATGCGTCCAGAAACACAGTGGCTAGATGGGTAGGGTCCCTGAGCTACTGTGGCTTCCAGACTTAGCCAGGTCAGGACAGAGAAGGGGACTCACAGAAGGCTTTGGGGAGCACCCAGCTTTGAACTGAGCAGGCCCTAAAGCCATAGGGTAAAGTTTTAGCATGTTTAGGCTTGGAAAAGGGGAGGAGAGTGCGGTGCCTGGGGTCCTGATGAGTGGTTTGGCAGAAGCAGGCATGTGCGAGAGATTTGCCGTGTGGCTGCTGTCGGTACCCTCCCTAGCCACTTTCCATGCAGCAGGAACAGACAATTAATGATGCAGTCAGAAAGCCAGTTCTTCCTCAGGGACAACTGGCTTAGGACTCATCCATTCTCTTGGGTGGTGACACGTTGCGAATGTGACTGACCCACGCATCCTGCCCTGCAGCCCCAACACAGGGCCAAACACAGAGCCTGTGCAGCAGACCCTTCCCTCCAGGCCCCGCTTTCCTGTGGGCTGCTGGCAGCAGCCCAGGGGAGCTCTCCGGCTTCATCTGGGCTGCCCCATTGAGGGAGGGAGGGCCTGGATTCTCAACTCCCAAGCCTCTGCATTGTGGACCAGGTTTGGGACAGCTGCAGACTTTGCACTCTGATAGGCCTGTTTGCACCCTGGTTTGCTGTATGTGGTCTTGAGGGAATCTCTTTGAGCTTCAGTTGCCTCATTAGGAAACAGAGATAATAATAGGACTGCACAGACTAGCTCTGAATGTCAGATGAATAAACACATACGGAGAACGTGGTGCGGAATAGATGCTCAGTCCATGCCAGCTCCCTCCCTTCCTTGGGTCTCCTGGGCTTCATCTGGGCATCTAAACAACCTTTTGCTTCTGGATATGAAGGCCAGTGGGAGACAAGGGACCATGAGCTCTCTGAAAAGGAAGGAAACGGTCTGTCATTATATCATGTCTCTAGGAGGCCTGCCGGGGTAGGGTCACATGAAGCAGGAGGGCCTCGAGGGGTGTACCAGGTTAAGGTCTACCTTGAGTGAGGTGACCAAGTGGGGAGCACTGGGCCCCTACCTCTCTTTGCTGGTTCTCATGCCTCGTGTTCTTTATTTTGTTCTCTTCTTTCTTGGGGTCAGTGATTGAACTAGATGATGATTTAATCTCGAATAACCGCACCCTCACCCAGGGACACTTTCATTCACTAGCGCAAACTGTTAGCTAGGGTGGGCTCGTGCAGGAGAGTATTTGGGAGCAGGAGTCCATCTGGGTCTCAGGAGCCCACTCTGGCTTCAGCACTTCATATCCAGGAAGGGGGCAGCAGAGGGTCCTGCCCTTGATGTACCACCCCCTCCCCTTCAGATAGATGCAAGAAAGGAAAATTCATACATGCCCAGGCCCCAGGCCCCTCCTGCCTCACAGAGGCCCCAGGAATGTGTCTTTAAAACATCCTGCAGGGAGGGGCCAGCTGCTGCCTTCTGCAGTTTATAGCCACCTTTACACGCAGTGCTGCTCCCGCCTGGCCACCCAGCAGGAGGGACACTGAGGCAGGCCCCTTCCTGGGAGCCAGGTGACTCCTTTATGGGCTGACTTTGGCTCGAGGACTCCCCAGTGGCTTTTCCAAACCACTGTTAGACAACTGGGCAGCCCGCCCTGGCTCCCTCCCTCGTCCTTTCCTGGGCCCCGTCAGGTGTGGCAGTTCGCCCTGCCTTCCCCATCCCTCCCACCGTCACCGCAGTTTTCTTTCCCAAAGGCCCTCTCCCTAACAAAATCCTTGCACCTTCAATCTCAGTGGCCCGGATGAACTCAGTGCCCTTCTCTCTGCCAGCAATGCCCGGTTAGTGCCGTTTGTCTACATCCAGCCACCTTTTAATGTGCCAACCCTCACCCGCCAGCTGCTGAGAAGACTGAGCAAGTGTAACTAGGTGGTAACATCTTCCAGAGTGTTTGCAAGGGTCTCAGTCAAAATTAAAAACAATAAATACAGTAGGACGTGCTCACCCAGCATGTCCAGAGCCTGTCAGCTTTTGACAAATGAACATTTCAGGAGTTAAGAAATGTCACTTTCTACGCCACAAAGTGCTCTAAAAATCCAAAGAAAAACAAAATCAAACATGTTTTTACCTATGTTGTCTCATTTGAGATGTGAGATAAAGCTTGATAGGAAATTAAATAATTTCAGTGTAGGTGCTTTGTCAAACGTAATATACCTATAAGTTTGTGGGAGTTGAATGAACATCACTTGAGAACGATTCCAAGTTCCCATTTGTGAGTCTTTGAGGGAGGCAGAAGCTGTCTCTAGAAACAGTCAGAGGGTGACAGGGGTGAGGGGCAAGCTCTGCTAGGAAGTCAGAGATGGTCTTGGGGGAGGCAGGGCACTGAGGGTGTGGCTGGCCCCAGGGCAGGCCCAGAACATGGAACTGGCAGCCGCCGCTGCTGTTTCGCCAGCTGCTGTGTTGGGCAGACAGCCTGCTGATGCGTCCCGAGGCAGGGCATCGAAGACCCGGCTCAACAGCTACCTTCTCCGCAAAGCCCGCTGGCTCTCCAGCTAGAAGTGCCCCAAACTGCCTCCAACTCACTCCCTGGGCCTCCCAGTCGTGGCCCCCCTGTCCTTGTGCGGTGGCTCTTTATGTGTGACTTGATCCAGTGCCCTACTCTTAGCTCCCTGAGAGCCAGGACCAGACTGGCCCAAAGACTCCTGTGGAGCAATGCACCCCAGATGCACAAGCCAAAGCCCCCACACAAGTCAAACCCCCCTGGATTTTGACTCCGGATTTGCACCTGCTACAACTGACCCTTGTTCTGCATTTCAGAAACCTGGAGAAGGCTTGAACATCATGAGCGAGAACGTTCTTGGGCCTTATGTGCTGTATTGTTTTTCCTTCCAGCTTTGTGCTGTAATTAATTGTCTGTTGACTCCTTGGATGGGATGACATTCAGACCCGTTTAGACTAATGAATTGTTGTTTGCAAATGATACAGTTGCTTCTAGTGTAATGAGTGGATCCTATCTTAATAGACTCTCAGGATGCGCATTTGATTCTTCAGTGGGGACAGTGGTGCTGACAGCTTTCCTTTTCTGTTTCTGCTTTTGTCTCTGGAGGCTTCTTGGCCCTGGACTGATGCTCAGAAGCTCGGCAAGGAGCTCAGGCATTGGGGAATTGTTAGAGAAACCTGCCCGCCTTTAGCCTCTTCATACTTGGGGCTGGAGGGAATCCTAGGAGCAATTTACCTCTCTCTCTCCAGCAATAACCTGGACTGCAGATGGGGGATATGCTGTCTATGCTTCTAAATGTTGAGATTCCATCACGACCTTAAGTACAAGAACCTAGTACTTTATGAAATAGGACTGCTCCAAAGCTACATAGAAATCTGATTGTGTTCCGGGGGAGAGATGGACAGATTCAGCCAAATTGGATTTTCAGTGTATACAAGGTTTCGAGGATTTGAGTGAACCCTAAGATGATGCCGAGAGGGGACTCTTATGGAGAGAACATAACCAGCTTGGAAAAATCTGCTTGCTCTGTTTTTTTTTTAAATTCATTTAATCACAACATAAACCTTTTCTGGAACCACCTGCCATCAGTCCAGTGATTAGTGAGGCAGAGACGAATAAACCCCCCGTTATATTTGTTCGGGCAGGGTGTCTGCTCAGGACACCCACGTGAAAGCAGGCAGGGGCATCCGTCAGGATAGACTGAGGCCTGCTGTCCAGACCCGTAGCCGGTGCCCTGCCGCTTCAGAGCGCTGGCAAGTCCCTGAACTCCCAGCGCCTGCTCCTGAGCTCCGGCCGAGCCGTGTCCCGCTCCTTCTGTTGCTAGCGCCTTGCCTTTACGATAAGGACATAAAGAGACAAGGAGCGTTAGGGAGGCTTTGAGGGAAGAGACCACTTCCCACTGATTGAGTAGGAAGTTATCCAAGTGCGGGAGGTGGGAAGGGCTGCCTTCTTCTCCAAGGTAGTCCTTCCTTTCAGCCCCGAAGAGGCTGGTCTCCACCTCCCTCACCTGCCTCCTCTCCCAGCTCTTCTCCACTTCTTCCTGCTGCCTCAACCTGAGGCTCCCAGGTGATCAAGTGTCCTAAGGTCAGTTGTCCGTGGCTGTGGACAGAGAATACAAAAGTGGCACCGTCTCTGAGTTACAGCCGGCATGGCGGGGAGGCCGCTCCACGTCGGCCTGCAGACGCAGACGCGGGCGACGGCTGTGTTAGTTGTAACAACAGCGCTCCATGCCACTGGGCAGCAAATGGATTTCAGCCCCACTTTAATTTCTAACGAATGGCCAGGCCCACGCCACATCCATCAGCAGGCGCCGACCCTGCCGCATTAACAGCCTCGTTTAATGGCCGGCTCCCTGCTTATCGCACCTCGGCCTGATCAAATTGTTATATAAAGAGATGTTTTTGCAATAAATATCTGTCGGGAATTTCAATCAGGTTCCAGGCCCACCATTGCTGAGTCATGGTTCTTTTCTCTTCAGCTAATGAAGCTTTCATGGTCCTGGCAGGGGTGGACTTTGGGGCGAACAGCAGATCGGTTTCAGGGGCACGGGAGGGGGGGAGGATAGAAACGCAAATACCAGTGATTGGGTGGGAGCTCTTCAGGCTTAGTCGGGCGTCCTGGGAACAAGCCCGAGCTCCCCCCACCCCAGACCCTACTCTGGGGGTCTCCTTGCTCGGCTCGGTCTGTGTCCTCCCCACTCATCCCTTGACTGATCAAGTCAGATGTGGGGTGTCCAGAGGCAGCCAGAGGCCGGTGAGGGGGCAGGGTGTGGCGTGCCCGGTGACTTCCAGCTCTGGAGGTGTGTGCTTGGCATTTGCTGTGCGTCCGGCTCTCTGCTGGGCGCTCGATGCGTCGTAACCTACGTAGCCCTCGCCAGGACCCAGCGGGCCCGCCATCAGGATGTCCATTTCACAGATGCACAAAGGCAGGCAAGGAAGGGGGAGAGGAAATGACACGTCACACAGCCAAGCAGGAGCCTGCTTTGAGCCACCCCCAGGCTCCCCTAGGATACCCCAAACTTCGTGGGGTGGAACATCCTCTGGAGCATCTGTCTACTCACCTGTGTGCTGAGGATGTACCTGGGTATTGGAAGCTGAAGGTAATTAGATGTGGTTCTTGCCTCAAAGGCATTGGTGCAAGAAAAACACATTTACATGACTCAAAAACCATTGAAAAGGACAGCCGCAAGTCACGTGAACACCCCTCCCCAAAAAGAATCTATACACTTGTGTAAGCACCTGTCATTAAGAAGCAAAACACATGCTCGCCACCAGCAGGGGCAGAACCTGTGGTGTGAACTGTGGCGCGGGAGGGGGTTTGCACCAACTGGAATCAAAATGCACGGGCATGGTCCAGGTGCCTCCTAGGCGTGGTGCTTTGTCAAGCCCTGCAGACTGATGGACGGGGGGGAAGGAGGAATGGGAGGGACAAGCTCATGACCAGCTCCCTTCAGCCTCTCCCAGGAACCAAGGGGGAGCAGCTGTGGTCCAGGTCTGCAAGAGGCTGTCCTCCATGCCGGCGGAGGCTGTGTGGACGGTGGTGAGCAGGCTGTGTGGACGGTGACGAGGAGGGGGCGGGCCCCAGGCTCACTGGCTTGCGATGCGGTGTGTGGTTGCTGCGTGTTGTTTTCTGTCCAAATAGAATAAAAGCTGAGCATTTTGACTCAGTATGAGATGTTCTGTGCCTTTAGAAGGGGAAAGGGAGAAATGAATAAAGTTTCCAAGAAACTAATTAACCCACAGACAGTTCACTCTCGTCCTAACCCAGACAGAAAGCGACACTGGACACGCAGTTCAGAGACAGCCATCAGGACACGGAGCTGGCCAGCTTCATCATCTATCTCTGGCAGATAATTAAGCTGCTTCATTTTATTTTGTTTTATATCATGTCGGGGCTCCCTGGGTCCACTGAGTAAAGATCTGGCATCTTGCCAGAGAGGGACTTGGACTCTGGAATCTAGAAGCCTCACACCACGCCTGGCCTTCGTCACGGTGTGAAGTCAGTGATAAGACGTGTGTGGTGGGGACGGGTTTATACGACCTTGCAAAGGCAAAGAGCGTCTCGGGCTGACCATCAGCCCCCAGCCCCCTCTACCAGTCTGTGAGACAGGACATGAGTTGCTTGGTCGCTGACTCATAACTTCACTGGGTAGTGTCCTCTCAGATGGCCTGACTCAACTATGGAAGCTAGTGTGGACTCTGGGATGTCGCCCCTCCTCCAGGAGGGACCCCTGAGTTTGGGAACTGGCCCTCTACCTTGCCCCTTTCCCTGGCCCTCTAGCTAGGATAGCCCCAGGCATCCACTGTCTGTCTCCTCCATGCTCTGCCCTTGAGTCCTGCAGATATCCCCTGCCCTCCAGGCCTGCTGTCACTTCGTAGCACCCCTACAGTCCCATAGCGGCAAGCCTGCTTCCTTATCCAGAGAATGGGAACACGGAAACCAGTTGCCAGGAGGATCGCAGGAGATACAGTGCTCTCCAAGCTCTCCAGGAGCCCACAGCACATGCTCAGAAAGGACTGGCGCATGCTCTGTGGGGGCCCATGGTGCAAGCTTGGGAAGGCTTGGATGTTCTGTAAAGACCATCAGGTGCTGAGTGACGTCTGCCTTCCAGTTAGATCCTTGAAGCTGATGCCCGACTGACCTTCTCAAACCCTCACTTTTGTTATCTGTGCCAAAGTAGCTCCAGCTCCAATGGAATGCCTGTGAGATCGAATGCAAACTCCCCAGCCTGGCGTCCAAAGTATCCTCTGTTAGTCCCCACTTACCGTGCCAGCCTCATCTCTGACAGCCAGACCGCGTGCGGCTATTGCATTGAGCAGCCCTGTCGACACTAGACTATTCTTGCGATTGAAAAGGAGAACACAATCAATGCAGGAAACACTTAGCATTTACAAACTACATTGATACTGATAAAGGAAAAGCAGACAACATTTGTACTTGACTTTATATTTAGTAGAATACACACATATGTGTATAAAGGCACCTAACACATCTGCATGGAACATCATACCTAGCTGAAAGGATGGGTCGAGGTTAACATTCACTAAGCCTCTACCAGTGCTAGTTATTGTATCAGGAAGAACAGGAACGTGGACTAGAAGGACATCAGCTCCAGGGCGGGTCCAGGTATTTGGGGGCCACCACTTCTTCCTGACACCTGACATCATTCCCCATGCACGAAATTCTCCACTTGTCCCATGGGTTTGGCTAGTCCTGCTCCCTCACACAAGACACAGATGCCGGGACATACCTGGGTACACATGGAGGCCCAAGTGCGCAGAGTTCTGGGGGACACATTGCTCCAGAGGTGTGTGGGCTCCAAGTGCCTCATCCTAGGAGGCTGGATTACAGCTCCTTGAAGCTTCACCTCTATTACCCTTCACTGGCAGCTGGGCACTTGGCAATGACACCCATGGTTGCTTTTCATTCGCCCTGATTCCTCGGGCCTCGTCCCCACTGTGGCCAGTGGGCTGTGCTCTCCTCAGCTCGGACCCCCTCCCTCTGTCCTCTTTTCCAAACAGCCTCCCCTACTCCCGGGTCTCAGGCCGTCTCATTCTGGCATCGCCAACAGTCAGGGTTTGGTGGAGCTATCTTGTGTTCACAGGTATCTGTTCCCACCTGGACGCCCTAGTTCAGAATGGGGGACAGTCAGGTTTCAGGGCAATTTGTCCACTAGTCCACGGGGCCGCCAACCTTGAGCAATTTGTGGAGAGGGGGCAAGAATGAACTACAGCAGAGCAGTCCTCAATGTAATTATTTTCTACCCCTAGCATCAGTGCACAATGCTCGGGGACCCCAAACTTAAGGGGTGCATGCTCTAAAGGGGACTCTGCCATCTACTGCAAAGGCAGTAGACTCTTAGTGTGAAAGATCTTTAATAGGGTGCATAGAGAAAAAAAAGGCATTCCTAATAATAGCTTCCCAATAAAATCCACTGAATTTCTATCCTCTCATGGCAAATGCCCAGCCAAACAGGGTCTGTGCAAAGTAGGGCCACTGAGGCCCAGAAACTTGCCACAAATCTAAGCTACTTTCTGATGGGGAACCGCAAGAACGGGCTTAGGCCAGTTTGAGGCAGGAGAGACGCAAAAATACAAATCAAGATAACAATTGCCATTGTCTCTGCCAGGGACAGTCTCTCATGTGTCTCTCTCTCATGTCTCTATTAAGTGTCTCTACAAGTCCGTCCTCTTCATGTCTCCTTCCAACTTCCCCCCCCGAGGCCAGCTACCTCCCATAGCTCCGCCCGGCTGCTCAGCTGCACCCCTAGTTCCCACTGGAATTCCAGTTTATGGCACATGGGAGCCTCAGGCGCCACTTAAGTGCACCCATAGACCCCAGAAAGTCCTTCCTTCCTCCCTCTTCCTATGTTGGCAGAGACACCTACCTTCTTTAAGTCCTCATCACCCTTCACCTCCATGTCAAGGTTTGGATATGTTCTTAGTAATAACAGGGCAATCCTAGGGGGCTGCATGGAAGTGGGGGCAGAGAGAACGGCCCCCTTCGCAGAGTAGAAAGGCTGCAGCTCTAGACGCTGTGTGGGGCAAGGCAAGGCAGCGCCATCCTGCAGGGTCTCCCCACGAGTCACTTCAGAGCGTGCCTGGCACGGGCTGGCACTTAACCTCTCTGAGCTTCTGCTGCCTCATCGGTGAAGGCAAACAGTCCTCACGAGACTGCTGTGAGGAAGTGCAGTGAAGCCCGGAGCTCAGCACCTGCACCAGCTGAAGCTCCAGAATGTTCCCCCGTGCCGCTGGCAGTCCTTGCCCAGCCCAGGTCATGGGTTCTTGGCAGAATCCAAAAGCACTTTGTAAACAGCAAAGTGTCCACAAATCAGAGGTGCCACAATCTTAGCAGGGGGCTCTGCACACTTTAACGGTGGAGAACCAGACAGTAAATATTTTTGGCTGTGTGGTCCATCAAGTCTCTGTTACAACCACTTAACTCTGCCGGTGAGGCAGGGAAGGAGCCCCAGACAATAGGTAAATGTTCCAATAAAATTTGATCGACAAAGCAGCCAGCTGCCTGTGCTGCCCTGGAGACCGTGGTTTACAACCCAGCTTAGCCGCTGGGGTGGGGACGCGGCTCCCGCAGGCTGTGGGGCTGAGGCCTGCTCTGCATCTTTCTCTGCAGCTCCACATGTGAGTGTTCGGTGAGAAGCCATTGGAAATCCTGGTCCTCCTGAGGCCCATCTCCCAGCAGGAAGCTGGAACAGGGAAAACAGGCCAAGACTTACCTTTCACCTACCTCCAAGATTCTTCCACTGGTGAGTCAGAGCTGGGAGGGAATCTAGAGGGTTAAAGGTCATCAGGAGTCCATGGCTACACAAATGCCCACGAGCAAAGTGGGTAATAAAAATGCACAAGGCCCTAGTGCCGCCTATTTTAGCTCTTGTTTTTCCATTTTAAAAGCACTGCTTTTAAAAAACATTGAAGTAACACTGCATTGTAATATCATGTAAGTTCCAGGTGTGCATCATTCAAAAGCACCGTGTGTATGTATGGCTTTAAGTTTCCCATGGAAAGTTCAGTTCTGTCCTTTTCTGTACAATTGACCCCTTTGACTGGATTTCCCTTCTCCCTTTTCCCCTTCTCTTCCATAACCACTAATTGGTATTATAGTCCAAAAGTTTTTGTTCTATTTAGTTCATCTGTTTGGTTTCTCTAATTACCACACATGAATGAAATTCTACAGTGTTTGTCCCTCTCCATATGATTTACTGTTTGGCCACTTTTGATTGAGATGGGGTTCAGAAGTGTCACTTTGCTCTGAGAAAACAGGAGAACGAGCACAATAACAAATGGCCATTGACACTGTAACTGGGACTGAGGCCAAAGTTGGGTATAGTTGGTGCCCCCTGGAGGGGGTTGTTGGTGAGAATAGATAGCCCCAGAAAAAATGCTGAAAAGGTATCCCAGTTTGGGGTGGAGACTCTGATAAATAAAAGGCACAGGAGAAGGAGCAGCGGGAAAATTCAGCAGCCATGATTTAGAGTTTGAGATTGAGCCACCAGGAGCTTTGAGGCTCCAGGATGTAGAGTTCCAGAGTGAGCGTTTTCGGAATCTTTAGTGACTTTGGGGCCAGTGACTTTAGCCCCCACCATGCCAGTCTTAGAGAGGAAACGTTGGAGGGCTTTGCAAGTAGATGAGTGACTGGAAACTGCTCCTGGTTTTGTTATTGCTACAGCCGAGAAAAGAAGGCAAAGACCAGAGCAGGCGCCTTGCTAGAATGCGTGAGTGCAGCCGTTTGTGGTGCTGTTTGGCCCCTGTAGCTGCTGTTTTGAGTGTTGCTGGCCTGGTGCTGTGCTGGGGCATCATGGCAGCTCCAGGAGTATCTCCTGTCATGTATTTTGTTGTCCTCGTGAGTTGGAACCTGGTCTACAGTCCAGCTGCCGCGTGTCTGCACGGGCAGGGAGACGCCATCTTGGGCACGTGGCCTGTTGTTCAGGAGAGGAGCTCTGCATCCTCAGTGGTGGGAAGATGCCGCCTTAGCTGTTTTTCATTTGGGACTTAAAAGGACAGAAGATTGCTTTGGGTGAGGTAAATGGCCATTTCTTGGCCTCAGAGACTTTGTTTTTCCCAGTTTGTTAAATAAATCCCATTGTTGTTGTTTCCTAAGTCTGAGTAGTCTTGCAATTGTGCGTGTGGGAGAAGAACTAGCACAGTGACCAGTAAGCTACTTGGACAGTGTCCTTGGCCAATTTTAGTGCCCCTTCTGCCCTATTTCAACACGCAGGGTCACAGAGAGATAGGGAGGGGTGGAGACTGAGGTGAACTGGACAAGTGCTGCACCACAGAAAGGAACACAAGGGGCTTTTAACTCAGCTCCCACTGGAAGCTGCTACCTGGCCACCTGCAAATTAGGGACCAATATAAACAGATCTTCTGTTTTTCAGGACAAATTATGAAACTAGATTTTCTTTAAAAAAACTCCCAATTTTGGATACTGGATCCATTAAAACAAACTATATGGCCCAATGAAAACAGATCTAGATCATGTAAGGGGATTATTTTGCTCTTCTAAGTGTCTAGATCTCTGAGAATAAAAACTTTAAGGCCTGTTCTAGAGAATGTAGGATGTTAAGGAAAGCTTTCTAGGGAGAAGCCTGGAAATTTTCTATACCCATGTTATCTTAGCCTCAGCGATGTTGACATTTGGGGCCGGCTAATCCTCAGTTATGAGGGACAGTTCTGTACATTTGTAGGATCTCTGCCAGCATCCCTTGTTCCCACCCACAAATGCCAGTAGCACCCCTCACAAGTAGTAACCACCAAAATGCGTTCATTTCCTAATGTCGCGTCAGGGGTAAAATTGCCTAAGCTGAGAATGGCTGGGTTAACTGTCCAGCCATTCTGGATGGCTGGGGAGCAGAGCTGGGGAGGATGGCATGAGAGGGAGGCCTGCGGCGATGGCCCCTCAGCAGCAATTTGTGGACTGAAGTTTCTAAATGAGCAAAGTTTAATTTAGGCCTAAATCTCCATTATTCCTGAGTTTCAAGGGAAAGTGGTGACCATTTAAAATTATTGATTGGAACCTGCTGCGAGTCAGCGGAGGGTGAGAAACAGAAAAGGCCAGGAGGAGGAAGTGGTCACAGTGATGGGGCAGGGGGCAGGGAGGGCGGGGCCAGGGTCGCCGCTGGGACAGGGAGCTCTGCCAGGGAATCTGGGGGCCGAACTTGGGAACAGCAGCAGCTGCTGCAGCCTGGGACCCCAAAGGGAGACGAGTGTCCAGGCTTTGAAGGCCTAGAGCGGAGCCCAGCAAGTTCCAAGGGGAACATGACCTGGCAGGGAGGGGGCAGGTAGAACAAACTCCTTAAAACCCAGAGGAGGGATGCCTGAGACCAGTGGATGTTTTCTGGAGCATCCAAACACCTGGTGCTGTGCTTCACAGAGGGGTGCCAGTCGGGACACCCAGGCTCTCTGCTTAGGCTCAGGAAGCCGAGTAAATGCAGATGGTTCCTCAGGTCACTGCCTTCAGGCCTAAGCTCTGGCTACAGGTGCACGGGGCTGAGAACCGTGGACATGCAGGGAGGGGAGGAGCCGGAGGTGGTGAGGGGCTCAGGGGCAGGCCTGGAGGGGGCAGGCAGGCCTTCTGGAGAAGGCAAGGGCTGAGAGGCACGTTGGGGCTCTGGATGTGGGGCAGGGCGGGAGGTGGACCCCTCTTTTAGGAGAAGCTGTGGTTTCAAGCCTCTTCTGAGTTCTGATCTGAAGTGAGGTTTCTTGGAGTTTCTTGCACAGACATGAGGTCAGAAAAACACGGCTCAATTTGCCAAGATAGAAAGGCCGCTGGCCAAGGGCCTCCCAGGGAGAGGCCGATGACCTGAGCTCTGGCTTGGTTTCTGGGACCCCAGCAGCCAGAGCTGCCCCCAATGGGGGGATGTGGAAACCTGCAGTCAGACCGGCCAGTGATCAGCTGGACCATTCTTTGAATTAACAAGCTGAGGTGCAGAGACACGGGGACTCACTCAAGGCCACCCAGCCAGGAAGCTGAAGGAGCCCAAGGGGACGACTTGTACTCTAAGGCCCTTTGCACATTCCCTGTTGCTGTGTAAGAGACTAACGCCTGTGGGTGCTAGAGGGGAGGCCCTGGGGTCAAGATTATCTGTGGAGAAGAGTTTGTAGGGGCTGTACGGACCCTTTGGCCACTTGAGCAAAAGCACACAAACGCTACTCCGAATCTCCAGACAAGTGGGGCCCCTGGGGGGCCCCATCTCAGCCCCAGCCGCCACCATATGCTCTCTGACCTTATTTCCCTCTGACAAGGCGCGGTTGGTCTTCAATAATGCAGGCCCCCACCTAACACAGGAGAGGCTGTCACCCAAAAATAACTTGAAAGGCAGACAGAGGGAAGCAGATAAGCATTCAAAATCATTTATTTATAGCGCAGAGTACAAAGCCAGCAAAGAGACTACAGGCCTGCAACAGCCACAGTACCCCTTGGGGGGTACTGGGGGCCCCTCCCACCCCACAGAGCTGCCTCAGAAATGTGTGTCTCTGGCTGACCTGCCTGGGGGCAGGCAGTCTGCAGAGAAATTGAAGACACAGCAGGTACAAGGGTGGGGAGGGGAGCAGAGCTGCAAATCTGACCTCAGGGGATTTGGGGAGGTGCCCAGACCCCCATCACTGGAGAGGTTTATGCAGAAGCTGGGACCCCATTGTGGCTGTGTTGGTAGATTTCCGCATGGGCTGGAGATGTGACAGGATGGGTGTTTTCTAACTTGGTTACAGCTGAGCAAGACATACCTTTGCTGGGTCACGCCCATTCCTTCTGGGGGAGGCACCAAGCTTGAGCCCCTTTTCTGCCTCCTCTTCTCCCCTCACTTGGACCCTCAGATTTATGGAATAGAAGCCAAACTACCATCTGGATGGGCACTATGCACCCCACAACTCTAAGCCTATTTCCAACTCTGGAATATTCCTTAGTCTTTAGAAAAGAAGCGTCAAAAAATTGTGTTGCATAAACAATTATTTTCGAGAAACAAAAGGGATGAGAAGCTGGAGAAGTTCAGACTTGTATAACAGAATTATTTCTCTAGGAATTTCAATAAAAGGGGGCTTTTATGGTTTGAAATGTGCACTTTGTTAACTGAAAACCAAAAATCATACACTGGTTGATCAAAACTGACCCTGTACTTCAATGTCACTGAATCCCAAACACTTACCATCGACACAAATCAGCAAGATTCTATCCTGACCATCAAAGGCAATGGCAGCCTGTTTCTCAGCCAGAGATGGTCAGCGAGGGATCGCAAGGCTGGTGGACGCGCGAACCGCTGCCACACAGCAGCTGTGCGGCGCTGCCCTTCTCACCACGGTTCCGCCCGCCCCTCACTCAAGATGATTGCTCTGGGTGACAGTCGCGGGAAAACCAATAGTGGCTTGTGAAGGCAACTGTAATCCTTAATGATTGGTCAGGTTGTAACTGATTCCATCCATGGAACTTGCCAAATGGGAGAACCTGAACCCCGCCCATGTCGGCTCTGTGTGTATCTGCCGTGTCCCAGACGGACCTGCCCGCTGCTCTCTGCTACCTCCTGTGTGCCTTGCTCGGTGCCAAGGAGATGACATGGATGGAAGACAGAGCCTTATTCTCAAAGAACTGAAATCTCCTTCGGGAAGGAAGATGATTGAGATGCTCTTTTATCCCCTTGCACTTAAAAATATTTTCCCCTGCATTTAGAAATATGTTTTGAAATAACTTTTAGCATACTGCAAAGTGATAAGTACCGTTCAAAGAATCCCTGTATCAGACCCCTTTGCCTGGATTCCCTCCTTGTAAGAGTGTCACTGCATTTGTTCTTTGTGTGTGTGTGTGTGTGTGTGTGTGTGTGTGTGCGCGCGCGCGTGCGCACGCTATTTTTATCTATAACCGTTATCACTAATCTTTTTCTGAACAATTTGAACTAAGCTGTAGACATGATGTCCTATTGCTCCTAAATACTCCAATATGTATTTCCCCAAAACCACATATAATCCAACAAATCAGAAATCTACATTGACACAACATCACCATGCTACCTACAACTCCATTCAGATGACCCTAACTGTCCCAACCTCTGTCCTTTTTGATCCAGGAACATGCTTTGCATCTGGTTATCATGCTCTTTCCAGAGGATTCCTCAGTCTTCTTGACTTTCTCATCTCCCACCACTGCAAAGAGTACAGGCTTCCCATTCTCTGGAGGTCACTCAACCTCAGTGGTCTGCTGGTGCTGTCCGGTTGAGTCAGGTCAGGGTTTTCTGGCTGACTCCCCAGTCATGTGGCCAAGGTCTCCAGCTGAAAGCCCCTCTGTGACTTACTAAGGATGTGTGCAAGGGCAATGGTCTGGTCCTCATCTAAGCTCACTCACCTGTCTTAGCCTCCATTAATGACATCTCTGGGTCAGATTGCCAAATGGGCTTTTCTATTTCCACGATCCCGTCTTCACTTGGGCATTATACTTTAAAGAACTTTTCCTTCTTGCTTTTTAGTCTATTTGTTAATTTATTTATAACAGTGTGGACTTATGGATTCCTATTTTGTTCAATAGGTTGTATCTCTTACTGTTATTCATTATTTTGAAGCTCAAATTGTCCATGATTTAGCCAGTGAGAACTCTTTCAAGGTGGCCCCTGTGTCCTTTGGATGTGTCTCCATCACCTTTAGAACATCCCTTTACTTTCTGGGACATAATAGGCTCCAGGATCATCTCGTACTTTCCCTGTCAAAACCTGGAATCAATTGTTTCTCTAAGGAGAAGTGGTCTCCTTTGGTGGTGGATGGTATTTAGAGACCAAGATCTGACCGTCTGATGTTCTCATTGCTGCTGTGGTGTCATTGCTTCTAAGTCTACTACATAGACAGACTAGGAAGAATGTGTAGGCATATATGATATGTGCACACACACTCACAAACACTCATACATGAACACATCCATAATAACTATTGGCATATCTATGTATCGCAGCCAAGAGTTTGTATTGATTTCTCTAACTCTAATCCAAAACTTAGGGTTCTTTCTAGCCTCCTCCCTTTCCATGTTGGTCAATACCATCTCCAAAAGTGAGAAACCTCACTTAATATATCACATAACATATATTATCCTTAGTATATGTACTTATGCGCTCAACCAATATGCTTATCTGCTAGTTGTGTCCATATCCCCAAAGCGCTGGCCTTCCCCCATCTGCCTGCCACTTGGAGCCAAACCGCTGTTTGTGGGTTGTATGCCAGAGGCACACTGCCCAAGCACCTCTTCATGGCTCCCATAGCTCCCTTCTCTCCCCATCCCCACCCTTATCACCATGGGATAGCGCCCCCCTCCCCCACCAACCTGTGGTGGGAAGGGAAGGAACAATGGAAAAGGAGAAAATGGGAAGGGCTGATTGTGCCTTTAAACTTGCTTCATAGCTGAGATTACAAAGCTTTTTCTGTGTGCAAAGAACTTTAGTGCACCTAGTATCAACTAGCTCCATTTCATAGGAAAGGAAATTAAAAAAACATCTCAAAGGTTAAGTGACTGTGTTGCACAACTAACATGATGGTAGATTCAGCAGACAGCTGAACCCAGACTAAAAGCAGGGCCTCTGATTTATCCCAGCAGGTAACAAAAGACACTGCCACACACGCTCTATCTATCATCTATCTATCATCTATCTATCATCTATCTATCATCTATCTATCTATCTATCTATCTATCTATCTATCTATCTTTGTCAGGCTTCTACAGAAAGACATAATTAATAGTATGTATAGAAAGATAGAAGATAGGTCGAAAAATTTATTATGAGGAATTGGCTTATGCAATTTTGAGAGAGGGAAGTCTCAAGATCCGGACTAGCAAGACCAGATCTCCAGGAAAGCCCATGGTGTCCTGTCCTAGTCTGAGCCTGAATGCATGAGGATGAGTAGACCTGATGGTGTAAGGTCTGGTCTGAAGACCAGCAGCTGCAGACCCTTAGGCAAGCAGTGTCTCCATTTGGGTCTGAAGGCCGGAAGACTGATGCCTCATGCAGAGAGGAGCTATCTCTTTCTCAAGGGAGAGTTAATCCTTTTGTTCTATTCAGGCCTTCAATTGATTGGGTGAGGCCCACCCACATTAGGGAGGGCAATCTGCTTTGCTTAGTCTACTGATTCAAAAACTAATCTCATCCAAAAACACTCTCATACTCACATCCAAAGTAATTTTTAACCAAATATCTGTGCAACCCACAACCCAGTTCGAGTTGGCACATAAAATTAACCATCACACACATATGTGTGTGCTGTTAATTAGGTTCTGGTCTATAGCAAAAGATACAAACATTTGATTTCTAATCAATTCAGTCTGAAGCTCTAGTTCCAGCTTATGAAAACAGTCTGTTGTATATACTGTAGAATAGCTGTGTTCAGCTTGGTTTCAAGCATCTTAAATTCACATCTTAAATTTTGTTTTATTGAAGGTTCCTTCTCATCAGGAATTTTAGGCTTTTGAGGACTGTTTTAGCTCTAGTGTTCCCTTTGAGAGTGAGGTAGACGCAAGAACAGAGAAGTGGTGGGGGGTCAGGCACAGAGCCTCGTAAGCATTTCTTTTTGTTTGAAATATGACTTCTACTTTGAGAAGGGAAATCATCGGAGAGTTTGGTGCACAGGCTAGACGTAACCTGCTATGTGTCTTAAAAGGATTATGGTGTTGAAGGTGCACTGAAGCAAGTGTAGTAGCAGGAAGACCAGGTAGGGGGTTACGGTAATGATCACAGCGAAAGGTGAGGAAGCTTGGAGCTGGCATATAGGGATAGCAGTGGAGGGAGGGAGAAGTCAGCAGAGTTTTGGCAACTGACTCTCGGAAAACAAAAACAAACAAGCTAAATAAATAAAAATAAGAGCTCTGATTTGCAGAAATTTTGCCAATTTCTGAGGAGTAAATATTCCCACCATGGCTGACTTCAACCAGCTTAACAACCAACTCGCTTAACAACCAGCTTTTAAATTTCACAAATATTTACTCTTCATCTCTCAGCACACCATGGTGAGAAGTGGGTGGGTCTGGACATGTTTTGAGGGTAGAGATAACAGGAAGGAGGATGGAGACAATGTGGGATGTAAAGGCAAGAGGGGTCCAAGGTGACTTCAGGATTTTTGCCCTGTCATCTGGAAGGATGGAGTTGCACTTTATTGAGATGGGGAGGAACATGGATGATAGGATTTGGGTGAGGCCAGCAGGGGTTCAGTTTGGGATATGCCACGTGTCCATACCTAGTAGCTTCTAAGTGGAATATGGGCCATGCAGAGTTCAGGCTCATACAAAGCAAAACGTTCTCTCCTTTTGAAAGGACTCCCACACCTGGTTTCTGCATGTGGATTCCTGCTCATAGCATTTGCCTGCCCCAGGGAACCATCCAGAGCTTTGGTTTCCCATTGGGCCCGGGGGTTCTAGTGGATCAGGCGAAGGACAGCAAATCCCTCACTTGGGTGTCTGCTCAGCCCCAGACACTGTCAGTGAGCCCCAGGCTCTTCCCTTGAGATGTTTAGTGTATAGTTGGGGAAATAAATGCAAAATAGTCTTTTATAAAAACGTCTATGTTTTGCTGACCCCACTCATAAGTTTTTAACCTATTTGAGTGGATAATGAAAGAGAGGTTGTCTAGTCAGCTGGACTCAAGCTGATCCTCAAAAATAGGGAAGCATTTTCCTGGGGAGATGAGGACAGAGGATACCCCAGGCTGGGAGTCCACAGGAACAAAGAAGGCCAGGCCCCTGGAGAACACGCTTGCTCAGAGTTACTGAAAAAAATAATCATCCTAACATTTCTAGAACATGTATAATGTCCCAGGCATGTGTATATCTAAGTACTTTGCCTATATTAAGCAACCTCATCCCCATAGTACCTTTGAGAACTAAATACTGTTATCATCCCATTTTACAGGGGAGAAAATAGAGGTAGTACAGTCCCCCAGCAAGTCAATAATGGGGAGGGGATTCTGATCCGGGCAGTCTGACTCCATAGTCCTCACACCTAGCCCATGAGTAAAATGGAAAATGGAGGCGGGCCTGGATAGATCCCCACATTTGTTTCTACTGGGGCAGCCCAACTGGGAGAGCAGAGGAGGTTGCCCAGAGTCCCCAGGGAGCTCCCTCGAGGAATTTCATCTTCCTGACTCTTCTCGATGAATGAGGGTCCCCAGCCTGCTCCCTGCTAACGTGTTAAGGCTGTTCAAGCCAGTCGTGTTGGATTCATTCTATGACTTCCAGCTCTGAATCATCATTGCTAAAAGCCACTCATTTTTTAAAAGAAGAAATGAATTTGCTCAGTTTTATTCCCCATTTTTGGATAACATACAGAAGCCACTTAGAGCTTAATATTAACACTGTACATCAATGTCGGCCAGCTCGAAGTGGCGCATGTCACAGCTCAGCCGTCTGCAGACTCTGAATGTTAGATGAGCTCGGTTCCTCCCAGCAGTGGTAACCGGAAAATTCAATGAGAAGAAGCCCTTCTTCTCGCTCCAGCTTGGGATTTCTGCAACGGGGTGAGTCTTGGTGGTGTAGTTTTAGGGACTTGGGAGAACCTATACTCACCTGGCATTGGTCGCCCCAAACTTTAACCCTGCAGCTTAGCAGAAACCTCTTACATTGCAACTAATCCCCTGGATGTGCCAATGTCCCCTAGAAGGTCCCCAAGAAACCTCAGTCCCTGAAAGGATGAAGGGATGGTTTTGAGAATCTGAAGAGCAACTGGTATCTTTAACCAAATGCCGGTCCCGCCTAGCCACGCCACCAGGCCTGCTGCTGTCACTGTCTTCGGCTGGGCTCTTCCTGCTGCACTTGCTGTCCTCCCAGCTCTCTTATCTGTCTGATGCTTCCCTGGGGGGCTTCTCACTTCCCACTCCCCTCCCACTTTGCGCTCTCTGTCTCTGGCATTGTGCTCCCTGGCCTGGAACCATTTCTGATCCCTTATTTTTTGTTGTGGTGTAATTCACACATGTTGAAACACACACACCTTAGTGGACAGCTCCGTGTGTTTTGATGTAGGGGTACACCCAGACACCCACCACCCAGATCAAGATATTGAACATCCCCAGCACCCCAGCAGGCTCCCTGGGGCCTCTTCCCTCATCGAATGGGTGATGACTGTTGAGAATTCTATGACCTCCCTTGAAATTCCTCGATGTGGAATCATACAGGGGGCCATTCCTAGCTCCCCAGCCATGGTGCAACCTAAAGGAGGAAGCTTACAGGAGGGGGGCTGGCAGGGCGTGCTCCCCCTTCTTGGAGGCCTGCAAATGAGAGGACTCTGGCTGAGTTGCCCCAGCCCGCACTGCCTGACTCACAAGCTGCTCCGAGAAGCGTGAGCCGAGCTCCTGAGCGTCCAGACACCCGCCGCTGGCCTCTGCGGGCTGCACGCTGCTCCAGGGAGCCTCTGTTCTGCCCTTGACAGAGCCCCACAGCTCCCCGCACGTCCCACATGATCTCTGCTTCCCTTCTAGGTGCCCCCAGAGTGTTAGGTATGAAAAACCATCTAAAAGAGCTTCCTGTCTATTTATAAAAACAGACCCACAGAATGGCTCCGCTGGGCCTGGAAATCAGGCCTGCTGGCCCCATGCTGCCCTCTCTGCAATATTGATCTCCACGGCTTTGTCACCTGGATTTGTAGGCAGTTCTGCTGAAGTGCTGCCCTGAGCCCTGGCACTTTCTGCTCATCTCCACAGTATATTCCTGAGGGGCCAGGTTGCTGCTGGAGGGACTCACCCGAAGGTCCCCCTGACTTTGCCTTCCTAGAAGCCATCTTAGGTTCCTTCCTTTCCCTGGGACCATGCTCTGCACCCAGAGTGAGAGTCGGGCTCAGGTGAGAGGGCGGGCTCAGGTGCAACCACCCCTGGGCTGAGAAACAGGACTTCACCCTCATGCAAATGATCACCTTTCATCATTTTGTTCCCAACAAAGACATACACGACTTGCTAGTTATAGGCACCCAGTCTTTATGGGGAGTAGATATGTTTGAACTGGAGGGGAGCTACCAGCCAAGGACTCTGGGGCCGGGAAAGTAGAGGCAGCATCATGGAGTAGCAAAGTGCCAGGGGAAGTCCAGGGATGTAAAATTTAATCATGTGAGGCTGGCAGCAGGGCCTTCCCCCTGCCACCTCCTGCCCTGGGCTCAGGCTGCGCTTGCCACCTGTCCAGGGTTCAGGGTCCTTGGCCGCCTGTAGTCTTGCCCCTCGGGACGGCTTGCAAGGTGCAGACAGGCCTGGAAAGTAAGCAGGGAGATATTCAGAGCCACTTACCTGCAGATTTAAAAGAGAGGCAGGGGCTGCCACAGAGACGAGGAGGAAGGCGGCTGGGAGTTCCTGGGCTTGGCTTTGCTGATTTCTCATCAGCTTTGAAGGTGGAGAGGAAGAAAAGAGGATTTTCTCCACCCTCTTTCCCAATAAGCCCTGGACCCACTCAGAGTTCAGCGTAATCCTTATTGACTGCATCTGCAGGGGGAGAGACTTTTACGAAGCCAGGACCTTAGCTGCACAGCCCCCGGGAGCCCTGGCCGCAGCATCTTCTCTGTCCCTGCTGTTCGTCCCCAGACCGCAGGCTCCAGTGGGAGGCAGACTCCAGGCTGGTGAGCTCGGGGGCCTGAGCCGCAGGGGAGCTGGCCCTGTGTGTCTTCTCTCCGCCTTGGCTGGGGGCCAGGGAGGAGGCCAGCTTTGAAAGAAAGTCCTGGAGCGAGAGCTCCAACAGTGCTGAAAAAGGAAACCACGGTTTTCATCATTCCCCAAATTAGGGGTTTCTTTGTACTTTTATGTCTATTCTTAGTTCTAGAAATTTAAAAAAAAGAACCAGTTTTGAACAAAATTCAGAAGTAAGCTCTGAAGAATTGAGGAGGCTCTGTAGACATGAGGAGGGTGAGCGAGTGAGGGGGCGCCTCTAACGCGAGACGCAGAGAGCGGCCTTGCCCGAAGGCCTGTTCCTCTGCACGCGTGGGGCGCAGGAGCACGGTCATTTCAGCCCAGGGCAGCGTCTTCCAGCGCTTGCTGTGTGCACGAGGCCCATCCCGCGGTGTCGGGGGTGCCCCTCCCTGCTGTGCTCCCTGCCCTCCCTGCGCTGACCCCAATGGCCCTCTTCATAGCCCGTCCCGTGAACTGAACTCCATCTCGGAGTTGGCCTCCCAGAGAGCCCAGCCAGCCGCACAAGGTCCTCGGGGTTGGTAATAAGTGCAGGGCAGGGAATGAACAAGGCTGGGTGGCAGGGAGCATGCGGGGGCCAGGGCAGGGCTGGGGGTCTCCAGGTAGGTGACTGGGCCTTTGGGTTGACACCTGAGAAGGAATTGTTCTTAAATGAGTATTTTTTAAAGATTTATTTATTTATGCATAGAAGAGCTGGGGTGTAGGCCAGAGGTATGTGTGTGTGTGGGGTGGGGGGGGTTGGTGAGAGGATTCACCAGAGACAGAGTGAGACAGAGTGGGGAGCACAACAGGTGGATCTACTGAAACACACTGCTGAGGGGAGCAGCGGGCGAGGCAGGAGAGGTCTGCGCCATGTGGGAAGCTCCCTGGCCGGGGATGGAACTCGTGCTGCAGTGGCTGTGGACAGCTTCATAGTGCTGAGACTTAACCTGTTGCACCACCAGGGAGGCCCCAAGAAGGAATTGTTCTTGTGGCAATTTGGACCTAAAGCTTTCCCGCAGAGGGGACACCGACAGACTCCAGGGGTCGGGGCCTGCAGGCACCATGCATGCTGCTTTCCTTTACAACACAAGGGGAAGGAGGAGATGAGCTGTGGCTTATGAGGAAAGCAGGGTCAAAGAATGATGTCTTGGGCCTCCCTGGTGGCGCAGCAGTTGAGCGCTGTGCTGTGGAGCTGTCGGCAGCAGCGATGTGAGTTCGACGCCCAGCCGGGGAGAATCCCACATGGCGCGGCAGACCTCTCCTGCCTCGCCCCCTGCTCTCCTCAGCAGTGTATTTCTGATCTGCCTGTTCTGCTCCCCACTATGTCTCTGGTGAACCCTCTCGCCGCCCCACGCCTCTGGCCTGTACCCCAGCTTGTATGTATAAATACATAAATCTTTTTTAAAAAATGATGTCTTGATTCAGGGATGAAAGACATTTAACAGGTTTATGCACTTTGGGGAAGGAGTCAGAGGGATGGTGATAAAAGAGGAGAGAGCTACCACTGATGGATCCAAAGGCAACAGAACTGGGTGTGTGGGGCTGAGGCAGGCCCAACTTCCTCTGCGCTGGAGGGCAGGGCTGTGTGCAGAACAGGCAGGTAAACATCGAGGCCAAGGCTTGATGTCAGGCGCGGTTGCCTTTGATGCTCTCAGCCTCATTTGTGAGGTCATTTGCTCAATTCCTGTTGGCAGATGTGTTTGTCCAGGACAGACAGACAGCCCAGCCTGTGTCCTGAATGGTGTTTCAGTCAACTGTGAGGTGCATGCACCACGGTGGTCTCAAAGGCTGCCTGCGTGTCCAGCGTGCGTCAGGCTGGGCATCTCAGCTTGTGTGATGACTCCGCGATGTGCTCGCAATGAGACGGCCTGAGGGCCCATTTCTCAGAATGTGTCCCTGTCCTGAAGTGACTTGACTGCACACGAGGAGTTATTGGGGGCAAGCAAGCTTCTCACCGATCAAAGGGTCAGGGGGGAGACAGCTGGGCCTGCAGGGATGCCCTCATCATCTCTCCAGGACCAAGTGGAGTCCCCTCTCTTCTCCTTCTCTCGGTCACCTGCCTCTTTCTGGCTCTCTGCTGCTCTGCAACCCTTTCACCCTGGGGCCCCACAGAGATGAATTTGCCTCTAAGTCCCAGTTCCTAAAGCAGAGATTGGACTGGTTCTTCATCTGGGACCAGTAACCGCCCTTCATCCAATCAGAGATGGTCAGAGCTTGGGGTGTCTGTCCTGGTTCCAGGAAGGGCCCTGGACTCAAGGTGGGGGAGGGTAAAGGGCCGCAGGCTAGTGGAGAAGGGCGTCAAAGGAGAAAAGCGCCTTGAAGGTCTAAAGTGGTTAGTATCTCACCCCGAGCGGCTCTCCCAGCCCACTGAGGGTGGAAAAACGTAATTTAGAGCTGAGGTCCTGAGCTTTTTCTCTACCAACTTTCAGAAGGTTGGGAGCAGAAGTGGAGAGATCTTGATGTGCCATCATCACGCATTGGAGGGGGCGTGGAGGTGATGGGCAGAAGAGTTCAGAACAGGGGAGTTGGGGTTGGTGACAGGGTAACTGGAAAGGCCTTACAGGGCTTAGCCCCCGCCGGAAGGGGGGGCAGGAGTGGGCCGGGGACTGACACCAGAGAGGGTGAAGACGAGGACAAGGAGGAGGTGGGAAGTCAACTGGGTTTACTTACCCTCGGGGCCCCGGAGAATGTTCTCGCAGGACTCACTGTCCCAGGTCCCTGTCCACTCCAGACATGCGGTCAGTCGCTGACTTCTCTCCACGCTCCCTGAGAAGTCTAACTCACACACCATGGGCCCAGAAGGCTTCCCCTGGACCCTGAGCGCTAAGTAGCACAAAGGGGAGAGGGAGGAGACCACCATTACTTAGCGACTCCCCCGCACGCACGGACAGAGACACCCCATCCTTCCCTGTCCTCAGCCCGTCAAGGGATGTGACACGTCTTCGTGTCTGCCATCCTTACCGCCTGGAGAGACTTCTTGGGGCCCTCACTGCTTCCTTCTGTCCATGTTGCCTTTTCAGTTCTACCGCTCAGAATGTGGGGTGGGGGGCGATGAACAGAGCGGTCCCCTGTGGAGGAAAGTCAGCAGCAGGGAGGCGGCCATGTCCAGTGGCAGCAGAAAGCTCCTGAGTGGAGAGACCTGGGCTGGACACCCTGGAAGTGGCCCCTGTCCCTGGCGAAGCCCCTGAGCTGCTGCAGAGGGAGGGTGTTGGCACTGACAGGCCGCACAGCCGTTATCAAGCCGAACCCCCCTTCTCCAGAGAGGCTGGCCACAGAAAGGTCTAGTTTCTCCCTCCCATTCCCTGAGGGCAGGGCCTGTATCTGACGTGTTTTTCCCATATCCCTGGTGGCCGGCCAGTGCTTGCCCACAGGGGTACCCCATGAGACTGTCCCAACTTGACCCTGAGGACACCCTCTTGGAAGAGGGATGTGCAGGAAAACTGTTCTTAGGGTTCAGTGAGGGGCAATATCCTAAGTCCAACTGCTACAGACTGAATTTGATTTGGGAAGATTCTCCCCAACTAGGTCAAAGTTCTAGTGTTTTCCGTGTATTCATTCAACAGCTTGATTGCACACCTTCTATGTGCCGAGTGCCATTCGAAGCATCAAAGAAACAATGATGAACAGGATGCAAATGCTCCTCTGCTCATGAAAATTTCAGGGAGGTCTGGAGAATTGTTTAGATGCGAAGACCAGAAATTGACCCCAAGCTAGAGGAGAGAGCAGAAGGGCGTGTGTTGGAATGATGTAGGTATGGCTTATGCAACCAGGCTCCAGGAAGGACTGGCTCTGGGTCCTGCAAAATCAGACGCAGTGTTGCTCCTGAGGCTCCTGGGGAGGCTGGTGTCTCTCTCCTCTCTGCAGACCTTCCTGCATGCAGGAAGCAGCAGCCCCAGCCCTGCCCTTGCAGGGTCCTCCCCTCCGGTCCCTGTCCTAATATGTGATCACTTGGGCTCAGAAGTCTGCCTCTGGTCCAATCAGCGATGGCCTGGCGGGGGAAAGGCCTGGGAGTCCAAAGGGGCAGATGGAGTGGTAGGGATGGAGAAAGGGAAATTCATCTTCCCTCTCGATCTCTAACAATCCACGAGAGGGGTGGGAGCTGCTGTGCTGTCCCTGACCCATCAGACTAGAAACCAGGGCCCACCGAAACGAGGCTATGACAGCGAGAAGAAAGCCCCACCGAGACAGTAAGGTTTCTCGCTTCTGCCTTTCAGTCTGGGGAACTTTTCCATTAAGAAGGGGGGAAATGATAAATGCAGAGACGGGGAATTTCCCATACTCCATCCTTATTGCCATTGAATTAACAGCATAACACATCATGTTTTATTATAACTTTATAATAATTACAATTATGACTGAATTCATGTATATGGAAAAGGCAGGAATATCATCCTTGTATTAATTCACGAGCCCCTTCAATGGGATTTATTAAGCAATAAGTGAATTCCAACCACTTGGCATGAAACAGAAGCCTTTGGCCCAGTGCAGAACTCTGCTGGCTTTCCAAAGCGCGCTTTGCTAGTCTGGCCCAACTACTTCCTCCTCCTCCAGGCAGTCTGCCTGCATTTAGAGAGATGTGTTTAGAATCCCCCTTTTTATAGTAGAGCTAACACCCCCACCCCCTGAGCATGTCTCAGAGGTTTTCAGGTGTCAGTACAAATATTGAGATAAACCTTTTCCATTTGCACAGGGCTTTAGAGTTTTCCAAACATGATCACCGACTTGACCTTTCTGTTCGAAAGGTCACATAGAAAACACTTTTGGAAATAGAGATACATGGACATTAGGGCCATCAACACATTTTTCCCTTCGTGGATTTCGGGGTGGGTGGGGAGGAAGATGGGCGGTGAATAGAGGTAATGCCCGAGCCCAGGCCATTTTGAAGACATAACTGAGGCCCAGGCAATGGCCGATGCAGTCCGGGGAAGCCCGCCTGGGGGTGCCTGCTGGGAGGGCCTCGAAATGAGTGGCAAGGAAGGAGCAGAGGTAGAGGCAGGGGCAAAAGTTTAATATGTAGCTCAGAGGAAAGAAACCTCGGGAGAATTGAGATAACCATCAACTATCTCAAGGACTCTTGTGTGGGTGGAAATGGATTAATCCTCAGGGCTCAGGAAGAGGGGCCAGCCAGTGTGGGGGGAGGGTGGCACAGATGGAAGATTTCAGTGACAGGCTTTGTGGGTCTCAAGGCACAGCTTTCTGCTGGGGGACCAGCCATCAGTGCGGCCTCAGTAGTGCTGGCTTCCTGAAGTTTGCGGGGCTAGCTCCCTGTTTCTTCAGCTGGCACTTCTCTAGTACCCAGTGTGTACAGGGGTGTCGGCCATGACAAGACCACAGCGACAATGACAAGGTGTAAAGTGGGCTACAGGGTGGGGAATAGGGTTGGGCTATAGGATGGAAGGGAGGGGGGATGGAAGGAAGGAGAGAAGAGAAGGGGAGGCTGCTCCTGCGTGCCCACTGAGTGCTAGCTGGGTTCAGCCAGCTCGTGCTCTCCTCAGGACCCTGGAGGAAGGTGTTGTTTTCCTCCATTTCGATACACAGAGAAACCAAGAGTTTCAGGGGATTGTGCGAGGTCTTTGCAGAAGCTTACTTGGTTGAATGCCAGCTTTGTGGGCAGCCCTGCCAGGATGGAGCCCAGTCTAGCAGGTAGAAATAGGCAAGCAGATTGGGGTGGGGGGGATGGACTCTGTGGAACAGTGCAGATCCCATGGTGTTGAAGTCCCCAGAGAACCTGCATTTGCAGGCCTGGGTCTGAGCACAGCTCATAGACCCGGGGTCCCAGTGGGTGAGACTGAGTGTGAAGGTCAGTCACTGGCCTGGAGTGTGGGTTCCCTCTGTGATGTCTTTGCAGAGCAGTCCTGAATTTTCAAGGATGGGGTTCACGTTCCATGGGGTCCATTCCACGTCTCTGTATCCCTCACAGTGAAACATCTTTCTTACATCATACCCAACCCTATTTCCTTATTCTCACCTGGGAACATGTCCAAATGCTTTTCTTTAAAACCAAAAAGCCTTTTGAATCCACACTAATCAATGGACTTTGTTGCTATAATTCCAGGCCTAAGAAATCCCTTTCTGGCTTAATATTCTGCAATTCAAAGATAGACAAGCACCCCAAACCTCACCCTCTATGGGTATCTGCTGCTCTGCTGCATGGGGGCGTGGAGCTGTCTGCTCCCCTCCCTGCTCTTCACAGCCAGGGGTCAGCCAGCCCCAGAGGCAAACATCTGTCCCAGGCCTCCCCGCAAACTCTGTTCCCATCCCCACCATGTCAGCTGGCTGCTGGGATTCCTGGTGCCTGAAAGGTTCTTGCTGTCACAACTCATTCATCACTGGGCTCTGGGTAATTAGCAGGTGACAAGTGGCAGGGTGTCCCCCCACCCCCACCCCCGCGTGGTGTGTGGTGCTGGAGAGTGATATATCCCTCCTTCCACTCCTGTGCCAGCTGCACTGCTAGGTCTGCGCCTGCTATAAATCCTTCCAACCAGCAATGGAAAAGGGACCACACCGGTGTGGGGCGTCAGGCTGCGGGCCACTACCTGGCTGGTTGAGCCCAGCACGTGGCCCAGCTGTGTGATATGGCGCATGTCTCAGTGCTCGCTGCATCTCAGTCTTTCGTCTTAACCTAAGAAACTGGGTTAGTGAGGGACCCCTGACATGCTCTCCAAGTTCTAAGGTCTTGCGATCCTGCATATCCCAGCACCCTGCACAAATCAGATTGAATCTTGCAGCTCCTGCTACAGAGTAAGGGCGTCACCCAAGCAGCAGCCGGGATGACTCCAGGCTTCTTCCACCTCTAGAAATCCGCGAATCACCCCCCAGAGCACTGAGAAGCAAGCAGGGGGTCTGACCTGGGCCAGAGACTTGGGTCTCCTTCCCCCATCTGCGACACCTCAATGCAGTGGCACCTAGGCTGGCGGAGACTGGGTGGGGGCAGTGGGTGTTCCTGAAGCTGTGGCTGCCAGGTGCAGCTGGGTAAGCCTCTGTACATACAGAGAGCCCAGGTAAGACATTAGGGCACCACTACTGTTTGCTTCTGATTCTGGATGCCGGTTGCAGAAGTGTGTTCAATTTATGAATTTCATTCAACTGAGCATCAACTGAACACTTAGGACGTTAGGCTTTTCTCTCGATGTGTATGTTCAACAAAATGCCTCAAAGAAATGACTTTATGTGGTCTTCACAGTTACATGCAAGGCAGGTGCTGCTTTCTCCTTCTAACCAGCGATGACAGGGAGACACGGGAAGGTTAGGGTCCTTGTCCAAGCCGCACACTGGGCATGGCAGCGCTGGGTCTGCAGCAGAGACCCAGCCGGCTTCACGGCTGGTGCCCTCTCCACCGTGCCACCCTGCTCCCCTGGGACTGTGTGGAGGAGAACGAGTCCTGATGCGCCCCCCTGACCTCAACACCCCCTCCCCGGCCTCACATACACACCTGTGCGCTCGCACACGGGCACAAGGAGCCAATCTTAAGTCTGCAGTGGAGGACTTGGTGGAGGGACAGGTGGACAGTTACAAAAGCCAAGAAGCACAACTCTGCCCTCAGAGCCGCTTCCAGTCCTTGGGGTGGGGGGTGCAGATAGGGCAGAATAATGCCTGCTGGGCATGGAGGCAATGGGGACCGCACCAGGCACCGCCGGGTTCTGCAGAGGCCCCGCTTCCAGAGCCCTCGGTGGAGGCAGCCAGCCCTGGGGCTGGGTGTCTTTTAGCCCGTCCACTCAGGGCTGCGGAGGAGGCCAGTGGGCTCTCTATCCTCGCTGGCATCTCAGGGTGGCATGACTGGATTAATTAGGCTTTATTAATAGGTGAGCGCCTCATGAATTGTGATTAAGCAGACGTGCATCTGGTAGCAGTGGTGCTGAGGGTGGGAAGAAGTGATTCCAGGAGGCGTGGAGACTCATTAAATATGAAAACCCCGGCACCGGAGGCAAGCGGGACCCTGTCCACCCCTGTCGCGAGCCTGCCCTGCTAGAATGATTGTCCTTGTGTCTGAGACTGATTTATTTAATAAACATGGCTTGAGCCTACTACGTGCTCTCCTGGGTGAGACAAGATTGCGGGTGAGAGGGCAGAAGGGAGAAGGGACCAGGTGCCCAGTTCTCTCAAGAAGCAAAGGGGTGATCAAGGTGCTGTGGGGGTAGGGAAAGAAGTTTGGGAGGGGCTCTCATTTAAGGGCTGTTTTTTTGAAGCAGTGGCTCTCACTTTGTGCCTGCCCCCCCCCACCCCCGGCCCCCCGTCTCTCTGTCTCTCCAAACCGAGAGGTCTTTTTGTGCGCAGGGGCTCCAAGGGCCATGCTGGCAGACAGCCACGGAGGCGAGAACAGACACGGTGGGAGCTGAGCCAAAACCCCACAGGGGTGCAGCGGGGGTGCAGGGGTGGGGGAGGGCGGGGGGGAGACAGAGAAGATAGGTCTCTCGGCAGAGAAAGGGGCCTGGAACCAAGTGTTTAGACAGGGCAAGGCGTATTTAGCTTATGGAAAAACAGCACAGATGATAAAGTGGACTATGGAAAAAGAGGTCTGAACAATGAAATCCTCCTCCGCTGCCTGCAGCTGACAGCATGACCGATGTGGAGGATAAACTTTCATCTGGCCTTTTCTAAACTCATCCGGATTTTCCATTTGGCCTCAGAGAAATAGCCCAGCATCGCTGCTTTTGCCTTTTGGAACTTGGGGCTGTGTTAAACCCACCTCCCCATTCTGCCTCTCAAATGCACGTCTTGAGTCCCAGCAAGAGCCCATCAGAGAGGCTGGTGATGGGCTTTGCTTGTGCCCGCCCGTCCGTCTGTCCTTCAGTCCCGGGCCTTGTTCATGCCACCCCAGCTTGTGTGTTAGAGCTCACCGTGGAGGTAGCTCCCTGGTGAAGGCTTCCTTGAAACCACCAGTCAGAATGAGCTACAGGCAGCTTCTTTTGCTCTCTCGTGCTGTCAGGGAAGAACCTGAATCAAAAGCAGGCATTTGTGTCCCGGCCCCGCTCTGCTCAGGCAGCAAGCCATGGAATGGTCTTAATCTCAATTTCTTATTTGCAAAATGGGGAAGATAAGAGCATCTTCCTAAAAGCATTTGAAGATTAAACAAGACAGGGTCTCTGAAAATGCCCCGAAGTTGTAAAGCCCAGTTCTCTGTGTCGGGTCCTAGCCCATCTCTGATTTGCTGGGAGGTCCCAGGTCTCGCTTCTGTCTGTGTCTCAGCACCCACTGAGTAGGTGCCTGTTGCTTGTTCATTGAATGAATTAATGGACGCGGATGGGGAGGATGGATACTTTAAGTCAGCTGCTCAGGCCTTGGTTTCTTTCTGCGGGATCTTGGGGGCCTGCCTGGGCCCGGCCGTCACCCCAGGCAGAGACAGAGAAGTGAAATGTTTGGGGTGGGGCGGCAGTGTGTGCCAACCTCAAAGGCCAGTGTATTTTAATTAGTATAATTAATGATGGCACCAACTGGCTCATTACCTGATAGAATTAATGGGGACCATTTGTCTCCCTAAAGCAGCCCTTCGTGTGGCGGAGGCTGTCGGGGAGACAGCACACACTCTCGGGCCTGGGGAAGGATTCCGGAGCCCCAGCTCGGATCTGCTCGTACCTCAGGTTGCCTCCCTGTTTCTCCACTCGGCACCCCCTGCCCTGGCCTTCGCCACCTTTCTGCATCCCACCTGCACTTTCCTTCAGCCTACACAGTGGACAGCTAAACACGACTAGGTGCAGGGTTTTAAAAATAACAGTTGCAGAACCCTTTCTTCCCCCCAAGTCTCCCCCATCTCCCCTCTTCTTTCTCACTAACACAGGACCACACTGGCCCCATGTCCAGCCTGGACTCGCCACGTCGTGCTCCCTTAGCTCCCAGGGACCCGTCTCCAAAGAAGCTAGTCTTTCCCTGCTCAGGCCGACTTCGGGTCGCTTGAGGCAAAGCAATTAGGCTCTGTGACATAGGGCACCCTTAGAGACACAGGGCTGTCTCCCCCTCCGATATCCGTGTCTTAGTCTCGAGCTCGTCTCTCTCTCTCGATGTAAGGTGTCACCTCCTGCAGCAGAGTCTGAAAGCTCCCTTTTTTATCTGGGAGCAGAATCAGAGCACCTGGACCCAGCTCCCTTCTGAGAAGCCCAGGATACACATTCTGGGCAAAAGAAAATCCCGCCTGAACCCCTCAGCCCGCGCCTCTCACAGCTGTGTGCAGCCGTTCACAGGGGACGGCGAAACTGAGTCCTCAGGGGAACATGATGGGCAGATAGGACGCAGCCCTGCAGGGGGTCCCGTAAATCAGCCCACAAAGCATCCAGCTGGCCCTGCAGAGTTCAGGTAATACCGGGGTCTCCACCCCGAAGGAATGCCTACCCCAGAGCTCCGCGGCAAGGCTGCGATGGTCACGTGACGGGCTCGACTTGCTCGTGTCCACTCTAGGTCACGTCTGTGACACTTGAATGTCATACAGATAAACGGGTCTCGGAAGTGCATTTTTGAGGGTGTCATGTGGTTTTCATGTGATGTGTGTTCATGGGACAGAGTTGTGTGCTCGCTGGGTCCCCCCAGCCTGGCCATGGGCCCCTGTGTGCACAGGACGGGCTGTCCCCGAAACGCGTGAGCCTGTAGGTGTCACAGTGTTCTGCGTTGGTGAGTGTCTTTGCCTTGTGAATTCAGGTGTGAGGCTTTCTGTGTGCCTGTGTGTGAGTGGCTAATGCAAAGGCAAGAAGGAGACATCCATGAGTGGAGAATATATCCCCTGTTTTCCTTTACTGGGTCTTCCAGTTCAGACTGAACAGGGGTGGACTCAGTTCATCCATTCATGGAGGATTATCCAGGATGGAGCATAGGAACAGACGATAGTAACATCCACCCACATAACGCAGCAGCATCTGCCAGGGAATGTCCGCTGACACTCTGGTGCCCCTCCCCCGGGGTGTGGCAGACAGGGAGGTGATGGCAGGTCGCCAGAGTGCCTTTGTGTGCAGGTTTATGATGGTGCGGGGAGGGGGCACTGGGCTTACTAGAGCAGAAGTTGTCCCTCTGGACCATTTTATGGGTAAACTGCAGAGAGCTGGGGCCTGTACGGTCCAGAGCAGCTCTGGGAGAAGGCAGAGGCACTGTGTGTGCATGTGTGTGCATGTGTGTGCACGTGTGTACGTGGGTGTGTGCATGTGAGTTACCCCCACGTTGCCCAAACACAGTGGCACCATTTTCTGAGTTCCAGGAGGCACTAGTCACACTAACCGCAGCGTGAACGGTGCCCCCTGGGGCTGTGCAGAGGCGGGGGGTGGGCAGGGTTCCTTCCCACCGCACCCCTGCTCCCGCTCCTGGCATCTCAACCAACTCTGCTCTCTCCTGAGCCAGCCTGCCATGCCAGGCCCTTTTCCTGCTATAGTTCTTTGAGCTGAGACTGGGGTGGGGGCGCCCACCACACCCCCAGTGGTTGTGCTCCCCAGGGTGTTTGCGCATAGCCAGAAATGGAGCCCTCTTCTCTTGGAAGGTTGCAGTGACTTGTAAGGGAAAGATTCTTGCTGCTCAATGGGGAGAGAAATCAAATGGGAAGGAGAGGGAAAAGATGGCACAAAAAATTAAAAAACTGACTTTTGCTCTGGAAAGGTCAGCAGTGGGAACCTGCTTTGCTGCCAGCACAGAGCTGGTGTTAGTGCTCAACTGCCTCTCCCAATCGATAGGACACTGATCACCCCATAAAATGGTGTTGAGGCAGCAGGGGCCAGGCTGAAGTCCGCTGGGGGAGGGCTGCTTGCCACCAGCTCTCTGCTCCCTCGGGGCAGGCCCCACGCTCAACCTGCCCTCGAGGGTCCGGCTCTCCGCTGCCCAGTCGGTCAAAGGTTGCCTCGCCTCACCCAGGGCACAGCTCTGTGGCTAGCTGCTTATTGTGCTTATTGTTGTGAGTGCAGGGGCACTTCTTCTTGGGCAGCCTACCCGCCCCCTTAGAGAGGCTACCCTCCTTGGTCTCCCGAGGCTCGGCCACTGCAGGGCAGCATTTAAGTGGCACAGGTATCCGCCACCCAGTGCTGAGATTGAGGTTCCAGCCACCTCACCATTGGTTGATGGAGTCGCTTGTATCTGGAGTCTTTTTCCTGTAAGACACAGAGGCGGAGCTGAGGGAGGGAGAAGCTGGGTGGTGGTGGCAGTGACCTTAGTCCCAGAGCTGCCTGTGCGAGTGGCCGGCCTGCGCAGGGGCCAGCTGGTAAAGCCCCTGCACCCTTGGAAAACGCACAGCTTTGACATCTTCAGCCAGCCCTAGCCATAAGGCACCGTGCAGACAGCCTGCAGGCTTGGGGGTTGGAGGGGCAGGGAAGGGGGACAGTGACACTTTGAAAGAATGGAGGACGCTGTTAACATGTCAGCCCAATTATGGTAATGTGCCAGGGTAATTGGCCCTCCAAGGGCGCACGGGATGCACATGAGTACAGTAATTGCAGGTTCACTTTGCTCTACATTCTTTATCCTGCTTTGGTGACTAATTATTAGTATTTAGCAGTGGATATTGTCATCTTCAAAGCAGGTGCAGCTGGAGCTCAGGCACTGGCGCTAGGGCCAGCAAAAGGTCAGCTTCTGCTTGGGGATAATTAATTTGTCTTTTATAGATCTGAAATGTGCTCAAAGCTTGTCTCTTCTTTTTTGCTTTCAAACAAACAAACAAACCAAAGGGAAGGGAATATACTTTGTGGTTTATTTCTGTGCCCTTTCCCATTAAAAGGCCAGAATTGACAAAGAGGGGAGAACAACTGGAGGGGGTCATGCACCCCTCTGCTCTCCAGAGAAAGAGCCAGAAATTGATCCTCCAGGAAGGATGCACATGAACAGGGAAGCCAGATGATCTGGGGTGACCATCAACAGGTGATGCAGTTCTATAAGCTTTTGATATATTTGTTTGTTGGTGTGTTGTCACATAAAATGTATTGAACACTAGGAAAGCCCATTTCTAGAAGGATGGACTCGTTTTCCCTTTGTGAAAAAACATGGCACTCAGTTTTAGAATTCCAAAGGGAAGAGGAATAATAACAGTGAAGAGTTTTTGGGCAGCTCTGGGTATCAGAAATGCCTTTCACTCATGCGTATGAAACACTCATATAGTTTAATCTTTACAACAGCCCTAGGAAATAGATGCTATTATTATTCCCATTTTACGGTTGAGAAAGTAAGGGCTGTAAAACTTAAATATGTCCTTTTAAGTAGAAGCAACAACTGGCAGCCCTCCCTCGCTCGTGTTCTGTGGAGGATCAAGAGCCCAGGCATTTTTCCCTGTCCTGGCAAGGTCCCCTGTGTCCAAGGGCAGCCCAAGATCTGAATGAAATCTTATTCCATGCAGGGTAGAATGGCAACACAGACAAAACAGAAATCAGTGTGCATGGAGATGGAAGGTAAATGATGTCCCCCTGCATGCCAGCTCTTCACTGAGTTCTCCTTGACCACCAGCCACAGAGCCCTTTCCTTGGCTCTGCATCCTCATGCCCCATGAGGGCACTGGCTCAGCACCCCACATGTCGGCACCAACTATCTAGCATGGCGTTCTAATCCCGTCATGTCTGTCCAATAAGGATCCAAATGCACTTAGATTAGGAAGTGACCAGGTGCTTTCATCGCTTCTGGGGCACTTGGTTCTAGTCTGAGCACATTGGTGGTCTCCAATAACTTAAGACTAATCCAATGGGGAGGCAAGGATGGACAAGGCTCTTCTTCCTATCACCTGGTCGGCAAAGGAAATCCCCTCATTTTTACTTTGGCCAAGCAAATAGAGAGTAACTTGGCAAGATGGGTATGACCCTTTGATATGTGCATCTGCTGAATTCAGAAGAGTATTAGATACTATCAGACATTTCTTATGACCCACCTGCCATGTAAAATGGAATCCCAATTGTGTCATTCTAAGACAAGACTGGTAAGATGAAAGCCACATACAGGCGGAACTTGTAGGAGTTGGGAGCAGGAACCTTAGGAGTTCAAGCCTGAGGTCAAGGCTTGCTGCTGTGACAGGACAACACAATTTTGTTCTGTGGTTTTGCTGCAGCCTACATATTGACGCAGCCAAATGAATTCCTCTCTTTGCAACCTGACCTCCTTCTTACTGTGAAATGATCTCATTTCAAGGCTAGCCACAAGAGGTTTGGCTGGGCACCCGGCATGCCGTGTGCCTGGCATTTGCAAATCTTCATGCAAAGTGCAAGTTTTTTTTTAAAGACAGTAAATAAATCCTGTCCAGAGAAATCTTGGAAAGGTCTGCTCTCAACCACGAGGTACAAAGACAAGCAATCGCTCTCCCACCCTCAAAACCATTATCTGCTGTTCTTCTTGAACGTTAAGGCTTAAGTCGCTTTTAATTTTAGATCAGGAACAATCTGATTTGGGGCCAAGGTCTTTTTTCACTGTCCTTCAAAATGTATTAAGCTGTGGTGTTTTTCCACCTCCAGCCTGCTCGGTTTCAGCTACTTGAGTGCCAGGAGCCCCACCAAGAATTTTACCGCCAGCCAGGAAAATGACCAGCCAGTAGGCAGAGTTGCCAGAAGCTCAGACCACTACTTCCCACTTCGACTCAGCCTAGCCCCTCTGTGCCTTCCCCCCAGTTGCTACTATTACCATAGAAAAGAGCAGCCCCCCTACATATCAGGCTGTTCCCGAAACAGCACCTTCTTTCTCCCAGCCTCTTGTGTCTTCAGTGACCCACAAAACCCCAGGACAGGCCCTCCAAGCAGAGGAACTGGGCACGGAGCAGAAGCCATTGCAGTTACCTGGGCCTCACTTCAGTTCTGTTGGCAGACACCCAGTTGCCCATATAGCCTGGTTTGTGGGGCCCTAGCTCTCTCTCCAGGGGTGTCCGGCTTCCTCTTTGCAACTCCACCCAAGATGAGATGGGCAGATATGGCGGGAGCCAAGACACAGAGGCCCCATTTTCCTAAAGTGACACTGTCATCCTATAAACATCACTATTCAACCTACTTGCCAAGACGTCAAGCTCTATGTTGTCCTTGAAGGTCTTCCCCCACCTCAGTGGGCAGATCTGATTCTGGAATTTGGTCCATTCCAATGCAGCCCATCTGAAGTTACCAGTCCAGGTGCCCAGCTATGGCCATGGAGGGCTTCTGTTTCAGCAGCCTAGTTGGGCGCCCTCTTGTCTCTCATAGTGGAGACTATGATCACAGAACTGTCTCTGGACTAAGATGCCTAAATGATGGGTAAAAAGCTAAAATTTTGTTGGGAGCCTGGTCCTTGCCAGCAGCATATTCTCTCCCCAAGCCCCTGACAAGAGGAATGTGGGGAAGGAGGCAGAATTAACAAGGAGCAAGAAGATGGAAATAGGAAGAGTTTAATGCTAAGTTGCTGTCGGGTCCCTTGGGATCCCAAGCCCTGCAAAGCCTAAGAAAGTGACAAAATATTTTATGTTTTTCACTTCCCTCAGCCACAGCCTTTCTTGGGAACATCTGACAAGGTTGTTGGTGAACAAGCATATCCAGTTGCTGCCAGACAGACTGGCAAGGTGCAAAAGAGGCAAGCAGCAGAAGCTGATAGAACAGCCTCCTGTTACAGCGGACGCTTGTCCTTCTCTAGCATCCCTGCCTGGTGCCATCCTGTCTTCAGAGGGGAGAATCAACCCCTGGATAGAGATGATGTCTCTGGACCACATTAACGAAATGCCCTGAACCCATCTGAATGTTATTTGGGGTGGGAGAAGATGGTCAGAATGGGGTTTTAAGGGTAAGAGACTTGCTTTCTTGAAAATCTGACCCTATTTGGGTTTGAGTCAACACAATTGGGTTCTGGAGCAATTTCGATAACTTTACAGATTTCAAAGAGGTGATTTAAGATTCCAGGTGAGCCCAGGCCTTAGTGCACACCCCACAGCCCTCTCCCCCGAGGCTTGATGGGAGCGGGCAAGGTCATATTTCTGAATCCTGCTCTTCATTTGAACTGACGCGTCACCCACTTGTGCCCCTTCCTCTCTTCCCTCATCAGCCTTCATTAGACTCAACGTGGAGTCGTGGAAAGGGCAGTGGGACAAAAAGTGATGCAGAAGTTGTCTCCTTCCTGTCCCCATAGAGCTAACTGTAGGCCAAGTGGCTCTTTCCTGGATTAGATATCCACTTCTGCTTTATGATTCTGTGCTTTCAAAGATGCTGTCCCTAAATCTTGATTCCTAGCTCACCTCTAGTCAATAACCTATCTCCCAAAAATATCTTCTCTACCTTCAGCTAGGGCAACTTAAATGCTAGTGTGACTTTAGAGACCGAATGCAAATTCTTTTCTAAGCCACAAAGTTCTTTCTGAGATTTGTCCTATTGAATCTTTAGGCTCTTATTTCCTCCTATGTCTTAGGTCACCTCTTCTTTTTTTGGGGGGAGGGGGTAATGAGCTTCCAGAGTCCCCAAGATACTCTCTACCTTTTGACTTTCCGAAGGAAAATGTTTATTTCATTCACTCAACAAATATTTGAGTGTCTTTCATATAGTAGGCCACATAATAGCTATTGTTGCAATAATGCTGCATATGAAACTACCCCCAAACACCAGAGGTTATTAACAACAAACATGCTTTTCTTGCTCACAGAGCTACAGGTTGTCTGGGAAGACCCTTCTTCACTGCTCTGAGTTGGGTTTAGGTCTACTTCACTGTTTCCTACTTCAGGTCTCGGGGAGAAGACACAAGAGTTATAAAACTTCAAGAAATCAAACCAAAGCATGGAAGTAGGTTTAAAGCCTCTGGTCAGATTTTGTATCTTTTACTTCCACTAACATCCCCACTTGAGCTGGGAGCTATGAATGCCCCTGTCCTGAACCAATGAGGATCCAGGGAGACTCCAGGAGAACCACCCTACGGGGTGAGAAAGCAGGCACAGCAGAATACCCTACTCACGGTTAAGCCCTGGTGAGGATAGGAAAAGAAGGAAGAATCGTAGACAGATAATACAGTATAATACAGAACAGTTTCCACTTTCATAAAGGTCACAGTCTAATGTGGGAGACGGATATGAAACATTTAAAAAAATTTAAACATTAAAAAAAAATAAGAACAAATCCCAAACAAGTAAATTAATGTATAATAAATTGGGGTAGATATTATAAAGAAAATGAATAATATGAGAGAACTACTTTTAGACTTGAGTGATCTGAAGTGGTGCCATTTAGGCTTCAGTAGATGAAAAGATACACAGAAGGGCACATGGCTCTCCAGCCAGTGGGAGTGGCTTGTGCAAAGGCCCCGAGGAAGCAGTGATCTTAGTGTGGTTGGAAAACCAGAAGAAAATCCAGGGTGGCTGTAGCAATAGGGTAGGAGAAGATAGTGTGAGCTAAGATTGAAGAGGCCTGCAGGGGCCTGATCATGCAGGGCTCCAACTTGTTGCTGCTCTACCCTAAATCTACCAACTCTTGCCTTGCCAGTTATTCAATGCTGCTAAGGAAAATAACACCTAAACTTAAGCTTCCTTAGTTTGATCAATGTATTGAAGTCACTTTATACAATAAACAGAAACAAACAAGACAAGTCTCTGTGTTGCAGGGATTTGTGCTGAAGAGCTGTGAATTCTTCTGCCCCAAACAAATGAAGACCAAGATGTCTCCTGGGAAGACCACCCTATGGGCCTTACAGACAACTTATCAGAAGAGAAATTTCTGAATTTAGATTTTAGGCTCAGACCTGCCCCCAGCACAAGGGAACTTTCTGGAGTGATGGAAAGATCTCTATCAAGATTGGGGTGACATCACTCGGGCTTGTCATTTGTCAAGACTCATCAAACCCAATGCTGAAGACGGATGCGCGGCACCATATGTAAATTAGACCTCAATACATTTAACTTTAAAGGCAAAAAAGCAAAAGAAAAAGCAATTGATGTACGGAAAACAGAACAAAGTAAAAATCTGAGCCTGGCCCACGTCCCTGGTGTCTTGCAGAGATGGCGGTAAAGGCAAAGTTTTCAGTGCTCTCCACCATGCTAGAGCGCAAACAGCTTTCTCTACGTGGGGACTTTTTTAATAGGAATACGAAAGAGGAAGGGAAATACTCTCCAGCTTGCCATGGGCCACCGGGCCACCTTCAGACCTGGAGGACTCAGGCTGGTGATAGTGACTGTGCAGAGGTGGGTGATACAGCACCTGCTGGAGGAGCAGGGGTCCTTCTCAGCAGAAGTGACAGTCACATTCAGCACTACGGAGATGGGTGTGGCCACAAGCGTGGGCGCTGGCCCAGAGGAGCCCGGGAGAAATAGTAGATCCTTGGCAGCATGGTCCAGAAAAAAATATCATGCCAGCCACAGTGTGAACGACAGGGGCTACTTTAAATTTTCTATAGCCACATTTAAAAAAATAAAACAAAAACAAACCCCAAGTGGACTAATTTATTGTTAATTTAACTCTGTACCTCCCAATTATCTTTCAACATGTAATCAGTCTGTAAAAGCTATTACTGAGATATTTTGCATATTTTGTTTGAAGTCTTTGAAATCCAGCATGTATTTTATACTCCATCATTTTGAATTAGTTGCATTTCAAGTGTCCAATAGCCACCTATGGGCAGTGCGGGTCTGGGAGCAGCAGAATTCTGGGGCCCACAGTCGCTGTATGCCAGGTCTCTCTCCACCCCACGCCACTCAGAGAAAAAGGGCAATAAGCTCAGTCTCCAGCAAGACCAGGGAGCAGGAACCCCAATGGGGCAGAGGCCCCTGGTGAGTCAGTGGAGGTGTGAGCCTAAGAAATCTTCTATTGTTACAGAGAGAAATTTCCACAAAAAAGGGGAGGTTCCGTGTTCCCAGCCCATCTCGGGCAAGGTGGGGCTCAGCTGTGAGGGGAAGCTCCAGGAGCCCTGGAGGGGAGACTCGAGGACGCACGGCAGAGAGACACGCGGAGACGGCTGGGAGAGACATAGGATGAGAGAGATTTGTGGAGGCTGACAACGGCAGCCTTTGTCTTGATTTGTGCTTTGATTTTCCCCCTTTTATCCCAGCCTTGCCTGGGCCTTGGATGCCTTTCTTCTGGCTCCCAGTCAAGAAAGTGCCTTAAACTCCTGGCCAGTTTTCAGGTCTCAGCAGTCCCCGCTGTGGGCCAACCCGGTTTGGCTGGGCATTTGCCCACAAGGGGATGGGTCACTTTGGGTATTTTATTTTATTATTTATTTATTATTTTATTTATTTTTTGAAGATTTATTTATTTATGCGTATAAGAGCTGGGGTGTAGGCCAGAGGTGTGGGGCAGTGAGAGGATTCACCAGAGACAGAGTGGGGAGTAGAACAGGCAGATCGACGGAAATACACTGCTGAGGGGAGCAGCGGCCAGACAGGAGAGGTCTGCTGCGCCATGTGGAAAGCTCCCTGGCCAGGGATCGAACTCATTTAACCTGGTGCGCCACCAGGGAGGCCCCTTACTTTGGATATTTTAATGGGGAACTATTATCCTTTCTTCTCTCTTTATTTCCACTAATCCTATTTAAAGTTCTTTCACACTAAGAGAATACTATGTCTTTATACAGCAGCTGGCAGAACCCCTTTAGAGCATGCAGATTTGGAGGTTCCAGGGCACCCCCAGTCTACATAGTAACATGTTACTATGAATGAGAGAGCACTTTTACCTATGGGCTTGAGAGACTCAGGGAGCTCAGATTACACGTGTATCTTTAAAAGTCATATTCTGGCGCACGCTTAACTGTGCTTTTAACTCTGAACATCACATAAAAATATCAGCTGGATCTTAGCAATCCCCTTGACCTTTGTGCTTCTATTTACCTATGATATGAATGCTACATTTCAGCACCTCTTTTTCATTCAAGCCACCTATAATTCTTTCCCTCATTTCTTTCATTTATTCGTCTCATCCTAACTTGACTAGTAGAGTAGGATATTTTAAAGTTTAATTTCTGTAATTTGTACCTTAAGAAATTGATCAACAGAATCAGATTCCAACTATACAGACCTGCGCCTTCTGCAGAAGCACTAACCCCTTCCACCTTGTCCAGCACTAGTTTTACCTGGTAGAAAATGACTTGTAAAGCCAAAAAGTAACATTGCACTGTTTAGAGGAGATAAAAAAAAACAGTCAGCATTTACTGTCTAGGAAGTGAGTTATAGCTACAAAGTTGAGAACAAAGTCTTCAAAAAGTGGTGGCTGCTACCAGTACCTTACCAACTGGACAAGTCCGTTCAACAGGTCTTTCTTGGGAGCCTGCTTTGCGCCAGGCATTGTTCTAGGAGCATGGGAAAAAAACAGATCCCTCCCTCAGACAGCTAACATCCCAGCTGAGAAGACAGAGAATAAGCAATGAGCATCATGAATATGCAGATGACTTAGAACATCACAGGGTGGCAAGTGCTATGAAAAAAGGACAGAGTGGAGCAGGTTAGGGGGACTGAGAGACAGCAGGTCATCCAACAACTTCTAGTCCTTCAGTGGGTTGTTTCTTATAATGTTGATGAGAAGAAAAAAATCATCAACTCCTCCCACCGCCCCCCATTGAATGAAACATGGTCATTCTGGGGCCTGGTTTTCTTATGCCATTTCTCTTAGATTCACAGTTTCCAGAAACCTATTCATGACATTAAGTGAGGACTTACTGTGCGCAGGGGTGAAGGGAGGGCAGCTGGCGTGCAAAATTGGATTCCGTGGCTGTCAGCCCCGCTGAGAAGGACTGGTCTAAGCAAAGGCTTGGGGCAAATGGGTAAGGGCATTTATTCAGTGGACTAGCCCACAGTAGAAAGGCCTTAATGTGGGGCTATCTTAACGTGGGGGTGTGTTTGAAGACTAGCAAAGGGGCTGGTTTGGAGGGAGCACAGAGGGTAAGGGTGAGAGTGGTCAGCACTAGAAAAGGAGACAAGTAAATCAGCACTGGGAGAAGAGTCCTTTGGGCTGGTGGAAGGACTTCAGCTTTCACTCTGAGTATGGGCAACTGTTACAGGCTTGGGGCTCAGAAGTGACTGGACAACTTCTCTGTTAGAGAAATCGCCTTGTGGCTGTGCTGAGAATAGACCTTGGGGGGAGGAGACCGAGGTAGGAACAGGAAGGCCAGTGAGGAAGCAACTGTGTAATTGTGCAAGAGATGGCAGTAGCTTGGACCAGGGGCTAGCGGTGTGATAGGTGTGGTAGGTGAGGTACAGTCACAGATCTGGCTGTCAACTCACCAGGTCTCCCTGCTGACTCCCATTGTAACCGCCCACCAGGCAAACAGATGTTTCCCACTTCTTTATACCCTACTCTGTAGTAACTATAGGTCCATTTAGTTGGTATCTAAACCGCATTTGAGGTACAGTTACAAGGAAGTATCATTGAGTCAATTAATTGGTTCTATTCAAATTATTTGCAAAGTTCACGTAAAAGCAACTCTATCTGTAAAGGAAGAGTAAATGAGGCAGGGGAAACTGGAGAAAAAGGAATCACAGGTTCTCAGCAGGACAACAGCTTCATGAGAGGGGAGAGAAGGAGGGAAAAGCAGGCGTGAGGACGACGAAGGAGGGAGAGAGAGCAGAGAACATGGTTCACCTCTGTGCTTCAGCAGCCCAGGAAAGGTATCTCCTGCCCTCGCCTCCAAAGAGCCTTAAGCCAGGAAGTTGAATGAACTTGGCAATCTTGGACCTGGCCTGGAATTGTGAAGCTGAGAAATAGGGAGTCAGGGTGACTCAAGGAAACGCTTTACTCAAGCCTAAGGGAAAGAAATCAGGTTAGATTAAAATCCATAGGCAAATGTTCATAAAGGGAATACGTTGTACTTAGAGGACAATTTTTTAGATATAATTTTTTAGATATAATTGACATCTATCATTATATTAGCTTCAGGTGTACAATATAATGGTTTTATATTTGTATATATTGGGAAATGATTACCACAGTAAGTCTAACTAGCATCTGTCACCAAGGTTACATTTGTTTTCTTGTGATTAGAACTTTTAAGATCTGTTCTCTTAGTACTTTCAGATATGCAAAGCAATATTGTTAACGATAGTCACCATGTTGTATATTACATCTCCATGACTTATTTATTTTGTAATTGGAAACTTATACCTTTTGACCCCTTCATCTTTTCCACCTACCCGCCCTCCCCTCTGGCAACCACCAATCTGTTCTCTGTATCTATGAGCTCTTTTTCTCTTTTAGATCCCACATCCAGGTAAGATCATGTGGTATTTGGCTTTGTCTGTCTGACATTTTATTTAGCATAATGCCCTCAACATCCAGCCATATTGTTGTAAATGGCAAGATTTCATCATTTTTCTGACCAAGTAATATTTCACCTTTATCCATCCAGCCATCAATGGACACTTGGGTTATTTTCATTTGTTAGCTATTGTAAATAATGATGCAATGAACATAGGAAAAGGTGCCTATTTGCTTGAGTTTGCGTTTTCATGTTCTTTGGATAAAACCCAGAAGTGGAATTGCTGGATCATATGCTACGTCTGTTTTTAATTTTCTGAAGAAACTCCTCCATATTGTTTTCATAATGGCTGTAGCAGTTTACATTCCCACCAACAGTGTGCAAGTGTCCCCTTCTATCCACACCCTCACCAGCACTTGGAGTTTCTTGTCTTTTTGGCAATAACGTTTCTCACAGGTGAGCTGATATCTCATTGTGGTTTTGATTTGCTTCTCCATGATGATTTAGGTGGTATTTTTAAAGTTTGTTTTTTACAATACTCTTTCATTTCTTAATGTTGCTATGCAGTTTTTTTTTAAAGTAGTTTTGTTTTAGAAGAAGGAAAAAGCCATCGTGGCATAGTGAAAACAGCCTGTGTTGATATCAGATTTCTGAATCTTTAGCTCCATTCTGTCATTAATTATTTGTGTGACCTTAGGCAAGTCACTTTAACTCTCTGAGTCTCAGTTTTCTCTTCCGTAAAATGAGAGCGCAGAGTTAAATGGTCTCCTCTTTTTCTAAATGTGTGTGGCCTTTTAATTGAGTAAAAATATATTCTTTCACTCTCAGTTTCTCAGGAAACTCTCTCAGCCTGAAAGTTTCCCTCTCAGGCCTTTTTTAAAGTAGTTTTGTTTTAGAAGAAGGAAAAAGCCATCGTGGCATAGTGAAAACAGCCTGTGTTGTGAAACCCAAGGTCAAGGTCCTAAACAAGGCATTCCTTTACTGCTGGTTGTAGGTCCTGACTGTAGACAAATACAGATCTCTTGAGAGATGGATTTGGGGCTGAACCTTTGACCTAACAGTGACCAGCCCATTCTTGGGTAGGAAGGGAGCAGTGACCTGGCTACCTCTCCCAGCTCTGGGGAGCCAGGTCCTGCCCCCTGGGAAGTCTGACCACCTCTTATTCACATATTCAGTGTTTGTGAGGGCCCACCCCAGATACCCTGGAGAAGCCTCACTATGTCTTCAAGCCTTCACTGCACATTTTTAATCCCATCTTTTCTCAACTGTCAATTGTCACTAAGTGGGCACACATAAGTGCTACACCACGTACTATATGTGGGGACCCAGCTGTGAGCAGACGAATGCAGTCTCTGCTGATGAAATGCAGTCTAGTGCAGAAAACAGACATTAAACAACTGCAATGAATAATTTATTATAAGATTCTGAGTATGCAAAGTGCTGCAAAAAGAAAGACCCAGAACTATAGAAGCATTTAGTCTGCAGTCTAATTGAGTTCCTCCGGCTGAAGAAGCGATATTTGAGTTCACCCCTCAAGGAAGAGTTGATATTAGGTGAAGAGAGAGAATATTATGGAGTTGGGAACAGCTGGGAGGAGAAGGGATGAGGACCCTGTTCTACCCCCATGTTTACCTGGGGTTCCAGCTGGGATTTAGAGGGATGACAGCACTTATTCATGTGTTCACTCATTCATTCATAGCTGTTATGTTCCTGTTGTCTGTTGGAATGTAGCTTCGAACAGGCAGATCCCTAGGAAATCTGTCCTACTGGAATTATATTCTAGTGGAGAAGACAGACAGATATTTAATATATAAAATATGATGGTGATAAATTTAAAGGCAGAACAGGAAATGGGTATAGAGAGTGTCAGTTTTGGGGGTGAAAGTTGCAAATTTTTATAGGAGCCAGTCAGACCTTAGAGAACAAGCCTAAAAAAGTTGCAGGGCTGAGAGCTTTATACCCAGGTGGAAAGCATTCCTTGCAGAGGGAACAGCATTTGCAGAACCCTGGTGGTAGGTGTGTGCCTAGGATACTTTAGGAAAAGCACAGAGGACAGAATCTAGGGCAAAGTGAGCAAGCTAAGGGCTGCGGCCAGAGAGGCCACAGAGATTTGAATGGCTTTGGAGGTCGTTATGAGGATGTGGAGCTTTTCCCTGAGTGGGGATTTTGAGCGGGGAGTGACAGGGTGATCCAGCACACATTTTAAAGGCTCACTCTGAGTGCTATTGAGAAGTGACGGTGGGGGCTGGTGCAAGGGTGCGAGACCAATGGCGCAGCCCAGGACTGAAGTCCTGAAATGCGTCGGGGTCGAGTATATTTTGAAGGTACAGCCAAAAATATTTGGTGACGGGCTGGATGTGGAATCTGAGGCATGGGGGAAGCAAAGAGGACACTAAGGTTTGGGGCTTGAATATTTGGCAAAATGGAGTTACCACTTAGCCGTGATCAAGGTTACCTTGAGGGGGTCAACCTTTGCTCTTTATAAACCTGCCCTGGCACCCAGTCCCCCAAACATCCTCTACATTCGATACATGATTCACGTACACTAAACACAATTTCCTGGCTCCTACAGCTTCATGCCTCTGCAAAGAGCTCTCAGAGCATGGAGTACCTTCCCCAGCCCAGCTACATGAGGGTCAGGTTTGGACAGGAACAGGAAAGCCCTCTCCCAAGAGCTCAGCCCCCTGGACTGTCATTTGCCTTTTCTATTTTTGAGTCAACCAATCTCTGATAGCCCTGCTAAGTGCACGGAGTTACTATAGAGGGAAGAGCTTTTCTATACGAATTCGCAGTAATAAGAACTTGAAACGTGCGTTTGATTTGAAGTACCAGAGCGATGAGGGAGCCCTCGCACCAAAAGAATGAGTCATCCATGTCCCTCTTGTGGGGTGACCTGAGCCTGCCCTAGGTGACCAGGCTGATGTCTACATCGTTCCTGAGATCTTTATTTTTTTTTAAGATTTATTTATTTATGCATACAAGCTGGGGTACAGGCCAGAGGCATGAGGCGACGAGAGGATTCCCCAGAGACAGAGTGGGGAGCAGAACAGGCAGACTGACAGAAATACACTGCTGCGGGGAGCAGCGGGCGAGGCAGGAGAGGTCTGCCACACCATGTGGGATTCTCCCTGGCTGGGCATCGAGCTCACGTCACCGACAGCTCCACAGTGCAGCGCTTAACCTTTGCGCCACCAGGGAGATCTTGAGGAGAAGATGGGCAGGAGAATGCTGGTGACCTTGACCATGTGCCACATAGTAGTGATTGGTCTAGCCATGACTATCTCTGGTTTCAAATAGTTTTTCCTGATCTTCCCACTAGGGTTCTCTTGCTGGGGGGCAAGGTCAGTTTCTCTTGCCCTTTCCTGTAATAAAAAAAGCCTGTTGAGTGGCAATTGGCTACTTAGTCATCCCTTGGTCTGGCAGGCAGACTGTTCAAGGTTTTATATAGGACATCACCTACTTTCCGGTGTCCTCGAAATTGTCCTTAAGTCCCAGCAGCACAGAAAGTGAACAGATTAAAGAGCTACTGGCAGTTTCCTCCTTGGTGGTCTGATTTGCTAGTGTGATAATCGCCCAGTGTAATAGCCAGTGAGGCCATTTCTTAAGAAAAGTGGGATGCCCGGGAAGAAGAATGGATCAATTCCCTCCATGGAAAAGCCACAAACACATGAATGAAGCCCCAAACAAACCCCACAGGTTGGAAAGCCCAAATTAATCCAACCTATTATTAGACAAACTTCAGATACAGCAAAAGTGAGTAGCCAGGGAACCCAGGTGCTAAAAGCATCTCACTCTGATGTTGCACTGATGTTGTGTTGCACTCTGATGTCGTGGTTTTGTACAACCACAATATGCCTATAAGGCAGGGATTTTGGACACAGACAAGCCCACGGAGGTGTCAATAAGCCAATTTGTGCCTTGTTAGAGTGTTGCACTTGTTTATTGGCATTTAACGAGACAAGACATTGATGCTAACACAGTGGGAGAGAAGTTGCCTGCACCAATAGTATCCCTTGCTGAAAATTAATTTAAACTCTCTTCTTCTTTATGCCAGAAGTGGTAGAAGTAATTCATTATCAAAGTGTTGAAATGCCACCGAAAATGAGCTAGGATAATAGGGAAGAGTCATCAGCAGCTGAATAAAATCCCAATTTAGCTTTCTTTTGGTAACCTCTCATAAATGAGACATCGTGAAATAATATGCTTTATGGCAGGGAAGAAAACAACAGGGTTTATTTAATTTGGGGAATGGGGAGGGCTGCAGGGCTGAGAAGGAGAAGTTTCATGCACAGATATTTGGAAAAGCATGAGAGCGGCTGTCACTGTAGCTGAGTTCGCAGTCCCACCGTGCTGGTGCAAACTTAACACTCCGTGTTCTGAACCTGGTGACTCCAAGAGTCCAGGGTCCTGGCAAGGCCAACGTCTCCTATCAAGTTTCTGTAAAGTCAGTGTTTGGATCATTTTCAAGATCTTGGCTCCTTGCCCTGGTCTTCACTTGAGGTTGTACAGGACATTATCATCTCTACCTTCCCACTTCACACTTAGTAGTCCTGCTGGCCACGTGACTGGAAATTGTGGTGGTTTCCATTTTCCACTCCCTGCTCTATGTTCCTTTGGCTGCTTTGTGATCCCAGGAAAATTTCAGACTTGAAAGTTACAGTCACTAACCTCTAACCACCTAACCACTAACAAGATTGAAGTAATTGTATGACTCAGGGTTAACTTTGTCTTTCCAGTCTTTCTGTGCCTACATTCTACCCGGGGGAAGACGGAGAAGGAGTCAAGGGTGGAGTTATTCTGGGTTGACTGGATCCTCCTGGAGGGGATCACCTGTCATCTTATCCCTTCCTCATCTCCTCATCTCATCCCTTCCTCATCATCCCAGCTCTGACCAGATTTGGGGTGTGGAGCTTCAAGGGACCACCACAATTCTGACCTCTGGTAGGAATGCGCAGGCAGTGTCATTAGCCCAAATTCACCATCCCTTTCTAGCCACACCCTTCACTTCATGAATTTGTAGTTCTTCCTATGAAGGAGTGGCGTCTCCCCTCTCCTTACCTTTGTCTTTGGCCAGAACACATTGTGACAGCTCCAAGCCTGCAGTTTTACAGTCATTGCATTTATCTGCTCCTCTTCAGGGAGACCTCTGCCATCTCCACAGACCCCGGAAGAAAGATGAAAGGGACATGGTGAGAGCTGATCCCACCTCATCCCAGCTGATCCCAAATCTGGCCAAGATCAGCTGGCCGCAAGTGGCCACAAGCCTGTGAGCTAAGTGGGTGCCTCACATCATACGCCACTGTGGTTTGCCGTGGTCTCGTATGCAGCAGTAGCAAGTGATAGTGCCCCATTAAAATCAGGAAAGAGAGTCTTGTATACAAATAAACTGATCCTTTGGAGGGAAAGATGATTTCTCCTGAGGAATTATTTAAAAATTGAGAAAGACAAAAGTTGTATGATTTCACTCATCTGGGATGAGAAAGCAAATGGATGACCATGGATGACCTAAATGAAACAAATATAGGTTGTTAGATTATAAGACCACCAGGAAAGGGGGAAGGGTGGGTGGGTAAGCAGGGAAAAAAGGGGACAATGGTAGTGTGAAGGAGGAGTTGTATCTGATGAACATTTTTGTAGGTAGTGCCAGTAGGAGGATTTTCATGTTTTATTTGTTGTTTTTCTCAAGTTTTATTGACTTATCATTCCTTTGTGTATTTCTGTAGTACAACCTCATAGCTCAACATGTGCCCATATATCACTCACCCACCAGCTAAGCTCCCAAGCCTCTAACTACCGTACAATCCACTCCATCCCCTCCTCCGCTGCCCGCCCCCCCTGGCAGCCAGCACAGTTTTCACTGACTTAGAGTTGTTTTTGTTGTGTTTTGTCTTTTTGTTTTCCCTGGTTATTTATATTCCACAAATGAGTGAAACTATTATGTAATTGTCTTTCATTTCCTAACTTATTTCATGTAGCATAATCATGGCAAGTTCCTTCCATATGTTGCAAAAGGCACAATTTCATCTAGTTTAATAGCTGAGCAGTAGTCTGTTGAGTCTAGAGATCACATTTCTGTATCCAGCCACCCACTGATGGGCATTTAGGTCGATTCCATAACTTGGCTGTCGTGAATAAGGCTGCTATGAACATCTTTTGGTAGTCATGTTTTCATATTCTTCGGGTTAATACGTAGAACTGATATTGCTGGATCATATGGTATCTCCATTTTTAGTTTTCTAAGGAATCACCATATTGTTTTCCACGGAGAATGCACCCATTCACATTCACACCAGGAATGAATGTTTCTTTTCTTCATGTTCTCATTATCACTTGTTGTTTCCAGTCTTTTTGAGCTAGACCAGTCACAGATGTGTGTTGGTATCTCGTGTGACTTTGATTTGCCTTTCCTTATAACTGGTAATGTTGACCATTTTTTCATGTGCCTGTGGGCCAATAAGAGACACTTAGTAAAAGTGTCTATTTAGATCTTTTGCCATTTTTTGATTTTTTTGTTGTTGTTGTTGGGTTGTCATATATTTTGGAAATCAACCCTTTGTCAGAAACATGGTATGCGAATATCTTCTCCCAGTCCACAGGTTACCTTTTTTGTTTTGTGGTAGGTTCTTTCACCTTACAAAAGCTTTTTATTTTGATGTAGTCCCATTTGTTTATTTTTGTTTTAGTTTCCCTTCTGTTGAACTTTAGTCCCCAGATATATTTCTAAGGTTGATCCATAGTAGCATATCTATGTTTCTCCTATGTATTTTATGGTTTCAGGTCTTATATCCAAGTCTTTAATCCAGTTTGAGTTAAATTTTGTGTATGGAATTAAATAATGATCAAGTCCCTTCCTCCCTCTCTCCCTCCCTCCTTCCTTCTTTCCTACTTTCCTTCTTTCCTTCAGCTGTCCAAGTTCCCCAGCACCACTTGTTGAAGAGGTTTCCTATTTCCATTCTCTGGCTGTGGTCCCTTTATTACAGATTCACTGACCATATATGTGAGGGTTTAGTACTGGGCTCTCAATTCTATTCCATTGGTCTGTGTTTCTGTTTGTGTCCCAATGCCACACTGTTTTGGTATACTATTACTTTGTAGTATAGTTGAAGTCAGAGAGCATGATTCCTCCATATTTTTATTTTTTGGAGGCATTTTTCTTTCAGGATTACTTTGGTTATTCAAGATTTTTTGTGGTTTCATACAAATTTTAGAATTTTGTTCTACTTCCTTGAAAAATGTCATTGGGACTTTGGGTTTTGTGTTGAATCTGTACATTCCTTTAAATAATATGGTTGTTTTAATAATGTTTATTCTTCTCATCCATGAACATGCTGAACATGTTACATCTTTCCTTATGTCTCACTTATTTTACCAGGTCTTATAGTTTTCAGTTTCAGGTCCTTCACCTTCTTTGTTGAGTTTACCACCAGGTATTTCATCCTTTTTGGTATGATTATAAATGGAATTGTTTTCTTAATTTCTCTTTTCTCAATGATGATTTCATAAGCTGTGTTTGAGAGCATTTTCCCCTCTTCAATTTTTTTAAAGATTTATTTATTTATGCATACCAGAACTGGGGTGTAGGCCAGAGTTGGGGGGGGATGAGAGGATTCCCCAGAGACAGAGTGGGGAGCAGAACAGGCAGATCAACTGAAGTACACTGCTGAGGGGAGCAGTGGGCGAGGCAGGAGAGGTCTGCTGCACCATGTGGGAATCTCCCTGGCCAGGGATCGATCTCGTGCTGCAGTGGTTGCAGATAGCTTCATAGGTTGAGACTTAACCCGTTGCACCACCAGGGAGGCCCATCTTCAATTTTTTTTTTTTTTTTAGAGCTTAAGAAGGACGAGTATTAAATCTTCTTTGAATGTTTGATGCAATTCACTTGTGAAGTCATCTGGTCCTAGGCTTTTGTTTTTAGGGAGACGTTTGATTACCGTTTCTATTTCTGTGCACATAATTGGTTTGTTCAAGCTATCTGTTTTGTCCTGGTTTAGGACAATGGTTCTATGATTCTAAAAATGTGTCCATCTCATCTAAGTTGCCTAATTTACTTGCACAGAAATGTTCCTAGTAGTCTCTTACAATCCTTTGCTTTGCTATGGTATATATTATAATTTTGCCCCTCATCTCTGATTCTTTTTATTAGGGTTTTTTCTCTTTTATTTTGTAGTAAGTCTAACTTAAGGTCAGTCAATTTTGTTTCTCATTTCAAATAATCAGCTCTTGATTTCATTGATCTTCTGTATGGTCTTTTTTGTTTTTTTTTTTCTATTTCATTTATTTCTACTTTAATTTTTATTATTTCCTTCCATCTATTCAATTAAATTTTGGTTTTGTTTTTTCTTTTCCTAGTTCCTTCAGGCGTTAGGTTAGACAGTTTATTTGGGGCTTTTCTTGTTTATCGATGTGGGGCTATATTGCTATGAATTTTCCTCTTAATACCTGTATTGGGAATTGCATGATGTGTATATGCATGTTGATTTTTAATGATGCACACCTGAGTTCTTATGATGTTATAATCCAATGTTACTTCAATAAAAAAGGAAATTAAAAAATTAAATTAAATTAAGAGACAATCATGTTTCCCAGACAGAGATGCCCTTCTCAGAGTGGAGGACCACTGCATTATCACCAGAGTCCCTCTCTGCCTCTGCCACCTGGGCCACTGGTTTACAGTACCACATGAAGAAATCCTGGTGGGATGTCCCCCATCTCCTTCCCCATCATCCCGCATCTCAAGAAGAAGGGCAGAAAGGTAAGAAGGAGGAAAGGAGGAGGGAAGGAGGGAGCGAGGGAGGGAAAGAGGAAAGGAGGAAGAACTAAAGAGAGAATGAGCCCTCTCTCTGTTAGGGACCCACCTAAACAATGGTTTCAGAACCCCCATAGCTGCCTTATCCCATTTATGATGGTTGCAGACTTCTAAAGTGATACTTTCAGCACTAAGACCCCGGGACACGGGCGGTGCCTTGTTCAGGGCCTTGCAACTTCCTAGCGATCTGTCCTCCCAAGCTGTCCGGCCTGTCGACATTGCTGGGAGCACAGGCCGGCATCCCCGCTGGCCCTGGAGGGGAGATGTGTCTCTGTCAAAGCCTTCATAATGTGAGCACAGATCCCAGCAGCTTGGATTTGAGCTGTTTTGGGATAAATACGTGAATTATTCATTTTTTGTATTCACGAAAGACTGGTGATTCTTACATTTCCACTAAGCATGGTTGGTATATAGCAGAGTCTCATTTTTCCTGCTGTTTATATAAATGGACTCGCCCTGCCCAGGCTCCCTGCTGCAAATGTGTGATTAAAGGATTATAAAGGTGATGGAAATAGTAATCACGTCTGTTTTCAGAGAGCCTTACCTCAAGGGGCTCTAAATGGCTGTGTTCTTATGCAAGGAAAGAGATCCAAGGGGGCACTTTCATAGACAGGCCAATAAGCCTCAGAAAGGGTGGGTAGCAAGTCCCCCCAAGCTGTGCAGCCTATCAGCTACCAGCTTTGATGGGGTAGGGGACAGCTGTCAAAACAGAGTTTAGAGCCTGAGGACAACAACATTCCCAGGTCCCCCAAACTGGGCCTGGAATTGGGACACACCCATTATGGCTTAGGGGAAAACCCAGCTATGGGAATTAGGTAGCCCAGTAGGCAGAGAATTACTTAAAAAGACATGCTGGGAGGCAGACAGCCATCCTAATTGGCTGCTGGCTCAGGGAAACTAGCGGACAGTATCAGTAAGGGGGACAGAGCACAGCAAAGGGGACCTAGAAACAAGCCTTGTGCTGTGGTCAGGAGAGAGGTCCTGGGAGCTCAGCTCAGGCACAGCCCTCAGGCAGGGCTGGACTGTCAGTGTGGAAGGATCCAGAAGAGCCAGGCAGGTCCCAGGCTCAGATTTATCAAGGGAGTGGAGGCTGGCACTGGGAAGGGGCAGAGTCCCACTACAGCTGGACCAAAGGCTGAGCAGACAGATTGATTAGCTCCAAGTCACCAAAACTACCCATTAGGCTCATTCTGTAGAAACAAAGACCAGGAGAAGGCCCAGGGTGCTCTGAGGAGGTGTGAGGCCTTTTATTTATTTTTTTTAAGATTTGTTTATTTATGCACACAAGAACTTGGGTGTGGGCCAGAGGGGTGGGGTGGTGAGAGGTTCACCAGAGACAGAGTGGGGAGCAGAACAGGCAGATCCACTAAAGTACACTGCTGAGCGGGGGAGGCAGGAGAGGTCTGCTGCGCTGTGTGGGAAGCTCCCTGGCCGGGGATTGAACTTGTGCTGCAGTGGCTGGTGATAGTTTCATAAGCTGAGTCTTAACCCGTTGTGCCACCAGGGAGGCCCTACATGCCCTTTAAAACCCAGGGTTCTGGGGTCATGGGGACTTTGGATCACTTCCAACCAGAATTTTGCCTTCTACACAGAGTCACAGAATAAAACTAGTCAGGTGTCAGGACAGAAGAGAGGGTTCTAGCCCAAGCCACACCCCTGCCCCACATGGGGCTTGAGATGAGTAGCCTACCTTGACCCAACCTCAGTTTCCCCACCTACAGAATGACTAATCCTTCTTGAACCCCCTCCCTCTCACCCCTGTTAGGAAAAGCACATGAAATAGCCTGTGCGATCACCCTGGAAAAATACAGCAATAATGAGTAGTCAGTATTCCTGTCAATCTGAGTATGTAGCATCTTCTCTGGAATTTGAATTTCCCAAGTTGATTTGCCAGTTTAAGGATTTTCCTCTCCTTTTACTCCTTTTCCCCAACTCCCTTCGGACACATCCTCATCCATCACCCCGCACAGAGGCTCTGGTGATGCAAGAAGAGACATCGTCAGCGTATGTGAGGACTGCGGGTGGCCCAGGGCTGACCATTTTGAACTGAGTCACCATTTTATTTTAGAGATGTGGGTACTAACCCACACAGGAGATGTGCCTGCTCTAGATCATACAGCTAGTTCATGTGGTTGATCTAGAAAGTACAGTGCCTGGTGCACAGGGGAACCAGTATATGGTAACCTTTATTATTATTCCCCCATCCCTGACTTTCACAAGATAATTCATTTTGTCAATCATCAACAACCCTAAAATGGGAAATGGCAAGGGTTGAAGAAGAGGGAACTCATAATGAATGTCACAGAGGAAATTTTTAGATTATCTAATGTCACCTTAAATGTCTCTTCTAGAAAGTCAAATCTGACCAAGCACCCTCCCCATGTTCTCACTGTATCTCCTCATATCCAGTCCTTGTCCCCTGGGCTAAGGCCGCAGTGTTCATCTCCTTGTCTCTCCCTCTAGACTAGAGTTTGCTGGAGGATAGAGACTGTGGCTTTCTCGGAGCTGAATCCACAATGTTTAATGTTTAATATATGAAGCTACGATTTTTTTATGGTGCAGGAATTTGTCTGATGTTTCTTAGATATTCCTGATTTCTTTGGGTCCATGGACCCAGAGGGTCTTAGAGCAAGAACTGAAAATTCTCAGTTCTCATCCCAGTTTCTTTATTTTGCAATCTAGATGACATTAGTCAAGTCTCTTACCCACCTTACGTTCCAGTTTTGTCATCTTAAAAAAAATGGACTATCTACCGAAGGTGATGTGTAAATAATAACATTTACTGATGGGTAATGCCTTTGAATAAAATAATTCTTCTTCTAAATATTCATCTTCAGATACACTTCCATATATCCTACAGGTATGCTTCTCTGTGGCTTATTCATTATAGCATTATTTGTAAAATCTAACAGCTTAAGTGGGCTCCTTAAATAAACTAATTTATATAATAGAATACAGCCACAAAACAGGATGTCATAAGTCTATATAAACTGTTATCAAATCATCTCCAAAATACATCATTAAGTGAAAACAGTGCAAGTTGCATAATAATGTGTTAAGCAAGATTTTCATTTGCCTGAGATAGGGAGAGACTACATGTGTGTTTTTGCTTGTATATGTATAAAATCCTTCTGGAAGGTTCTTAGGAACTGGGCACCTTTGGTGGCACCAAGAGAGGAGATATGGATGGCAGGGATGGAACAGGGCTTTTCACTCAATAAACTTTGGGCCCTTAAGGACCTTTTGAATTTTGAGCCACATGAAAATAAATAGTATATTTTGAAAGAATATGCAAAAAAAAAAAAGAGAGAAAAGAATAAAGGCCCCAACCCACTCACTCTTCTGATGTCTTTCAAAACAACCAGTAGCTGCAGGGCATGAAATCATAGCCGGGACTCTTGCTGCCTCCAAGCCTACATACCCCCTACCTCTGAATTGAAAACAGCTTTTTTCCAACCAAGAGTCTATCCCCATCACCCATAGCAGATTCACAGCACAAATGTCCAGTGACATATAGATAAAACATCTCCACTCTCCAATACCAGAAGCCCCTGGTGAGATCTTGGAACAGTCAAGGCTCTCCCACGAGCTCTGAGCCTTGTCACGCAGCCCTGACACCGCTGGCTGCCACACCTCAGCTGGCAAGCCCATGCGAGCTTTCAGCTCCTGCAGGCTGCAGCAAACTGGACCCCAAGGGGGATCCAGGAAATACTGTCTCTGTAGCTAGGAGGGTTTCCTTTGTCTCCCTGACCCCCTTGCTGGTTCTCTCAGTAAGGCTTTTACTGCGTGAAAGAGGTAGGAAGGAGATTCCACCTTAGGGAAGACAGCTGCGGTCTACCGAGCAGGGCTAGCTCTGTTTCCAGTAACTGATGATATGACTCAGTATAAATAATAGTGGAAAGAACCATGGACTCTAGATCTCTTCCCCAGAGATGCCTGGAGTCACACTATTAGTCATCTATGTGTCATGCATTAAGCCTTGTCATCAACGTGTAGATCCTCTCTTCAAACTGAAATATTCCTGGGAAGGGTAATATTTTGGAAGAGTTCACTGAAAAAAGCATTTATTTATTGATTCAGTGATTACTGAGTGTTTAGTCATGGCCAGACACTCTCCTAAATACCTGGACATAGAGGGAAATAAGACAACCATTGACCTTAATAATAAATATTATGGTGATAATGTGACATGTATTATAGCAACCTTGACGATAGCTAACGCTTTCTGAGTGCTTCTTACGGGGCATGTATTCTTGGCATGAGGTAGGCAGGGTAGTTGCCTACATTTGTTGGATGAGGAAACTGAGCCACAGGTAACTTGTCCAAGATCTCATAGCAAGTAAGTGAGCTGGCATATAAACTTTGTATCTAGAAGGTACTTTTCTAGGGAGAGTAGCCAGGAGTTGAGGGCCTGCGTGCTATCTCCCTGAGGTGTGCAAAGGGAAGAAATGATCCAGAATGAGACGCCAGACAATTCGCAGGCTAATTCGTGCTCTGGTGATGTTGGGGAGAGCTCGTGGCTGCACAAGATTTAAGGAAGCAGGAGAGAGACTCATCAAGAGCACAGTAAATTGCAAGGAAACCAGCCAGAGAGGCTCTGGAGCCCAGTAAGCAGAAGAGGCCAGGCTAAGGGAGGAGCCTGCTGAGTGAGGATCTCGCGGCAAATTGTGCCTAAAACCAACAGGAGGCCTGGGGCCCAAGCATCCCAGAAAACAAGACAAATGAGAGAAATGGTCTTTGGCCGCAGCGTGGAAGCTGAGCTGTCTGGCAGGGCAGAACATGTGAGCCAAAGGGTCTGGCTACATAAGGAATCGGCCAATTGGGAGTGAAACAAGAGTGGTTTGCAAGGCCCTGAACCACATCCCAAGTCAAGTTCAGCCAGTTGAATGGAACTGGGGACACGAGGCTTGGGCCTGGCAGGGTGTCTCTGAGTTGGACTGACTTCCAGACCAGAGGCTGAGCCCAGTACACTGAATTCAGGCTGGGCTAGGGCGCATCTCCAGTCTTGCTCCCTCTTGCTGCATTTTGAATGTGCTATTGAAAGGGAAGACTGTTCCTTTCTGAGGTGTTTCCTGGGACGTGGAATGGAGCCCTGAGTAATAACATCATTCACTTTCCGTTTCCTGCCAGTTCTCCCTGGCCAAAGTGGAAGCTGTGTGCTTGCAAAGAAAGCCAGCCTGCCTCTCTCTGGGTTGGACCTTCGAGGAACTGGGGCTGGAACCAGGGAAGCTGGAAGAAGCTGGCGAGTGGGACTGAAGCAGTCTCCCCTGCTACCAAGCCACAGTAAGAACCAGACTCACGGTGCTCATTTGGGTCTGGACGAGGAGCAGTCTGAGATGAGTCTTACTCTATTCTAGAAGAAAATGAAGCCTGGGTTTTTTCCTTCCTGATTAGCATTTTTATTGCGTCCCTCCTATTTGCTCTGCCTGCTCATAATTAAATACTGCCCGTGGTGTCTCGTCTATCTTGGTGACGTTCTCCTGGACACCGATGAATTGGATTTTCTTTATGGACCTGCTCCACTGACAAAAAATAAGACTCAAGTCCTATGCTGTGCCCCTGGCAGGGTGGCTCAGCCTCAGGAGGCTGTCTCATTGAACCCTTCCCATAGTGTCTTGGGGTCTCTAATCTGATTGTAGAAGGAAAGTGAAAATTAATCGGGTCTTGTCCTTAGAGCAGCATCGTGAGAGGTGGCCCAGAATGTCAGGCAGGTGCCTCTGTTCAGCTGAGGAGGCCTGCGCCCAGAGGCTGGCAACGGCTCCAGAAGGTTGGAAGAAAGGGGTGAAGCTCCCGAGGAAGGCGGCTTGAGATTTTGGCCAGGACTCCAGCCAGAACCCCGAGGCTGGTTCTAATCCCCACACTCCTCTCTGCCTAACTCACCGTTGCCTCTTCTGGGCCCCATGGTCAAGGCCATGGCTGTGGCCCTTCCAGACACCCTTTCTGGTGTGAGCATGTCCTGAGGCTTCCCTGGCCTGCCGCCCCCTTGCCAACCTCCAGCTCCCCTCTTTCCCGTCCTCATCCCTGACCCCACGTCTCACTGGCACCTTCCAATTTCCAAGAAGTTGCCTTACTTTCGCCATCTTTCCCCCACCTCTGCTCTTTAACCAGAGTCCAACTTTCTCCTCTCCTGTCCAAGTTGGGTCAAGACAAGGACTGGATGAATTTGAATTTGCCCCCCTCCAGTGGAGGTTTATCACTCTAGACCATGGATTCAGTGGTTCTCAAATGTGGTCCCCCGGCCAGAAGCATTTTACATGTGGGGCTTTGTTAAAGATGCAGATTCCTGGGCTCTACCCCAGACTTGGCAATTTAGAAACTCTGGGGGTGGGGCCAGCGATTTGCATTTAACAAGCTCCCCTCTTGCCCTGAGAGTCACTAGACCAGGTTTCTACAAAGTCCTCTCAGCAGCACCTCTCATACCCACTCATGGGCCTACTTGCCTTGGTCTCCAAGCTGAAGACTCCAGCCACTCCCCTGTCTTTCTGAAGGACGCTGACAGCCCCACTTTAGACACCACCCCCCGCATTTAGGAACCCCCCCGCCCCCGCCCAGGATCTGTGTCTGCCTTTCAGGTCCCTCCCTGTGTCTTGTATCTGGCCACATGTCTTTCCCGCACCTCAGCTGTCACCTCTATGTTGGTGCTTCCAGCACGCTCATTTCTAACAGGCCTTTCTCCCAAGTGTTAGAAATAACCTTCCTTCTGCCCGGCAGGCATTTGACCTTGAATATAGCAGGTGTCCTATTCCCCTAATGGCAACCGAGCTCCCCTGTCCTGGGTCACTAACTTCGTCCCGCCCCACTTTGACTCTGGCAGAGACTCCGCTGACCTCCATTTCCCTCCACGCTGGCCTCTCACCCGAGACATACTCCCCCTGGCGTCCAGGACCTGGGCCACAGACTCTGTTGCTTCCCTTCTTAGCTGGTCTTGCCTCTTTGCTAGTTCAGCACCCCTGGTTTAGGCCATTTCTTCTCACCCTTTTCTCTACCAGAAAGGGTTGAGCTACCAGGGTGGTTCGGCTGCGGCCCAGTTCTTACCATCGTCCTCGTGGTCCTCGAGAGGGAGCCCCCCGGCTTCTGGTCACCTTGCCTTTCCGCCCGACTTCCCGCTGTGCTCCTTGCTCAGGCCGCGCTCCCACCACTAGCCAGGCTCTCGCGTTCACTCTGCGCGTCCTCTCATGCTCTAGTCTGCACAGAACAACTTTCTGTCTCGAGAACTCCTTCTCACCCTTAAAACTGCAACTCCACGCACCCGCCTGGCGAACACCCTTCCCGGACACCCTGGCCCCTCCTCCCAGCTCCAGGCTCCCACAGAGCACTGCTCTTGTCCTTCCTATAGGACGCACACACCCTCTGTATCACCCATCTGTCATCCTGCCCGGATCAGGAGCTTCTGGAAAGTCTCTGCTGAGTCTCAGTCCAGAGCACGATTCCTGGCACATGGTTGGAGCTATATAAATATTCTTTATGTTTGCTTCATTCAGCTATTACATAAAAGTCTGAGACCTGCAAACACGGAGCCACCTATAGTCTATCGCAACCTTCTCTGTCCCACTCTTTGCCATCCAAGCAGGGGGTTGGGAGACAGTCCGTCATCCCATGCAGCCCTCAGGTGGCTCTTTGACCTTGGCTTCTGCCCTTGTTAGTCTTAGATGTCAAAATGTCTGCATTCGAATGGTGGACGGAATGATTTGACCCTCCATGTCAACCAGAGAGGGCCCGATCTGCTTTCAAATCAGTCCGATGAAGCTCCCTCCATCACAGAAGGAGGCACTGCCCCGCTAGTCTGCCCCTGGCTGGCCATTCTCTGACGTCTCATAGAGAGAGTCTCATGGAATTGGGCTGTTGGGGGCTTATTCTGTGGTCCCGGGTTCTGCGCTGCCCCGAGAGAGACCCTCCCCCTCCTCATCCAGAGGCGAGCATCAGTTTCTAAATACAGTCAGTGCCCTGTGAACGTTTGTGGAAAGAATAACCAAGTGTCGAGGCACAGAAGGCACTTTGCCCCCTCCCCACCCCGCCCTGTTGGCCGTCCTTGCCTTTGCATTCAATTCCAGAGTCTGTGCAGAAAGGAGAGAGGCAGCAAAGGGAAAGGTGGAGGGAGCTTGGAAGGACTGTTGCCCCACTATTCTCTCCTCTGTACCTCTGAATCAGGAAAAACACGCAGGTTTCCCAGGCCACCGAGCCCTCCTTCTTGCCCTAGCCCTGGGCTCCTGCCCTCCCAGGCTGCAGGCAGAAAGGGGTGGACAGACGAGCTTGGAGACAACGTTAAACGAATTCAATTACCATAGCAACCAAAGCCACCGGAATGGAGATTAGGCTCCAGGCAGCAGCCATCCAGGCATCCAAGAGAGGCAGCAATCCAAAGGCCATCTCTGCGAGGCGGCCAGGGGTGGGCTGGGGAGAATGGGCGTGCCTGCTCATCTGCCCAGCGCCCCTGCTTCACCTGCACTTCCTGGGGCCCTTGAGAGCACCGACCTGCCAAAGAGCAGACCCCCATCCCTGATGGGAGCTGGGCAGTCTGGGGCGGTGGGGGTGGGGGGATGAGCAGTGAGCAGGCCTGACCCTGTGCTGACATCTCATTTGCTACGGTGGCCTTCTGGGCACAGCAGGAGGCTGCCGGGCTCTGCACCTCTCTGCAGATTCACATGCAAGAGTAGAAGCTCCGGCATCAGACTGGCTTCAAATGCCAGCTCTGCTAAGGAGCAGAGCGCTGAACTCTCTGCATCTCACTTTTTTCATCTGCTAAATGGGTCCGTTCCCGTCACACAGGAGCGCTGTCAGCACTGAAGGGGGAATGCACGTCAAGCCTTTGCATGGCGTGTGGCCACATTCCATGCCAGCAGGAGTGTGTTGTTCCTGTGTCACTACTGTCGCTATTAATTTCACGGTGATGATGATGATGTGACACTCATGATGACGGTGACGACTCCAGCCCCCACCCAGCCTATTTCCCTCTTATAGGCTCCCCCTATGTTAGGTCAATGTGCCCGGCCTGGGGCAAGCAGAGAAGATTCCCAGGAGGCTGACAAGCCAGACCATGGCAGCCAGCCGCCTCCTGCTCCAGAAGCCAGTCAGAAACCAGAGAGGCTGCTAAACCACCAGCAAGTAGCCTTGCTCCATGGGGTGTTCATCCGGGCCCTCATCCGGGCCAGCCAGCTATGGTCAACCTGGGGAATCTCTGTAAGGAGACAGGCAGTGGTCTCCTTCACCTACTTGTTTTTTCTTCAAGATGTTAAACAAGTCTGTGAGCTTCAGCTGCAAAGAGCTGTTACCTTTCCTGGCGATACACCCTTCATCTGTAACTTTGGGATAACAATAAAGGCCAGTCGTGGAGAAACTACAGGCCCGTTCATGGAGGTGCAGAAGAGCGGACAGATGAGAGTCTGGGGCCGAGACGGTCCTCCACAGTGACGTGAAGGACTCAGGACTGAGGTGTGACTGGGCCACCTGCAGGGACGAGTTCATCCTTGCCACTGGCTTTGTGTGAGCCCCGGATGGCCCAGAGCTGCTGAGCTGCTGGGCGCCGAGGTGACTGAGATTCAGGAGTTTGGATCGGTGGCGAATAAAGTCCTCAGAGAAACACAAGATGGGGTGTTATTTGACAGGCGAGGGCAGCGGGATTGTTTGGGACAGTGGGCTGGTGTCACAGAGGACTGGCATCTGGATTGGGCTGGAAGGAGGAATGCATTTTGCCCAGTGGAGAAGGAGGAAGGACGCTGCAGGCAGGGAGAACAGCAGGTGCAAAGAGGGAGTGTGAAAGGGCCTGGTGTGCCTGGGGGAGGTGAGAAGTGTAGGGATGATAAAGCGCGCGCGCGTGTGTGTGTGTGAGTGTGTGTGTGTGTGTGTGTGTGTGTGTGGCATGTGCTAGTGTGCACATGCATATTGAGGAGTGGTAAGGGGGTGGAGAAAAGAATGGCAGGGGGTGAGCCCCAAGAGTCAATCTCTGTTCTTATCTCTTAAGAGATCAGCAGTTCCATAAGCTTCTAGATACTGTTGTCTGCTCTGCTGGGATTTATTCAGGCTTATTTTGAAAATTCATTCCCCTATAACCAATGGGGCTGTTGAGCTAGTTTTAGGGAAACCCAGACTGTTTCTGAGTATCTGCTTTGCTTGCATAGAATGTCCCCAGCTGACAGCTTCCTGCAGCCTGGCACCAACAGCGCTGTCTGGTAAGGACTCTGAGAGGGGCCCTCATCATCCCTCCCTCCCAGCAGGGGTGCACCCACAACCCCCCATTGGCTCTGCTTTGTACTCCCCTGGCCCAGACTGACCCCATCATCCAGTCAGACCAGCCCAACCTGGAAGGCCCTTGTGCTGCTCCTTGTCCAGCCAGAGTCCTGACAGTTTTTCCCTCCAACATATTTCTGGCCTGCCCCCCACCCCTTCTCCATCCCCAGGAGCTCAGGGTCATCTCCTGGATATTGCAACAGCCTGCTAATTGGTCCCTCTGCTTCCCATCTGGTCTGACCCATCCTGGGCCAGAGTGGATTTTTCTAGCAGAGATCTGACAATCCCATGCATCTGCCAGGGCCCTTTGGTGACTGCGCGGCCTGTGGGCTCGAGCCCAGCTCGCTGGCTTCACTTTTCAGCCTCATCCCACTGGCCTCACCCTCCAGACACACCCTGAACTCGTCCACACGCTAATGTCTTTGCTGGTGTTTGCTTCATCCCTTGGCTGGTTTGGCGGACTCCTTGTCCTCTTTCCAGATTCGGCTCAGATGTCATCTCCTCCAGAGCCTTTTCCCACACCTCTCAGGCAGACCACACCCTCCCTGTGCTCCCCTAGCTCTCAGGCACACCCTGCCACTCTGCAGCCACAGGAGGCTCTGCTGCATCCCTTCATCTGAGAAAGGAAAATAGAATCGATCTAGCTTGTAGGACCATTTTGAGAATTTGAAAACCTAGCTTCTTTTCACCCCTGGGTCTTCACTGATACCCAGGTGAGGTTTCGTAAGCCTCAGCGTCAGTGTAGAGCGCACACCCACTCTCTGTCCTCTTTAAGCCACAAGCTCCGGGAAGGCAGGGCCTGCGCCCATCTACCTACCACCACATGCGCAGTGCAGCAACGAGTGGACGGTCAGTACATATGTGGGAAATGAATGAATTGCTTGATAAGTGTTGGCTGAACTGATGTAAGAGGGGGAGGACCTATCAGTTCAATTAAATGTGCACTGAACAGGCTCTGGGCTAGGGGACCCTGTTAATATTTAGGTGGGAGGGTGGGTGTAGACAAGAAAAAGGATTCTCCTGTGTCCTGTTCCTGGAGCATTTGAAAGGGGTGAAATGGGAAATAGAAGGATCTTCCTGGGGAAACAACCTATAAGTCGATCTCTTCCCAGCCCTCACCACCATCCCACCTCTGCAAGCAGCACTGTAATTCACTGAGAAGGCTGTTGTATGTTTCCTTTTTTGTCCTTTTCAGGAATCTTTAGCACAGAGGGAAGTGCTAACATTGAGTCTGTATTTGCAAAATTAGCTCAGGCATTAGCTAAGATGTCCTGAGCTTACCACTTTGGGGATTCCATTGGTCTGGGAGGGGGATGAGTGTCCATGAGCCAATGAAAAGGGTGTTCACTCTTGTCAACAAAGGACAAAGAACTTTCTAACTTTAACTATGTTTTTAGTTGTTGTTGTTTCACACTGAGCTTAGCTGTCTCCATTCTTTATGACTCTGGGTATGATTTAACACATACACTTAAAAAATGAGAGAACAACTTCTTAAATTTGCAGTAAATGTATTGTTCAATAGATTTGATTTACTAGCTATGAGCCACAGAAGAGGTGCCTAGCGATTTATCGTGATGTTGTCTCAGGAGTTGGAATCTACCGCCTCTATCTGCTTTGAGCCCCATAAAAATGATCCAGTGAAGGGAAGGCCCAGGGTGCATCTTGGCACCAGCTGGGGCTGGAACTGCCACACCCCATTGTTTATATCAGGCCTCCCTTCCAGAGGATGAGCCCATGGCAGGGGGGCGGGGGAGTGGATTTAGAAGCATTTGTTTTGAGTGGTTGGTGGGGCCAGAGAGCAGAGGGCTCTGGGCATCGCAGCTTGTGAGAGATTTACAAGGCTCCATTTGCCTCCCTGGTGACTCTGCAGAGAAATTAAGCGGATTGAAAATGTGTGTGTTTGTGTGTGTGTTTGTGTGTGTGTGTGTGTGTGTTGAAGGAATGCAGGGCCCAAGAATCATCATTTAGAGGGACTCAGAAGTGTCAGTCTCTTGAGAAAAACCTCCATAAGATGGTCTCTGCTTTTGAGTCCAAAAACAACTGCATACACAGCTTTGTTCACCAGGGAAGACTTGGAAGGGTGTGAGGGTAGGCAGGACAGAGGCTTGAAGACAGCAAAAGGCTAGGAAGGGGGACTCTCCCAGGCTGAGGGACAGGTAAATTCTCCAGGGGGGAAGTGTTTCCAAACTTAGCCTGACATGTAGACATAGCCAAGCAGAGCTGCAGGAGGACAGAGTTCCTGCAGAAGGAACAGCCCAAGCAAACACTGAGGGGGTAAAAGAAGAGCTGAGCTTGGAAAACTACAGCCCTTTAATACAGTAGGAATACAGCTTCTAAGAGAAGAAAGTGGAGAAGCATAAGTAATCAAGGGTTTGCTAACAGGAGACATGCTAAGGTGCATCTACTTAATTATGGGGGTGATGGGAAGTGATAGGTACAACATGGTGGGTTTGTGTTTTGCAAAGATCACCCAGCTGCTGGGCGGAAAATGGACTAACATAGTGGCCTTCTTAGTTGGGCTTCCATTTCTGGAAAATTTCCTGCCTATCCCTAGCCTAGGCCAGAAAGCATAGCCCTGGTCCTCTGCAGTCTCTGGGTGTCTGATGCTCAGCACTTGCACAGGTGCAAGGTGAGGTGAGATGTTGCCTCTACTTTCAGGTAGTGCATAGTGGGCACCAGGTCTGTACAGCATTGTCCCATAGAACTTTCTGTCGCAAGGGCAATTATCTGTACTGTCAGTGCAGGAGCCGTTAGCCACACGTGGCTATTGGATACTTGAAGATCAGTGCAATTAAGAAACAGATTTTTAAATTTTAATTATTTTCTGTTAATTTAGGTAGTCCCATATTATTACTGGCTACCATATTAGACAGTACAAATCTAAGATCCTTACAGACAGTTCTATCAAAAGCTAAGCATGTAGGAAATTCTTGTAAGTGGATTCTTGTAAGTGTATTTCTTGTGCCTGGTGGTGATGTGGTAGAGGACAGCACTTTGAAGGTTGGTGCAGTCAGACTTAGGGTTTCAATCCAATCTGTGCCACCATATTGGTCAGGCTTCCTATTTTAACACATATCACCCAAATTTCAGTAGCTTAACATAATAAAATTTTATTTTTCTAACCATTTTATAGTCCAATGAGGAAAAGGAGGGGTCTCAGCTCCACAGGGTTATGCAGGGACCCAGGCTTCTTCCCTTCTTCTGGCTCTGCCCTCCCCTAGATTCTTGAAATTACCCTCATACAGCTTGGGGACAAAGAAAGAGAGCAAAAAACAGCACACGGGATTGCCCTGGATGGTTTTATGCCACTGGCTTCAATACCTTGGCCAGAAGTTAGTCACATGGTCAAACCTAAATGCAAAGGAGCCTGGGAGTTGTAGTCTAGATATGCCCATTAAAAAGAGGAAATAAGTTTGATTAGCATCTAGTTAGTACCTATATTAGCATCTTAGTTAGTTAGTACCTGCTATTAGCATCTAGGTACCTATTCTCCAACACAGGTACCTATACTGGTGTGACCTTAAGCCTTAGTTTTCTTTAAGATGCAGGTAACATAAGGATTTGTGAGGATTAAATGAAGTATTGCATGTGAAAAATGTAAAACAGTTGGAATTAATAGTTATGATTTCTTGACCCTCAATTTGGATCCCACCATAGTTACTGGGTAGCGGTTCTGCTGACAGCAAAAAACTTACACAAGGATGCACCACTGAATGGCATTTTCTGCATCCCCCTTTCACCCAAGGAGCTGGACAGATTTTACACAGAATTCAACAAGTCCCTAAGCTTGCCTAACTCGGGGACTGCTGCCATCATAGTATAGGTATTGGCAAAAACATTCTCAGCATTATAGGGGGCGAGAGGAGGACTTCCCCAGAGAGATGGATTTTGTTGGTCAAAAGGAGGGTTCAATTACTGAGTTATTTACAGATGAAATTATATGACACCTGGAATTTGCTCCCAAGTAATTGAGGGTGATGGTGAGTAGGGGTACAGATATAATATGACTGACCTTGAGTAAGCAATTATCAAAGCTAAGGAATGGACTGGGGCGTATACTGTACAATTCTCTCTTCTTTGTATGCACTTGAAATTTTCCATAATAAAGAGAATCCTTCTTGAATAAATGTTTTGCAGAGTAGTTCAGAAACCTCTTATGACCTTGCAGTATGGGAACAATAGCTGGACTATCTTTGTTTACTTGTTGACTCACCAAAGCAATTAACAATTTTGCAGCTGGGTCTCCCACGGACGCAGTGAGACAGAAATACCCAACCCCAGCCTTGAGCTCTGGAGAAAAAATGCACTTGACTGTGAGTGTCAGAGACATGTGGAACTGGAAGGGACCTTGGTACTCCGGAGCTGTGTCTGTTTACCAAGAGATTGATATAAAAAATTGGTGCACAAATCTCCTTAATGCAATACTTTTGCAAAGGCTGGGGATTTGATTTTCTAGCTGCAGAGTTCAGAAACAATCCACCTGGGAGAGTTGCACCAATGGGGCCAGTTTTATGAGTAAATAGTGACTTCGTAAAGTTGGAAAGAGCCTCTGGTTCTCCCAAATCCTCTACCATTACTCTGATGGATGCCTGAAATCCCACCCATTGTATTTTATTGTTTTGGCTTAGAGGTTTGTTTTGTTAAAATGTGAATACTGTATCTTGGGAGGAGATAGTCACTTACACATTGCTTCATATGATTATATCAGTTCTTGTTGATGAGGAAGGAATAGGGGGTTAGAGGCACTTGAATCTCAAGGCTTCAGAAATGGGGTGCCACCAAATAGAGAGGAACCAATAGAAAAATGTGTCTTTGGAGAGAAACCTCTCTGATTTCCCACATTTCCTGCAGTCTCAGGATGAACAAAAGCCATGTGGAAGGACTTGAGTGACCTCTCTAAACTTCTTCACAAACAAGAGCTAGAGAACTAGGTAAAGAAGTATGCCCAAGAGTTAAAAGAGGAAGCTTTGAATAAATATAAACTCAGTTGTAACATGAGGATAACATCCAACATTTTGGTTTAAAATTTCACGTGAGACATGCTGTATGCCTTATTTACTTCAGTAGTCACCAAACCTCTGAGTCAATATCATCCGTTTAAACCATTTTATAGGTGAGGGAACTGAAGATCAGACAAGCAAATAACTCACCCAAGGTCACACAGCTTGTAAATTCAAGCTAAGATTTGAAACCAGGCCTGTCTGGAGACCATGTTCTCACCACTAGGTCTCCCTGCCCCAGGTTTCCTGATGTGGTTTTCCTGTAATTTTGCATTTAAAGTCCATCAAGGTTTGGTCTTGACATCTCCTTGAACAAACAGGGGTTTTAACTAATAGGCTGTGACAGGCCCCGGGCTGGTTTTTATGGCAAGTGCAGTAATAGCTGCAAGCAGGCAGGTACTGTTCGGAGGGCCCACATCCCAGCATCCCCAAGGCAGTGGTGTTTGGGGATATGACTGACCTTCTGCCAGAAAGGAAAGGAAAGAGTTGCCTGAAAACCAATCTGGTTTGAGAGCAGAACCCAGCCAGGTGTCTGTAGGCAGCATCAACTGAGGTTCATTTTGTAGAACCAAAAAGGCTTTGGGGTTCTTTTCATCTAGGATCAGCCAAAATCACCCCCCCACCCCATCCTTTCTCTCTGTCCTTGTGCCAGGGCTTAAGATCAGTCAGAAAGCACCTGAGACTGATCAGTTGACAAATTCATCAGATGTGAATGAAAGTTAAAATAATTTCCTAAGGAATATTTGTTGCGCATCTGCAGTGTGCCAGACACTGAGGAGCACATTCAGAGATGGCTGAGATGTGGCCCTGGCCTGAACTAGCTTAAAGCCAGAGGGGGCGACCTCCCAGCAAGCATGCGAGTGACAGGGTGTAGGAACTCTATTTGCTGTAGGCAGGACTGTGATGGTCCTGATGGGGAATGGCTAGTTCCTCCTGGGGTGTGGGGACGGATGTTACCAAAACTTCTGATGGGACCTTGGGGCTGAATGGAAGTTGGCTAGTAAAACAGGAAGCAAGGGAGTGGTAGGGGGCATTGCTGGAAGATAAAAGCACAAAGGTGTGGAAGACTGTGATTTGGTCAGGTAACAGAGAAGAGGTCTCTGTGCCAAAATAAAGTGTGTGCATACACACGTGTGCATGTGTGTGCAGAAAGGAAGTGAGGAAGATGGAATGATCAGAACAGTGTTTTTAGAGGAAACCGTCTATTGCAAAAGGCTGAAGAAGGTGGCGAGGTCAAGCGAAGAGGCGCTGCAAGCAAAGATGGAAATGCACACCCAGGAGACAGTTGGGGGCCCAGGGGCAACCAGGAAGGGCATGCCAGTGTCTGAATGCACCTGAAGACAGGGAACAGGAAAGGGTAGAGAAGACCAAGGACAGAGCCCAGGGAGACATCAGTGTTTGTACAAAAGAAGTGACCAGAGAACAAAATACCTAGAGTGGCACCTTCAACCTCTACCTCCTCCCCCAAAATGCCTCCAGCCAGAAACTGACACCATTGTGTCTTAGTTTTTATGTATTTATTTTTACTTCCAGTGCCTGTGGCACCTGCTGGTACTTGCTACCCTTCATCCCTTCCCCCTTTTCCTTCACCAAGCCTCTCCTGGAGGAGGCCTGGTGAGCAGAAAGCCCTCCCGGCTATGCCTCCCCAAAATCTGAGTTATCTGGAGCAGACAGAAGGTCTTCTGGGAGGCACCTGTGGCTTTCCAAATGGGGTTAGGGCTGCAGGAAGTGAGGGTTCCCCTCCTCCCTCGGGAGAGGACCAGAAACACCTAGTGGTAGTGAGAGTTCAGCTTTCAGGGTCTCCTGCGCGGGACAGGGTGTGCCAGTCTGACCAGTTTGGACAATCTAAGCTACTGACCAGCAGGCGGGCTCCTGGCTTCTGCCATGGGGCAAAGCCCTCAGCATTTACAACACCATCCCCTATTTCATCCTAAAAATTAGGCAAAACCAAGGCACCACGAACTTTGTAATGCCTCAAGAAAGCTCAGAGGGTACAGCCCCAGGCCGAGTCCTCACCCCACACCCAAATTGTGGGGGCCAAGTGTGGCGGACATCAATAGAGCGTGGTCAGCGTGTCCTCTTAGAGGCGGACACTGTCTCCGTCTGCTCTCCGGAGGGCAAAGTCTCAGCAGCCTGGAGGAGCGGCAAGGGCTTCCCTGTGTGCAGCCAGGACACACCCTTGGGCATGCACCAACTGGTAGATGCCCAGCAAGGCAGGGCTACTCCCTCCAGCCAGGCTCACTGGAGACCCAGCCGGGGGCGCAGTGTACGGTGGCTCCTTGACGCCAGGACTGGCGATGTTGCTTGGGTCCCTTACAAGCCTTTTTATTCTTTTACCCCCTTGTTAGTGGCCTCCTCGGGCCTTAGCTGTGAGGCCTTGGGCAAGTCACAACCATTCTGTGCCTGATGAGGTGCTCAGGGACTGAGGTGATGAGAACTCAGATGCCTGAGGAATAAACGGGCCTGTGGCCAGGTCTGGGAATAGGGAGAGGAGGCCCTAAACCTAAGGGGGAAATGAGGGGCCATCCCAGGGGAGTCCCTGACTAGAGCTCTACTTTCATAAGGCTTTGCTGCCCGTGGTTAGGTGCATCAGGGAGGCTGGGTCCACGTGGGTAGGGAGGGTTTTGGGGTTTACTCTTTCAGCATAATGTCGACCCCCAGGGAATGCCCCATGGGTCTCTGTCATCACCCAAACCCTTCACTGACCCCATCTCTGGACTTTTCCTCCATCCCTTCATCAAAAGTCTCCCTTTCCTGGGCTTGGGGAAGCAAAGATCCCAACAAGATGAAATTGATGCTTTGAGGGTAACGGCCTGGCATTTTTATTGTTATATGAAGAGGTGGGGCGGGGCATGGGTGTCTGTGTGTGAAGCCCAGCACTGCACCCTCCTCCCGCCCCTCCCTGGAGGCACCACCAATTATCTTGTGCCCATGTTCCAGGCACTGTCCTAGTGCTTTATTTGTGATTATTATCAGTCTTCACAATAACCCTACACTGAGACTAATACTTGTTGCCATTTCAAAGGAATCAAGGCACAGAGAGGTTAAGTGCTTCCCCAAGGTCACACAGCTGGTATCAGGGCAGGTTCAAACCCAGGCAGTCTGACCTCGAAGTCTGTGCTTTTTGATCTCCCAGCGCGCTGAACGAAGAAAGCCCACAACCTCAGAGGTGCAGTCCTGCTCGCCAAATTCTTGCCTCCTCCTGGGGCAAGCTGTTTAGATAGGACAGTGGCAGGCAGTGAGGGCGGGGCAACCCCAGTGGGCATTCTGAGACTCCGCGTCAAAGAGCAAGCCGAGAGAGCAGCCCTGGGAACCAGCCACTGACACGCCAGCCTGGCTTGTCAGAAAGAGGCTGCGACTTCAGGCTGGCCTGCCTCTCATTCTCACCGTCCACGCGGTGACAAGCTCTGCAAATAGCGGCCAGAGCCACGGGACTAAGGAAGAATCCTCATGTGTGCACGGCTTGGAAAGGACACACACACAGGGAACAGCCGTCAATAGAAGCACCGTCTTTAAATAGAAAAGATAGCCTGAAATACACCCTGACAGCGCTGGCGCTCTCTCTCCTCTCTCTCTCTCTCTCTCACACACACACACACACTCTCACACTCACACACACTCAGTGGTCAGGGCCAGCGCAGTGGCTGAACAAATACCTGGGCTGTGCCGGTGGCAAAGGGAGATCTAGTACCCTGGCGGCTCCCGACTTGCAGTTCCTATTTAAAATGTCTGAATTGGGAGCATCGACAAGCTCCCAAATTAGCTTTTTAAATAGAAACTGAGAGTTAAAGGAAAAGCGGCCGCGTCATGGGGGAAAAGCAAGTGAAAATCCCGGCCAGGCCAGGCCAGCGCAGAGCGGGGGAGGCGAAGCCTGCTGGTGCCGGAAGGAAAGAGGTGTGGGGGGGAGGCCAGGGAAGGTCGGCGCCTGAGTTGGGGCTCTTGCAGCTGCCCAGGTCAAGGGGTGTCTTCTGCCTGTCATTTGCTCCTATTTCCCAGGTTACCTGGCTCAGGGGAGGGCTGGAAGGTCTAACCTAGAGTAGAGATTCAAGTGTTTCCTATTTTCCTCTAGATGGTCTGGAGAGAAAGGAGAGCAGAGCCCAGAGTCCTTCCCTTAAACAATGAGGTAGAGGCTGGGGGGCAGGTGTAGAGCGTGGGGAGGAGTGCCTGAAGGGTGTCCTGTCTTCCATCCGGGTCTACAAGGCCCAGGAGGTCACAGCTGTCCCAGAAGGGACAAGAGGAAGGCCGCGCCCCAGCTAACTGTCCTCAGAATCTCCCAGCTTTGGAATAGATGCAGCCCCAGAGACACCCCAAAGATGCAAAACAAAGGTGGGAATGCAGAGAAGTTCAAACCTGGGCTGAAATACAATATTGGGTTTCAGCTCTCCCCGGTTAGACATCCGGATGGAGGACTGAGGACAGTGCCTCTCCCTGGCCTGAGAGCAAGAGTTCCAGGCCCTCCAGGGGTCAAAGAGGTCGGGGTAGAAGTTGTGAGAAAATTAGCTCTTCCCCAGAGGGAAGGAAGGAGGGAGGTGGGAGCAGTGCCAGGGCCTTCCCTGAATTCTTCCCCTGTCTGCCAGGGAGTGGCAGTGTTGTTAATCATTATTACTGTATGCAAATCACTATGCAAATCTCACACCACGCTGGGACTCTTGGCAAATGCTAATGAAGCCCACACCCACCTCTTGATGGGCCAATTGTATACCTTTCAGACTTACACACTACAGGGGGCTTTGTACAGAGTGGGAGGACTGGGTGAGTGAGGGGGTCTAGAGCTGCCAGGGGCCCCCAGGGCCTAGAACACAACGACCCACCGGGTTGGTATACGGTTCTCACAAGCAGAAGCCCAGTTCCGGACTCAGTTCCTTCCCGGTCCCCAGACCAGCACCAGCCCCTCAAACGCATTCCCCTCCTCCCATACTGCGCTCTTGCCTTGGTCTGTTTCCGCACACACCTCTCCACACCCAGCAGTGATCGCTCAAGACCTGCCTAGGCGTCCTGCTGACTTGAGCCGCCTCGCCCCCGACCCCCCTCACAGTGCCAGGCCGAGCTCCCGGGGTTCCCGGCGCCAAGGCCAGAGACAAGCCGAAAGCTGGGGGCGCCGGTGTGCACGGACCGCAGGGACTGAACCCTCAGCGTGTCCACCCAGGAGTGTGCGAGTTTGGACCAGATAATGCGCTGCTGGGATGCTCGGGGGCTCCCGGGTTCTGTGAACTTGTGCGACTCTCCATCCTCAGCCGAGACGCAGAGGATCCCTGGGCTTCCGGGCGAGATTGAGGGACGGGGCGACTCGGGTTGAGAGTTCACCCTTCCGAGCCCATACTCGCGGATCTGGTACCGGCTACACGTGGCGAGACAGGAGGGCGATTCCCTACCTTGGGGTCGTGCCCTCATGCTTGGGAGGAGAGCGACTCTTTAGTGCTGTCTGGACAGCCCTGGGACCTCTCCAGCCCAGGCACGCGGAGCTGAGAGCCGGGTAAGCCCGGAAGGTTGCGCGGTGACCGCTCCACTTCCCCAGATGGCCGAGCTCGGCGGCAAGCGAGTGCTGGTGTCGCGTGGACAGTCAGTGGGTAAAGACACGGCTAGGTCCACACACGCCCCCACGCGCGCGCACTTGGCTCTTCCTGCCACCTCTCCCAGGGCCCCCAGCACACAAGCTCCCGAGATCACACTCACGCTTTAGTCCCCGCTCCGTCCCCACCCCACCCCCCAAGCCGAGCTCACCTTGCCTCGCTCACCCCCGTGCCCACCCTCCCCGGCACACGCGCTCACACCCGCGTCGGCACACTCCGCCACCTCCAGGCACAGCCTCGGATTCCTCCACTCGCCCGGGGAGACACACTAGGCTCTGCCTCATCTCCCCGCCCCCACCCCACCCCCCGCTCACGCGCGCGCCCCTCTACACACACTCACACACCCTCGCGCGAGGAGTCACTCCCCCTCGCACGCCCTCGCCCTGGGCATCCTCCCGCGGCGCGGCTCCGGGTCCTCCTCGTCTCTCCCTCCGCTGCCAGGCGGCCCCGCGCTCTCGGGCCGGGCCTGGAGCCTCCGGCCGGCGTGGATCGGTGCGGAGCGAAGGGCGCAGCCTCGCCGCCTCCCCCGGCCTCGCCTCTCCGCCCCGCCCGCGCCGCGCCCCCACCTCCTCCCCCTCCGGGAGAGGGACCTCGCCTGGCAGCCCGTGGCCCGCCGGGCTCCGCTCCGCGCGGCGCCGGCAGCGGCGGGGGTAGGGAGCGAGCGAGGGAGCCCGCGAGCCCGCGAGCCCGCGAGCCGAGCTGCGAGGCGGGGAGGGGACGCGCTGCCGAGTCGGGGCTGGAGCGGCGGCGGCGGTGGCGGCGGGGAAGGGCGGGCTCCACCGACAGACGGACGCGCGAACGGACCGAGCTGGGGAGGGAGCGAGCGAGACTTCGTGGCGAGGAGGAGCCGCGCGAGCGGCGGCGGCTGGGCTCTTCCCCGCGCTGCTGGGCGCTCGGCGCCTCGTCGGCCCCCGGCTCCGGGCCGCAGCTTCCTCGCGCGCGCGGGGCCCGGGGCTGGCTTCGCTGAAGGTAAGAGGGACGCGACCAAACCTTCTGGAGCCAGGAAGTGCGAGGAGCGCTGCTCCCACGCCTGTTGCTCCAGCTGCCCACGCGGCACCCTCCCACTCTCGCGCCCGGGTGGGTGAGCGCTGGGGCGCCGGAAGGATTGGGGGTGGGGCCGGCGCCGTGGGGGAGCCGGCAGCCGGCCTGGGGGCGTCGGTTCCCGCGGGCTGTGGAGCCAGCCACCTCCGGGCAGCCAGGAGATGTGAGGTTTGGGGGTGGGAGTGTGAACCTCTGCCCTCTTTCCATTGGCTTGCCTTCCCTTGGGGGGTGCCACAGGCAGCGCCCCAGGATACGGCGGCAGGTGGCGACCGCTTGTCGGGTTCGCGGGCTCGTTGTGAAGGAGGAGAGAAATGGCTGAGGGTGGAAGCAGCGAGCGGTTTGGGGCGCTTCGCAAAGTTCTCCAGCCCGGCGAGCTGGCGGCGTGCCTTGCAGAGGCTGGGGGCCAACGCAGCTGGTCCTGCCCGGCACAGCTTCCACCCTGCGGGCGGTGGGAAAGGTCTCCAAGCGATACCGGAGCCAACGCGGTCCTGGGGAAAGGGGCTCGAAAGACTCACTTTTTGAGGTATTTGCACTGAGGCTGGGGTGCGGAAGGGACTGGGCAAAGAAGTTACCTGGAATCAACTAAATTCCTACACTTGCTTAGTGTTGACATTTGAATCAGGTCCAAGATGTTCTGCTTTTATCCCGGGCAGACCTGATATGTCAGCAACAGGCTGTGAGGTTCGGGACTTGGAAGCTTATGGCAAAGAGAACGCTCCTAGTGTTTCTTAGGAGAGGATGTCTGAACTTTCTCATGATCTAGGCACAATGTGATCTGTTTGTAAGACCGATTCTGGTTGTTACATGGTGCATGTCGGGATTTTGCATGAGTATTTGCAATGGTTCCATAATGCCTTTTTCACTGTTACTTCAAGAGGACCTGGATGTTTAAAGTCTGCAGGAAGGGGGGCCTGAGCGGGCACAAATTCAATGCAAATCATGTGTACATTTCCCCATGTGGACATGTTGGCCCACGGTAGTGGGAAATTGATGTTTATGTTTCCTTGTCACTACTTGAATGAAACGAAACCCAAGTACACAAGGGACCCCCAGAGGAAGAAAGATTAGTAGCTTGTTCCTTTTTGCTGTTGAAGATTCTTGAGAAAAAGAGTTCAGGAAAGCGTCCTGGCCAGCCTAGGAGTGGCACTGTGGGAGAGGAACCTCTGTCTGTCCCAGGCCTGTACCCTCATTATCCCCAGCTTGGCACCTTGTCATCTCCTGCCAGTCTACCCAAATCTTGCAGGCACGGGAGAAAGCCCCTGGACCACCTGGATCCTTCACTGCCCCAGGCTGGCCCCATTCTGGGCTAAGTGTTGTGATGTAAAATCATGCAAAGTTTCCAGAGACTCTCCACCCTGAGTGCTTTACTGAGGTCATTGAAGGGCAGACCTTGGTGACGTGACTCTTTTCTTGCTGCCATGTTCCTCTGCTCAGGTTGAATGTCAATGCCCAGGACAGACTGTCCCGTCACTTTGCCCACTTTTTAGCCCTCTGCCCCCCAAACAGAAGCTGTTTCAGAGGGCCAACTTTTACAGCAGGAGAAAGCATGTTTCCCTCTCCAGGATTTTTTGCCTTTGTCATTTCGTGCTCACCTGTTTTAAATGTCTCTGCCCCAGCCTCCCCCCACTCCCATCTTTCCCACTGTCAAACTCTGCTGCCAAAAACAAAAATAGCTTCAGATTTTTCATTTGTAAGGCGTCCACGTCCTAGTAAAACCTTGGCATTTGAGGCATGTGCAGTGCCATTGGCTGAAAATGGGGCCGCACCACTTGCCTGTTGCAGGCATCATACCCAGCCTGCTCCAGGAGGTGCTGGTGCCCATCAGGGAGCCAAGGCTGTGCTGGGACCAGGAGAAGCCCTATTTGGGCAGGTCATGCCTGCATGGCAGTTTGGAGGGGATGGCAGTGTGATCTTGGGCTGCATTTCTGGTGGAAGACTTTCCCTCCTCTTGCAAACCCAGACACATGAACACAGACACACACACACACACACACACACACACACACACACACGCACACCCCTGATGGAAGACTCTCCCTCCCCTTGCAAACACACACACACACACACACACACACACATACACACACACACACACAGGGTGGGGGTAGGGGAAGCAATGGGGTAATTGCTCCTTTGTGCTTAACTTTTGCCAGGAGAACAAGATTGAGCCTCTGGAGATAGCCTGGCTCTTGCCTGGGAAGACTATCCTAGATGAATGCCTGGGGCAAAAGTTTGGCCTTGGGACCAGAGGCTTTCATGATGGATAGAGAAAGGTAATTTTTCCTTCCTAGATCTCAACTCTTCATCTGAAAGCAGTTTGTCAATACCCATGGCTCTTGGAGAAAAGGAGATTGGGGGGTGGGGAGATGGAGAAGGTAGGGTGATGCAGCTCGGCTTGTTTCGGTGGCAGGGGCGTGAGGCTCAGGAGCCAGGGACAGCCCTGGGAGCTGGGCAGGGCACGTGCACCAACTTCGCAGAATGTGGAGCTTCATGTCTGGCCCAAACAGGGTTCTACAGGGTCCTTCCTGGCTCAGCAGTCTCTGACTGCCGCTCAACTCAGGGAGGCTAGGGTCAGAGGTCCGAGCCCTGGGAGTGGCCCTGTTCCACTGGACTGTCCAGGGGAGTGACCAGAGTCGTGAGTTGACCTGGCCTTGGATTCCTTGAGTTCTAAGTGCCCTGTCTTAGACCCCAGTCTCATTAGGAATTTCCAGACCTTCTGTGGTTAAAAGGAGGCTCCATCCCCACAACAAGAAGCCCAGATTTGCATGGCCAATTGTCTTCAGAGACCCCAGCTACAGCCTCCATGTCCTGGCTTAGTAGATTCAATGATGATTTCAACCAAAGAGCTTCTTGTCCAATTCCCTCATTTTACAGATGAGGACTCTGAGTTCTGGGGTGGAGGCGCCTTGCTTTTGCAAGTTCAGGAAAGAATTGGAATTCAGGGCCGCATCAGTCTCTGGCTATACCTAGGCCAGGACAGCTGATTGAAGGCTGACCTGAAGACCATCTACTCCTGTCCAGCTGACCCTTGCCAACTCCAGGGTTAGGGCTTTCTGCCCCCGCACAAGTTGAAAATCGAGGTATAAGCTGCAGTGGGCTCTGAGTGTCCCCGGCTTCACATCTGACATCCAGAATTGACTGAGTAATCTGTGAGTGCCCAACCCCTGAACAGAAAGCATCTGTGTATCGGTAAACCCGTGCAGCTCAAAACCGTGGGGTCCCAGGTTGTCATCCATGGCACTGGGCCACGTCGAGGGAGCCGTTCTGAGGCTCAGTTTCCTTCCTGGAAACTTGTGGGTAGAAGCTCGCATGTCATAGGATTTTTGTAGAGATAAATTAAATGTTGCTATAAAAATGTCAGAAACGGTGCCCAGAGCACTGTCAATGCTTAATAAATGCCAACTAAGTCTGCACTGGAATTAGCTGGGACCAGTGTTTAAATTGTGGGCTTTTCTCGAAAACTTCTCTTCCTAACCATGTACTGAGGGACTGCAGATTCTCCTAGTAACTTAAAAGAAACCAGGTGACAAGTGTAAATTTCTTGAACAAAGATTTAAAACGCCCAGGATGCGTTCCCAGATCTCCTCTCGGGGTATGTGAATTACCCACTGCCGTGGGTGAGCCCTCCCCTGCTCCTGCCTCCGTTCATATAAGCAAGAGCTCATCAGGTCTGTGCTGTTTTTCTCTTCTTTGAGTGGTGACATTTATGGGGAATGTCGTTGTTATTTCCATTGTCTTCTGTGGTGTCTGAATCGCACTCCCTCTATGAGAGAGCAGAGAGACCAGTGAATAATCTCCTTAACATGCAGATGGGGAAACTGAGGTAGAGATCAGCTCTTAGGAAACTCCTCTGAGAGCACGCTGTGCCAGAGGCACTTACACTGCATTCTCTTGATTCACTTCTGTCTTGAGCATTAACTGTCTGGAAAGAGATGTTTACCCTTGCAAACCCCTGAAATACATTAGCAAGACCTAGCAATACAGAAGCAAGGAGTAAAATAGGTCGCAATTGGCATTGACAAAATTGGGGTTCCCGATTTGAGCAGCTCCTGATGCAGTTTGCCATTGCTGCTTCCTGGGTTGTCATGTGAAATGGAGGCATCAGTGTCTTTCCCCTAAGGAGCTTAGTGTGGCATGGGAAAGGAGCAGAGTAGTTGTACCCTTGAACTCCACATTGAGACAGCCTGGCTTTAAATCTCTCTGCCTACTTATTACATCCTATAGTCAGTCATTACCACGCCTCAAACTTCATCTTCCTCCCCTGCAAAATGGGGACAGCGGTGTCTACCCCCCAGGGTTGTCTGTGGGTCCTTTGAAATGGTTCGTGGCCCACGGGCACCGTGCCTGGCAGGCAGCCCACCCTCAGAAACGTCAGCTGCTGCTCTGCTTGCAGGAAGACCTTGAGAGCAGTGTGGACAGGCTGCAGCACGTGGTGTGGGGTGGGGCTGCCCAGGCAGTCCCTGAGCTGCCCCTCTCCAGCCGGGCTTCACACGCTTCTTCCCGGGTTGCTGTGGGGCTCACATGCCATGCTCCCTGGGAGAGAGTGGGTGTCTGGCATCGAGTCAGCCCTCATCCCTGGTCGCCGCGACTGTCGCTTAGACCTGTAAAACCGTGTCCGTGAGCCAGGCCAGTGGGTGACAGGCACGACAGACAAGGGGCAAAAAAGTGCTAAAAGCAAAAATGAGAGAAAATGTCATAGAGGGGGCATCACAGAGAGGGTGAGGGACAGGTGGGCTTCTAATCAGAGGGCTTAAGGGGAAGGACATCCCCAACAGAAGAAAGACAGATTCCCCCACAAAGTCTGTGCACCAGCCGGGCTGATCTGTGGGCTCCGTGCTGGAGGTGAGCGTGGGCTGGGACGCCGGGCTGGGGTCGTAAGCTGGGTCAGTGTTTGGAAATGCCGGGCTGCCAGAGCAAAGAGTTTGAACTGGATTTTGTTGGCTGTGGAGGAAATCTGGCTTTAGGAAGATTACTCGGAGCAGACTGGATTTCTGGGGAACAGGAGAAACAGGGTTAGGGGGTTGAATAAGAGAGAAGCAGGCCAGTGGGAAGGAGGCCTGAGGGAATTGGGGCCTTAATGAGGGCAGGAAGAGCTATGGTTTCCTTATTTGCACACGCTTTGGGTAGAGTGAGAAAGAACACGACCCAGGTGACAGGCACAAGGTGATTCAGTGTAAACCTGTCCAGTTTCAAAGGCACGTGCAAAAGTCCAGTGGAGGCTTAGGAGCAAGAAGTGGTAGAGACTGAAAATTCTAGAAGAATTGGGAGCCAGGAAAAGGAAGCAGGATCCAGAGAAAGATATAGATCAGATCTCCTAAGACACACCTCTGCCTCATTTATTTAAACCTAGAGTCAAACTAATGGAGTCTCAGAGGGTCCAAATAATTTTGAGTCAGGATTGGTTCTGTGGGATCAGTTTAGGACCAGTGAAAACGAGCGTGTCAACCCCGCACGATCCCCTACTGCTGTTACGTGTGTTTCTGTGTCACCGCATGTCTTCCCACAGATGGTATACATTTGGGGATTGCAGAGTCATTTCACTATCATCTTTAAAAAGCCAGATTTGGGAAGGTAAATCTGTTTCCCAGAGCCAAAAATAATTCCCCATGTCCTTCATGGTTCCCTCCATCCCTGCAGGTGATGGGAGGTGTGTAGAGTGTAGTTCGGAGAGCTGTGGGTGAAGCCACAAGGTGCCCAGCTCTGGGGGAATTTCCGAGGGAGGAGGGGGGCCAGGTAAAAGAGGCTGGCATCGGAAAGTGGTGTTACATAACCCAAGGGAGCTCCGGCTGGTGGGCAGATGGAGACGGGAGGCGGGAGTCTGGAGATGGCAGGGAGTGTGCATCAGCTCCCCTCCAGGAGGGAGGGGCTACGCATGGAAGGCAGGTGAACCGAGGGTCCAAGAGTCCCTGTGGGTGGGACTCTTGGTGGCCGAGGGACCTCACCTAACCTCACAGCCGTGCCCATGTCTTTCTGTCATGGCTCTGATGGGGATGCTTGGACGCCAGTCACCAGGTACCTTGGAGAGCAGCACTGCTCCATGGTAGCTGGAGACAGATGGCCACCCATCACAGCATCTACTGTCTTACCTGCCTCTCAAAGAATTTTCCAGATCGGGGCTGCCCCCAACTTCCTCCTCCCCAGTGAGGAGTTGAAAGAATGTGTTTACCTGATCTCCCTCATCCATACCCCATTCCTGATTACCCTGGTGAGTGAAGAGCGAAATAAAAATTAACATGTTTATCCCACTTTTAAATTCGTTTAATGAGGACTCATTTACCCTCTCCCAATTTAAATTCGTAATAACGCCATAACCTTTCAGAGCTGATTATTACCCTCGTCTTCCCAGATCTCCCTGCTAAAGAGACTTTCCCTCCCAAGGCTCCTGAGCCCTTCTGGAACTTGACAGTTTGTCAGGCTGTCAACAGCATCTGGTGATCCCACCTGACTGTGCCACCGTGCTAGCTTCTTTCCTTATCAGGGGACAAGTGAAAGGACCAAGTTCCCTCTCTTGGGTGGTGATTTCAGTTTAATTAATTTGCCGTCAAGTCTTTGGCTGTTTCACTCGCCCCCGGCCCTGCCCTGCGTGCGCCACCTTTCTGAGAGTGGGTCATGAAGTCTCACCAGGTTCTCTGCTCTCTCTTCCTGTCCCCCAGCGGTCGCTGAGCTAACTCCAAGCTGCTGTGCCAAGAGTCCGCGCAGGCGCCGGCCCGGGAGCTGGAGTCACCATGGCGGCCGGCGTCGCAGCCTGGCTGCCTTTCGCCAGGGCAGCGGCCATTGGCTGGATGCCGGTGGCCAACTGTCCTATGCCCCTCGCCCCTGCCGACAAGAACAAGCGGCAGGATGAGCTGATCGTCCTCAACGTGAGCGGGCGGCGCTTCCAGACGTGGCGGACCACGCTGGAGCGCTACCCGGACACCCTGCTGGGCAGCACGGAGAAGGAGTTCTTCTTCAACGAGGACACCAAGGAGTACTTCTTCGACCGGGACCCCGAAGTCTTCCGCTGCGTCCTCAACTTCTACCGCACGGGGAAGCTGCACTACCCGCGCTACGAGTGCATCTCGGCCTACGACGACGAGCTGGCCTTCTACGGCATCCTGCCGGAGATCATCGGGGACTGCTGCTACGAGGAGTACAAGGACCGCAAGCGGGAGAACGCCGAGCGCCTCATGGACGACAACGACTCGGAGAACAACCAGGAGTCCATGCCCTCGCTCAGCTTCCGCCAGACCATGTGGCGCGCCTTCGAGAACCCCCACACCAGCACCCTGGCCCTGGTCTTCTACTACGTGACTGGCTTCTTCATCGCCGTCTCGGTCATCACCAACGTGGTGGAGACGGTGCCGTGCGGCACGGTGCCGGGGAGCAAGGAGCTGCCATGCGGCGAGCGCTACTCCGTGGCCTTCTTTTGCCTGGACACTGCGTGCGTCATGATCTTCACCGTGGAGTACCTGCTCCGGCTCTTCGCGGCGCCCAGCCGCTACCGCTTCATCCGCAGCGTGATGAGCATCATCGACGTGGTGGCCATCATGCCCTACTACATCGGCCTGGTCATGACCAACAACGAGGACGTGTCCGGCGCCTTCGTCACGCTCCGGGTCTTCCGCGTCTTCAGGATCTTCAAGTTCTCGCGCCATTCCCAGGGCTTGCGGATCCTGGGCTACACGCTCAAGAGCTGCGCCTCCGAGCTCGGCTTCCTCCTCTTCTCCCTCACCATGGCCATCATCATCTTTGCCACTGTGATGTTTTATGCCGAGAAGGGCTCCTCCGCCAGCAAGTTCACGAGCATCCCCGCCTCCTTTTGGTACACCATCGTCACCATGACCACGCTGGGGTAAGTCTCCAGCCGACCCGGAAGGGTGGAGGTGGGACTGCGCGTGTTGCTGGGTGCAGGGTGGAGGTGGGACTGTGTGTCTTGCTGGCTGAAGGGTGGAGGTGGGACCGTGTGTCTTGCTGGGTGCAGGGTGGAGGTGGGACTGTGCGTCTTGCTGGGTGCAGGGTGGAGGTAGGACTTTGCGTCTTGCTGGGTGCAGGGTGGAGGTTGGACTGCGCGTGTTGCTGTGGTCGGTTTGGGGACTGGGTGGAGGAGACCGTGGGAGCAAGGAAGCTGCGCGCACCGCGGAGGAATACAGCGGGTGGTTTATTTGGGAGTGGTAGCTCGCGCTGAATTCGGTTTTCTTTTGGGGGTTGGGCATGTATTTTATAAAACATACAAAACGAAGCCACGTAGCTTTTTTTTTCAGCCGGGCACTCCGGTTACCTGCTTGTGTGTGTTGGGCACGGGAGGAGGTACACTTCCTGCATTCTCATATAGTCTTGCATAGAAGGACAGCGGCGAGTGTGGAGGAAGAGGCTGTGAGAGGTTGTGCCGGCACTGTTAAGAGTCCTGTTTACAGGAAACACCAAAAATACTCATCTGGCCTCCTTCCTCCTTTTCTTTGTAGTACGGTTGTGGGTGGTTTTCTCCTTACTTTTCTGCTGCTTCAGATGCTCATGGGTTCAATAGTTCTGAGCTGACTGTCTCCAAGTCACTCTGAACTTGGGTTTTCCGTGGAGCAGTTCTTTTCTCACTTGAAATCAGGGGCAGTCTTGCCGGCCCAGCCTGACCCTGTGATCGATGACCTGGCCCACCTGGCTGATTGTGCGATGGTTTGAGTGGCTCGTGTGGTCAAACACGAAACAGCAGTGTTATCAGAGGTCATGGGTGACTCCGCTGTCTCCATTCCCAGAGGTTCCCTGTCCAGCTGAACGCACAGAAATGTACTCCTGTTGCTGGGATGTGAAGACTTCCATCAGAGCAAGGAGGCTCAGCTAGGAGATTACAGTCTTCACCCTAACAAGATTAGAGCCAAGGAAGGCAGCTTTATGGCGATGTGTATTTCTTAGGGATTTCTGCTTCAGCCATTGGGTGATGCTGAGGCTAATGCGAAATCCCTTCACAATTCATCTGCTGGGTCTGTATTTGCTTAGGCCAGGAAGCGCTATATTGCTGATGGAGAATTCATGAAGCTTTTTATTTGGGCTATGGCAATTCATTTGGTGATGTCCTGGTGCTGCCATTTTTTTTTTCCTGGACAAGCCCTGTGGTGCAGGCGTCAGTTTCCCATGGTGGACTGTATGCTTATTGGGAATGACTGGGCAGGGGATGGGACCTTTTAAAATGATGACATTTGTCATTCCACCACCAGGAGGAAGGAGTGAGGGGGGGATCAGAGGTGTCACTGTCCATTTGCGAAGCCACGTTGATGAAGGCATTCCCTAACTCTAATCTCTGACAGAGGCCATCTGCCCCTTCTTCCCGCTCCAACACACACACACGCACACACACACACTTTGGATAGCTGCGCCCACCCAAAATGGGTAATAAGGAATAATGTCTGGTCATTTGACCTTGTTTCTCAGGCCTTGATCACCCTGGCTCAGGGGGCAGATGTGGGTTTGGGCACAGTGGGCTACATAGAGCTAAAATAGCCCAGGGGGCTGGCTGCTGTGCTCATGTGCCAAGACCTCCTTGGCCACGCCCTGACATGGCCTGACTATCCGGTGACATCAAGGCCCCTTGATGGGACTCACGCCAGCAGAAGGAGGCCTCTGGACTGCCAGGGGAGAAAAGAGGGCAGGTGGATGGTTGTGAGAGGTAAAACGGGCTCGTTTCAGCGGAGATCAGTGAGCCTTCAGCGGTCACCTCCCAGTCAAATTTCATTATTCGTGTAGCAGCAGCTTGTGTGTGTGTCCCGTGTGCTCAGCACTTTGCATCTATTATCTCTGCAAGTTCATGACTTAAAGGTAGGAAAAATTCGATGTAACTTTAAAGATGGAGAGCGTGGGCTTCAGGGAGGTTAAATAAATTTCTGGAGTCACATAGCTGATAAGGGGCAGAGCTGATTTCCAAACCCTAGTCTGGCTGTCTCCATTCCCCTTCCCCTGCTCACCCACCACTACACTGCCCCACAGCATCAGGGCCCATAGGTGGAAATCAGACTTTCAGAGTTATTATTTTTTTATTATGGTCTCAGGGTATCATAGTCTATTCTAGTCATATCACTGTTCAAGGATACATCAGCGCCATGAGGCCTGCAGGCCAGGCACTGTACTAGGCACACAGGGATTGTATAAATAATTTCCTTTTGGCCAGCTGAAATACTGCCTTTGAAGTGAACGGCTGCTTTCTTAGCAAAATCCAGTGTTTTATGTCCCTGAGCGGAACCACTGATTTCCTTTAGCATCCACCCTGCCAATCAAGGGACAAGTTCAATGTCGGGGGTAGATAATCTTAGCCTTACGTGTACTGTTTAGTGGGAAGCAAGAGGACTCTGCAAAGAATGAAGGCAAAGAGGACACCTGCATGGGGATAAGCACACGTCCCCTAACTGTGGACCCTGTGTTTTCTTGCCCTTCCCTTCTCCGTGCATCGGAATGTCTAGCTCTGGGAGGAGAAACTGAGGGACAAGAAAGGAGACCTTTAATAGTGTCTTTAACAGTTTGTTAACCTCAGATAAGTAACAGAAAAGCAGGCCTTCTCTTGCCCTCCACCCGGGCGCCCAATACTGGATTGGGTCACTTTGACCTGAGTTGGCTCTTTGACTTTGACCTGAGTTGGCCCTGGGAACCATGACTGGGCTCATACATAGCAGGTGCATGGCAGGTGGCTTTTTTAATGGGTGGGCCAGTGGGAATGGCGCTCCACCTCTGTTTGCTTGGTCTAATACAGTTCACAGTCCCGTCTGGACCTGCCTGTCTGTCTCTAGGGCGGACCCAAGGTGTATGCTGTGCCCCAGCCCAACCCCTGAGAGAGAGGGATAACTGGCCCATCCCCTGCAGGTTGCTCTGCAGGATTGCGGGGTCTTCTTGCCCTTTTCACTAGCTGGGCCCTGAAAACTTTCCCTCTCTAGCTAGTTGCTATCCTGAACATGCTCATGGCTACTTGTCGGCTTATTACCATTCTACAAAGCCTGTCTTTTTTCTTTTTCTTCACTGGCATTTGGGCCCAAGGAACCGTGGAGTACTCAGACCCGATTCGCTCCATGTTCCATGTTCTGTACTTTGCTTCCAAGAGCTCCTGGCAGACACATCATCCTTCCATCTCCAGACCCTCCCAGCCCTCATCCCACTCTGACTTCCTGTTTCCAGGCTGGAGAGAATGCCTGGGCTCCTTGGCAGACAGGGCTGATGACAGGTGGAGGGCGAGTGTGCTGGGGTGGGGGACACCTGCCCTCCCTGGCTCTCCCCGCCACCCGCGCCGGCTCTCCCGGTCGCTCAGGTGTCCTCCGGGGACGGGTCTCCTGGAGCCGATTATTCTGTTTAGTATCTCAAAATACTTGAAACACACAAGAACAATAACAGCCCAGTTGCCACCAAACCTTAGGGCTGGCTTCCCTTTGCACCCCCTGTGCTGCGGGGGAGACCCCCTAGTCCAGCCGGGGGTCCCTTGTGTCCCCTTGACTGTCAAGTTCCCAAATGCACCATTAAAGGATTAATTTCCATGCTCATAATTGATGCTATAAATAAAATAAATCCTCAATTTTCTCAGTTAACAGAGGGAAGGGAAGAATACAGAAGTCCCAATATCAAATAAGACCAACATCGCTAGTTTGGAAAGGTATTGTGTGCTGTCGACTTTTTCAAAGCACATTTTCCTTCTTAGTTTTGTTTGACTTTGCTTGGTATTACAGTCGGTCTAGACCACCTGAGCCGGCCAGTGGTGAGTGGGGGTTATGGTCTAGGGAAGAGGGGAGCACTCGGGAGGGAAGCCGTGAAGCTGAGAGTAGCAGCACTATGGCTGGAGGGGTTTGGGGGGCAGCATCTCCAGGCCTGGGTGCCTGAGGCACCCAGCGACCTCAGGGTGGGGGAGTTGAGCGTGGGCAGGCAGGAGCAGCCTGCTCCAAAGTTGGTGGCCCACGCCTGCCCAGTCGGCCTGGGTATGTAATGGAGACCGGCAGCCTATCTGTCACCTGTGCCCTGAGACGAGAAAGCTTTTGACAGTGTCCAAAAATCACTTTAACAAAAACAGAATCGATTTTTGCTCCTTCCAAGCACGAGCACAAAGCAGCCTCCAGGTGATTTGCATTTCCCCCTAAAACATCATCCTGGAAGGGGCCTGCCTGAGATTTCGGGAGCCAGCGGCTCAGCCCTTGAGATCAATACAGGCGTCCGGACCGCAGCAGGCTGCTTGCCAGGGCGCGCTCCCAGAGCCAAAGTGCAGTCCACGCCAGACCTGTCTTGGTTAACTCTTCATTTCCCGAAATTCTGCCTGCACCTTTGTCCACGTTCTGTCCTCGGCTTCTGAGAGCTCCCAGCAAACACATCACCCTTCCATCGCCAGACTCCACTGCCTCGGTGCCCACCAGCCCTCCTCCCAACCCAGGTGCCATGGCCCTGGACACTGACCCACAATGTCTGGACCCACAGTGCCTTTCTGGACATGGGGTCCTTGCCCATGATCATAGCGCAATACTGAGAATGAATAACCTCGAGGTGTTTTCTTGTTTGATACGTGTTAAACCAGCTGTTCCCTGGTGCTGAAATTCCTGAATCCCAACCAGGAAACTTTCAGCCGGTCAGCCTTGTGGAGCTCCTGCCATGTACCAGGCAGCCTGGCAGGCCCCGAGAACAGGCAGGCACTGTGACTGCACATCAGCCCAAAGTAGCGCAGACAAAATGAATGAAGGAGACTCCATCTCTTCCTCTGACCCAAACGAGGGATGCTGGGAAGATCCGTGGACCAATGGTCAGGAAAGAGGCCACACTCCCCATGTGCTCTGCAGACCACCGCTCACAATGCTCCTGTGTCTACTAACTCAGCCCCACCATCCTTCAAAACTCAGCCCTGCCTCCTCTCCTCCAGGAGAGGCCTTCCCAGCCCAGCAGGAGCTGGTTATCCCCCTCTCCTCTCGCCTCGTACAACAGCCTTTGCTATGGCCCTGTCTTGTCAGTGCCCTTTGATTTGTGTGCTCCGTTTGGGTGTCTTCCCTAAACAGAAGGTGGGCATGGGCTCTTCAAGGGTAGGTCTCTTCCCAGGCTCACTGCCTGAAACGTGCCAGCTTCCGTTTTCTCCTTTGCTAACCAACTCCTGGCCATTGTGCGAACCAACAAATGTTGTCCAAATGTTGTCGTGCCAGGCTGGAAATTTGTGGGCAGGGCAGAGATGGGCAGGCCAAGAAAGGCATCTCTCATTCTGACCTCAGGGCTGGGGCTTTCTTGCAAGGGATGTTTAGACCCTCGCCCTCCTCTGCTTTTGGCTATTTGGATGCGTTCCCACTGAAGACTGTGCAGCCAGGAAGGAGCAAAAAGGGAGTCACAGCCAGGCCCCCCACCTATGCTGTTTCCCTCTATTCAATTATTTATTCAACAAATATTTAACGGGTGCCATCTAGGCCCTGGGAATACTGCAGCAAAGAAAGCAGGTAGGTCTTGATCTATGGACCCGGCATGCTAGTGGAGGGGACCAGATAGCAAATAGATAAGCAAATGTACACTATCAGGCAACAATTCATGGTGCAGAGAAAAGTAAAGCACAGCGTGGCAGATTTGGGGGTGAGGATGGGAGGATGGTGAAACAAGGGAGAGTGCTCTTTTACATTAGGAGCCAGATGGGCCTCTCAGCTGGGTGGTATTTGAGCAGAAACCAGGGGAATGTGGAAAGTGTGGGGAAGAGCATTCCAGGCAGAGGGAACAGCAAGTTAGGCCATTAGGCAGGAGGGACCTGTGCTATTCTTGGAATAGCAAGACTGCCCTAATGGTCGAGGGGCATGCGCAAAGCAGGTAATGGAGTTAATGGGGAGGTAGCCGGTCAGGCCCGCATCATCAATACCCTTTTGCCTTTTCCACTTAGAATGGGAAGGGTTTTGAGTGGACCTGATTTATGTTCCCAAAGGATCACTTTGGCTGCTGGGTAGTGAATCCACTGCAGGGAGAAGCTCACACCATCTTCTAGACAGGAGATGATGTTGTCTGGGGGTGCTGGCAGTGGAGATGGTGAGTGGAGTGCTTCTGGGTATATTTAAAGGCAGAGGCAGTCAGAAGCATCTGTGTCCCTGCTCTCACCACCTGAAAGGTTCTCCAGCCCCCGAAACAGGGGACTGGCCCGGGAGACAGGACCCGAAAGATCCCCTCCACCCTGGGGAAAAGCATTTCCTGAGAAGAGGCCCCTGGTCCTGCAGGCTGGATCCAGGGCCCAGGCAGCCCAGGCGCAGCATGGAGGGAAGAAGTTCCAGGGTCCTGTTGGAGAGTGGGTATCCGAAAACAGTGCGGGTGGGCAGCAAGCGGGGCCCGCGGGCCTGACTGGGGGCTTCCTTTCGGCCCCCGGCACATGCAGCCTGGCCAGGACGGGGCAGTGCGCCCCACCACAGGGCACAGACTTGGCTCAGAAACTCAAACAGAACACCCTAAAGGTTGGTGCCTGTGGTAGCTGCTTCAACAGAGCGGTGGGCAGAGGGCTTCAGGGCTGCAGCAAAAAAGAGATTGATTCACGCAAGTGGGATGGGAGCTTTCTGGGTGCTTTACACCAGGGGTGTCACATTAGAGAGCTCTGCCAATCCAGCAGTTCACATGGCTGCAATTTGGGGAAAGGGATTTCCAGGCGGTTGCCCATTTTACAGCTCGATTCCGGAATTTCTCAAAATCAATCTCCTCTCTCTTTTGCTCTCTCTTTCTCCTCTCTCTGGTTTTGTTTGGGTTTCCCTCTTTAAACACTCCCGTAAACACAAACATGATTCTTCCTGAGAAGCAGCAATTATTCTGCCTGAAAATAATGTAAATAAAAGGCAGTCTGGCCCTCCCTCTCCTCAGGGAGGGGCTGAGCCCCTCTAACTGCTGGGGTGTGAGGGTGGAGCTTTCCAGGAGGAAGCTCCTGCCCCAGGCCACAAAGGGCGCTGGTCCCTGCACCACACGGCCTTCAAGCTCAGCCCCCCCCCCCACGCCTCCTGTCCCGTGAAGTTGACTCTCTGCTCCTATCTTAAGTGTTCACCCTCTGCTGCTAACCCACGTCAGCTCTTTTTTCCTGGCAAGTGGGAACCAGGCCCTGAGCAATCTCTTGTTGAAAGAGACTACAGTAGTGACCTCAAAGCAACTTCTGATGGACTTACCTCAAGGAGGTCAAGGAGGGAGTTAGCACAACACCTGCCAAAAGGCACAGCTCCTACAGCCTCCATCACAGGCTCAGGTTGTGTCCACTGCTCCTGCCTGTGTCCAGCCTGCTGTCCTCAGGCCTCGCCCTGTCCACCCCCACCTGCCTCCACCCAGCTCCAGGCAAATATGGGTGGGTGGGCAGGTGGGGGCTGTTTGGGGTGATACGGCAGCGTCTGCAGCCGAGACTGGGTGGAGGGAGATGGCATCTGGCTCATGTAATCATATTCCCAGTGTCAAGGCTCGAATGAGTGTCATTAAACTGAATCAGAAAAATCGTTTTAATCTAAGTGCCACCTCACACACAGGCTAGTTGATGGAGAGATGGATGAGGCTGGGGACGCCTCCTTTGTAATGTGAGGCTGTAAAATCCCATCACCTTCATTATTTCCCACCGAGCCAACGCATCATAATACCCAGGAGCGGCAGAACAGCTTGAATTTAATATACAGAAAGTCCAATCAAACAATAAATGGATGGAACTATATAAAGAAACCATTTCTGGGAGGCTGGCTCCATTCTCTGGGATTCAGCTCCCTGACACATGAAATGTGCATCAATTTTCTCCAACTAATGCAGCTGCCGAATCACCACATGTGATATTTGTTTGCTTCAAAAATGGAAGAGGGGAACTTTTCCCCCTACATTATCTGGCTATCAATGCAAAATTGCAAATCTCATTTTCTTGGATTTGCATCCAGTGGTTCCCGGTGGCACAGCAAGGTGCCAGCCTGATGCCAGCGGGGCTGCGCGCAGGGGCTTCCTCCCCCCAGAGCTTTGCTGCACCCCAATATACTTTGTTGTTCTCTTTTGAAAAAGCCAATTCTGGATACCAGAATGGGCTGTTAGGAGCCGGGGGTGTCTCTGTCCTGGCAATTGTCAGGGTGAGACTGCCGGGTCAGTGCTGACACCCCAAGGGCCTGCCATTTACTGATTGTCCACTCTTGCCTTTGAGGTTGTACAGAGCAGACCTTTCATTCTGGACTGGATTCCCCTGCCAGCACTGCCCTCCATCTCCCCGTCCAGCCCTAGTGCTCAGCCAAGTATTGAGTGACTGCAAATATGAATAGCTACCTGATCAGCCAAACAGAATTAAAAAAACAGTCAGCTCCTTAAAACTTACACAATCCATGTCAAGGACTGTTGAAAATAATGTTTTTATACTTCTGTTGTATAAAACTGGGATTCTCTCCACCACTCTCTTCCCAAGGGCATGGATAACTGAGAGTTAACCATAATTACAGGTTTATTGCTGCTGAGAAGTATCATTAGTTTATTTTTACTTCTTCCTGGTCACGCATACTTAAGCAGGGGGGAAAAACTCAGAATTAAACTAAACTAAATGATATCAAAGCCATGGAAAGCATAAATCTTGATTCAATTCAACAAATATCATTGAGCACCTGGTGTTTTTGAAACTCCTTATTAAGTATCATTGGGGGTATGGAAATAAGACCTCAGGGATGGCCCTTGGAAGTTTACACTCTCTCAAGAGGTGAGAGTATGTTTATGAGCACACAGGAACGAATGGGGCCGGTGCTGGAATGATCGGGAGGAGTTTGGCACAGATGGAATGCTTAATAAATATTTGCTGATGAATGAGTGATTGGCTTCGCGGAAAAGGTGACATTTCAGCTCGACTGACAACAGTGGGTAGGATTTTGATATGTGGAAATGGGAAATCCATGTAAATTGCAAAAGGGCATGGTGCTTGGGGAGCTTAACTAATATGCTGGTTTGCTAGTGTTTTGGGCATATAAGAAGAAAATGGCTAGAGATAAGCAGGAAGCAAAGGTTTGCTGGAGACACGGAGGCCCAGAATATTAAGCTTCGGGACTTACTTGGTAGGCATTAGGGAGCCAGTGAAGGTGTTCCGGTCATGCATTGATTAGGAAGGATTTATCTGGCAGCTGTCTCTGGGTGAATGTTAGAAGGGGTTCCTGGGACGTGATGCAGTCAGCCAGAAGTTGAGCCAGGTCAGAGGTGAAGAAGACCTGACCCCGACAGCTATGTTGGAAAGGAGAGGATCTGAAATAGAAAAGACACCCAGGAGAAAGAGAAGTCAAACGGAACTCTGAAACTCTAAGACAGGACGGTTAGCAAATCAGAGTTGGCAAACATGAGAGGAAGGACAGGTCAAAGGAAACCAAGGGAAGATAGAGACAGTGAACTTGAGGCTTGACTGTGGTGTTTGCCGCTAACTCTGGGGGCCCTTGAGGTGGCAGCCACAGAAGGGGAGGTGGGTCTGGAGCTCAGCAGGCAGAAGAAGGCTACAGGGACTGTTTTCAAAATCATTAGCTGAAGCAGGGACAGTCGATGAGACTGCCAAGGAAAACCGGAAGGAAGGAAGGGGAGAGGGCCTTGGGCAGCGTGCCCCGTCCCTCGTCCTACCTCTCTGGCCCCTGCCACTGCCCCTGCAGGAGTGTTGGTGCCACCTCTGCACAGCTTTGCTGGCGCCTCCATTCGGGCTCCCTTCTGGGTCTGCGGAAGTTCCCTTCGTACTGTGATTCTGCCGAGTGAAAGGTCTTAGTGGTTTTCTGAGTAAAACAGGGATTTTTTTTTTGTTTCCTACAATGATGATTAAACAAACAGCACTGACCCAGGAAGCGGAGCTTTTCTTTGGGGGAGGGGGGTTGGCTTAAATAAATAAGCAGATCCTTCCATTGGCACGTGATAGGGCACAGCTCTAAATGGTCGCAGACCAACAGCCATCTCTGTGCCTGGCCAAGAGAGGTGCTGACTCATAGGGGCACGGCCTCCGTGGGGGGCCTGTCCTGGTCCTTGCCATGCTGGGCCTTCGGGCCAGGCCCTCTGGGACTTAAGACATGGCAAGTCCCACTCGTTCCCTCCTTGTCCTTAAAAGTGCCAAGCATGCTGCTGGCTTCAGTGGGCACTCTCCTGGCCTCCCCTCTCTCCATGGAAGAGGCCTGTCTTGTGCCCTTGTGAGAAATTGGGGAAAGTACTGGGCCAGTAATTCTGCAAATTTGGTTTGAGCTGTCCCTGAGAGTGAGACACAGGCCTAGGTGACATGAGGGGCTCCAAAGGGGATGAGACAGGGGTTTGGTTCCCATTCTGCATAGGAGAAGACTGAGGCATGGGGAGTATAGGTACCTGAGTCCAACATTACTGGATTCAGATAGACATCTTCTGGCTCCTGTCGTGTCTCCACTTCAGAGGGCACCTCAGTCTAGAAACAGAGATGCCTTGTGCATACAGAGCCATGTTTTTGGAGTCAACATGATGAGTGGTACAAGCAGTAGCAGGAAAGTGTGAGAAAGTGGAGGAGGCAGGAACCAGGGAAGGCTTCTTAGAGGAGGTGGCATGTCCGCTGGCCCTAAGAAGATCTCAGTGGAAAAGGTACTGGATCATTTTTTCCACAGATGTTGTGGTTTTATATGGACCAGGCCATGCTGGGGGCACAGGATGTCATTCGGGAATGGAACAGACAAATTCTTTCTAGCAGGAGCAGTAGATAAACGAATGTATGAAATGAGAATGAAAGTTGAAGTGAAAGTGGAAAAAAGAGGTACAGCTGATGGGGGGAGAGTGCGAAGTGTCAGCCTGACCCCAAGAGCAGAGGAATGGAGGGGCTGCCACTGAGCCTCTCCCCAGGGAAGGCGCCTCCACACTCGGTCAGGAGTCGGGGAGACTGGCCCCAGGACTGAAACAACAATTTAATAGGGCTGTTAGCCAGAAGGGGAGAAGCAGCTGTTTGCCTTCTTCCCTGAGACTGAGTGAGTGGAATATGCCCCTCAGGCCAACGCAATAATGGCTAATGGTACCAAACTTTTACCATGCTCCAGGTACTGTGCTAACTGTAACTTATTTATATGCATCTCCTCATTTAACCTCCCATCAACTACAGGCAAGAGATTACTCTTATCTGGGATTCTTAGCTGAGGAAACCAGCTCTTGCTCTGAGCTTGCCCCTGGTACGTGGGGAAGCGGGAGTCGGGCTGATCTGACCAGCTCTGGGCTTCACCTGTCACTACCCACCCAGATTTCCATCAGCGAAGTGCTTGGGGAATTCTCCCACGTTTCTGTCTTGGGGACAGGGAGGAAGGCCTGGGGCCCCTGGACTCCTAGTGTGCCAGGCCCACACTCCTGGGTCTACTGGCAAAGGTCAGGAAGGTAAGGAGTAGACCTGGGAAGGCAGTGAAGGAAAGAGCAGCCATGGCGGGCAAGGCTGGTGGGTGCAGGCGCATGAGGACCCAGGCTTGTTCCCAGGGCGACAGGAACAATGAGACAGGCAGGGCGAGAACACCAACAGGTGACGACCGATGAGAGAGAAGGGGGGAGGACAAAAAGCAAAATAGAAATGGGAAATTTTAGCCCCAGTCATGGAGTTTCTGCAAAAAATATAAGCAAAAAATTAAAGATTTACTATGTAAATCTCCTATGTAAATATCTTTAAGAGTAACTTTTTAAAATCTCATGCCATCTCCCTCCCCAGAGCGATTTCAGCCCCCGCTGGCTTTGCTGTCAATGTCCCACGTCTGGACGCAGGCGGCGTCCCGGCCGCCCCCACAGCGCACTTTTGGACGGAGCTCAGCTGGCCCCTCCCAGCCCACTGGAGAGAACGAGGCTCCTGGGCGGCGGCGGGGAGGCGGGAGCCCGGAGCCGGGGGCCCGCGGCCCGCGCTTGCGCTTTTGGAACGGAGGGAACCGTTCTGGTGAGAGAGCCTGTCAGGCCAGGGACAGAGCACAGGCCGCCCCGCCCCCACCCTCAGCTCTGGGCCCCTCGCAGCCATCTGCGCCCCCTTCCAGGGGGTGGAGCGGGCGGGGCATGGGTGAAGAGTCTCCTGGGGAATGTCACCCCTGGGTGTCACGGGCGCCATGGCCACCAGGTGTGCGCTGGCCTCTTGCATCCTGCCCTTCACGTCCCCCTGCTCACTCTCGTGCCCGCACCACGGCAGACTCCTTTGGCATCCCCGTGCCATTTCTGCACAAGATGAAAAAGAGCTGGTTGCGTCTGTGACCCTGCATTTTTCCTTTTCTTTTCTTCCCGGGTCTATTTCTCTTCTGCTTCCAGAAGCTTCTGGAAGTTCTCCTGAGATCTGTGTACCTGAGGGCTCGTGTCCTTACCTTCTGAGCCAAAGTCCCCTCTCTCTTCCCCTCCCTCTCCTCACCAGCAGAAGCGTCTCTCCGGGCTAGCAAAAGGGTGTTGTGTTGATTAATAAAACATTTCCCTGTAGCCCACTGGTATGCTCAGTGTTTGGGCAGGGCTTCGAGAGGTGATGAAGCACCATGCCAACCCCAGTCCCCACACGCTGTGTTCGACTTTCTTAATATTTCCATGTAAGGCCACCTTCTCGTCTGAGGAGCAGAGGCTGATGCGTCCGTGCTCTGAGCTAGGTGCTTGAGGCCTGAGCTGCCTCCCATGCTGACTCTTCGCTACGACAGGGCAGTAGAGGACAATGGAAAGACCGCTGGCTTGGGGGTCTGGAGATGTGGGCAGTAGAGCCAGTTTTGGCAGGCTGCGTGGCCTTGGACAAGTCACTTCCTGTCTCTGGTCTTCAGCATCCTCTTCTGAATAGTGAGCAGTTGGGTTTTATTTCACACGCTGAAACTCTCTCTCTTCAGAGAGAAACTGATCATCAGCCCAGCAATCTGGACGCCTCCCAGTTTGGAGAACCAGCCCCTAGATGGCAGGACACTGGACACCACCCCAGTCCCATTTCTTCACCTTCAAAGAAGTAGTAGTTAAGAGTTCTTGAGCAACTTAAGTGTCTATCAGCAGATAAATGCATAAGGTAAATGTGACATAGGCACACAATGGAATATTATACGGCCATAGAAAGGAACAGAATCTTGCCATTTGCAGCAGCATGGTTGGACCTGGAGGGCAATGCTAAATGTCAGAAAAGATACTTATCATCTGTTCTCACCTATATTTGGAATATGGAACAAAACCAAACCTGAGCTCGTAGATAAAGAACAGTGGTTGCCAGGGGTGGGGGGGTTTTGGGGGGGTGAGGAAAATGGCCGAAGGGGATCAAACCTCCAGTTACATCCTGGAGATGTAAGGTACAGCATCATTAATAACACTATATTATATATTAAATGTTGCTAGGACAATAGATCTTAAAAGTTCTTGTCACCAGAAAACAAAATTGATAACTGTAGGTCATGTATGACATACGTGAATATCAAATCATTATCTTATATACCTGAAATAATACAATATTAATTTCAGTTGTATCTCAGTTTTTAAAAAGTCCTTGGTCAGATGGATCACGGGTGAATTGGTGGTGGGCTGCCCAAGGGGAATACAAAATGTAAAAGACACAAATAACAATAAAAAAAATGGAAAAAAAAAATAAAAAATAAAAATAAATAAAAAGTCCTTGGTCAAAGTGGCCACAGAAACGCAGGTCTGCGAGGGCTCTGGCTGACCTGCTAGGAGCCTCCCCGAGGCCCCAGGGTGATGGTGAGCCACAGTCACCCGCATCGAGGTCAGCGCCCTCCCACAAGTGCTGTGTTTGGAGAGAGCAAGGAATTGTGAATTCGGCAACAGGGCACCTTTGCATGGGTCGAGTGAAAGGAAAGCCTAAGATATTCACCCTGGCACCAAAAAGTGGGTAAAGTGTGATACCAAACAGCTCTCTCAGCCCCAGGAATCCTGGATTTGGAAAGAGTCTAGTTCACACTCCCCCTTCGGAGGTGGGCTCCCTCCAGCAGCCTCCCCAGGAGATGCAGCAGGTGTGCCTGGACATGCAAAGTGGGGTTACCCTTTGGCTGCAGTGCCTGCCACTGCTGGAGAGGGTCAGTGACACCCCTCCTCCCCCGGTCCTCTGCACTGAACCCAAACCTACTTCCTGAGCAGCTCAGAAGGACAAGGGCTTTTGAGAACCCCAAAGATTTGTTTCAGGACGTAGTTCTGGAAGACAAGTTTTATTATGATTGGAAAGTCGGCGCGGCACTTGATGGCAGGAAGGCCTTGGGACGTCTGTCGTGGCACAGACTTTGGGTGACGCAGGCACAGCCCTGGGGAGTGGAGACTTCCGGGGTGAGCCAGCTCCTCAGCAGACCCTCTGGGATGAACAGTCAAGGGTGTGCATGGTGCAAATTGGCAGGTTCTGGGGTGAGTGGTCTCCCATGGTCTCCCACCACCCGTCCAGCCCTTCTGACTCCTCCACCAGGAGCTGGCTCCCTGCTTGCCCCCCCACACACCCCCAACTCAGTTCTCGTCCCCTGGTATCCTGTTCTGCAAATGGCCCTTCTGCAGCCGCATTATTTTATTGCATGGGTTTCCCACAGGAGCGCCGGGGCATCTATATATTGCTATTAGCATCCGTGTGGGCAGCATGGCTACATTACCTTGAGTTATTTAAATGAAACCAGCCATTAAATGACCACAGAGGGCCGGGGAGAGGGTGAGCGTGCCGACGCTCTCTGGCTGTTACATCTAATGGGTTTTCACTCCAGTGTGTGGGGGATGAGGGCTGAGCGCGGGCCTGGCCTGGTGGCAGGGAAGGAAGCGTGGTGGGGACGGGCCAGGCAGTGAATCCTCTCCTCGGGCCGCTCCCTGCCTCCCAGCCCCACCTCTGCGAGCTGGCCTGTGCGTGCCTACTTGCTCCTCGGTCAGCCACTGTGGTCCCAATAGCGTGCCTGGCACACAGAGGGCTCAGTGGTCAGGTGCTGCCCCATCACTGTCTGTCATTCCTGCCAGTTCATCTCAGACAGAGGGAGCAGTGCCAGCACACATGTGGGTCAAGCAAACTGAAGGGTAGACCTTCAAACCCAGGAGGACCGGACAGCGAGCTGGGTCCAGGGCTTGTGCATTTCACAGCATGACGCAAGTGAGGCAGTGCCCACCTGGGGCGGGGTAGGTAGCTCTCTGGCATTTCTCATCCAGACAGGGCAGGACCAAAGGGTTCGTCAGATCTGTTCAACTTGGAGGAATCACAGAAGAGATAGAACATCTGGGAGTGTGGAAATCATGTGGAAAAGTGGGCTTGGAGGCTGGAAAGGGAAAGTATTCTAAGCAAAAAGTGAAAGTTGATCGGGGGACTCAGAAACAGAAGCAGGTTCC
>PVIJ01000589.1:0-104021 GCA_004024925.1 Scalopus aquaticus | reverse complement strand
ACCCACCCCTTTTTCCCAGAAAGCAACTCTGTACCTGGAAACCGCAAAGAGAATTGCTGAGGAACTTGTCTCTGTGAATTTGACTTCTCAAGGGACTCCATATCAATGAAGGTGTCATATCTTCCACGTAAATAAATTGTGAAGTATACCAAATATGCAAAAAAAAAAATCTTGCCATCTTTGAAGCGACATCTGTACCTTGGTGAGCCTCTCCTTGGTGAGGAGGTATTAGTAAATTATTAAATGAAACTGATGTAAGGGTGACTTTTATTTTAAGGGGGAAGGCTCACAGATACACAGAGGTGTATATATATTTCCATTGTACAAAACCAAGTGAAGAATCTTTTGTCTTCATGTTGTGGCTTGAAGTTAAACCAGAGACCAGAAATCAGTCTGTTTAAAATTAAACCTGAGCCAGAGAGATTCAGTGGCCCTTGAATTAGCAGTTCTGATTACAGAAAAGTGTGCTGGGGGAGGGAGGCTCAAGCTTCTGGCTGCAGATGCCCATCTGGCCACTCTTGCCCATTTCCTTTAGTCATTCAACCAACGTTCTGTTGTGCTACCCGTGTGTGCCTGTGCTGAGGGCAATGGCTCACCGGGTCACCAGGAACACAGAATGAATCACATCAACTGGAATGACGCCTCTCATTATGCTCCGTGGGGCTGAGTGCCATGCCGCTGGGTGACGGGGAGAGATGAGGAGGCAGTCCTCTCTGGCGACCTGGCACCGGGATTCCTCTTTCAAAAGTGGAAGTTCCCATCTGGGAGAAAACCACACCCCCTCCTTTTCTCTTTGCAAGAGCAAAAGTTAGTTCTGTTCTCCATCCTGTTCTTGCATCTACTTCCTCGTAACAGCTAGAATTTCAAAAACACAAATTTCAAGTCAGCCCAAGAGGACCCCCTCAGAATTCGTGCTTCCTTCTTGCTCCCAGTTTGGTGTCTTCTCCTTTAGGTCTCTGCTTTATGGTGTGCTCACCTGGCCATGCCTTTGACCTTGCTCCTCTGGGGCTGGCCAGGCTATTTGAGGAAGGAGATAATCAATTGATTGATTCTGGGGTTCTGCTACTCCCACCCTGCCCAGGCCCCCTGGCCTCTAGGAGAGCTGCAGCCCTCTGCGGGCCTGAAACCCACTCTTGCCTGCCTGTGCACAGGTTGGGAAACTCATGCGTGTCCTGGTGTCTGCTTACCTGCTGCTCTCAGGGTCCCGGTTGGGCCACCCAGAGGGATGGTCTGCTCTGTCCCTGCACTGCAAGCCAGGGAGAGTGAAATCCTAGCACCCCAGTGTTGTGGCACAGGTAGCCCCTCAGCCCTGCTCCCCACCTGACTGTGGGCCCAGGTGGCCCTGCTGGTGTATCCGGCTGAGTCGCGATAGAGTTATAGCCAGAAGGCAATTCAGAGGTCTGACTGATGGGGGGATGAAGCAGCAGGACAAGGGATGAGGCCTCCTTTTTTATGGAAGACTAATTTCCTCCAAGCCCTGAGACAGGGCCTCAAAGAGGATAGTGAGACCATTTGAGTCCTGGGCAGGATGTTTATTATTAGAATAAATAATAATCATCTAATAATAATGCTCGGAAATCTCTCGTACAGCGGGCAGGCAACGTCCTAAGTGCTCTGCATTTATTAACTCAGTTTTCATAACCCCCCGTCCAGTGTGCACTGTTACCAAGTAACAGTGTTTTTAGCCCTCCCTTTACAGAGGAGCAAACTGAGGTACAGACACATTGAATAATTTGTTCGAGTTCAATAGCAAAGGGGAGTTTCAAACCCAAGCATCGGACTCCAGAAGCCCCTTAACCATTGCACTTCATGGCCACTCTCGTGCTCATAATCTTCTCCGTTAGGACTTTTTTTTCTAGCATTTTTACTGCAGAACCCACTCCAGAAATCTAGTGGCTTAAACCGTGAACATTTACCCTCAGGATACTGTGATTGCCTAGGAGGGTCCCTTGGTCCCCTGGACTGGCTCCGTGAGCCCTCCAAAATTGTGGCTCAGCCCAAGATGGGTCGCCTAGAATGGCTTCCCTGCCGTAGCTGGCAGCTGGCTCGAGGTTGGCTGTGGCCGTGGGGTGGGTGACGTGGCCCTTGCCTCTCACCCTCCGGCAGCCGGCAGGATCTTCAGGTGGTGGCAGTCAGGGCTCCCAACAGCTACACGGAGGTCAAGCCCCAACACACACTCGCTTTTCAATCCCCTGTGTCACATCTGCTAATGTCCCGAGAGTGAAGGCAAAGCCCTTGGGCAAGGCCAGAGTTGCGGGGGAGGGGAAGAGGCTGGGCCTTCTGATGGGGGAGCTGCAGCGTCACATTGCACCAGGTGTGAGTGCAAAGGGGTGAGAAGAGTGTGGCCATTTTTGCAACCTGCCACAGTAAGGGTCCTTGCTCAGTTCCATGGGGGGCGCGAGTAGGGAGCTCCGGACAGGCGGGGGGTCCACTGGGACCTTAGCCTCCTCAAAAGTCCACATGATGCCAGTGCAGCGACAGTGGCCTCAAGTCCCTTACTGTGGGATGTGCTGAGCCATGTGACTGTTGGGGTTTGGGTTGGGGAAACAGGGAGATGGACAGGTTTTCCTCTCTGGGGGCACCCCTGTCCTCCTGTCCTGAAGCCAAAGGGGAAGAAGCCCTAAGTCTGTTCATCCTGGGGTAATGGCTTCGGCCAGAGACCTGGCCTGGCTGCTCCAGGGCCCCTCTGGAGAGCTTGTGGGCAAGTACCTGGGTCCACCTCCCGCTCTGCCACGTTCTTACCCTGTGGCCAAACATGGCCGCCTCTGACCCTCTGCATCTTCTCTGAGCCACGGGAGGGTTGCTCTGAGTTTGGGAGCCACCAGGTTCGTGAGGTGCCTGCACCGGTGCCTGGCACGTGTGAGTGCCCAGTGTGTGCCACCACGGGCTTGGAGGGCTCTTCTGCCCTGCGCAGGGATGGGGTGGCCAGATGAACAGAGCTGTCACTGGTAAATAACTCTTGGCTCGCCCAGCAAGGCCAGATGGTGTGCCAGCAACTCGGGCCAGGAAGCTCAGGGCAGGAGCTGCAGGGAGAACAGAAGTGGGGCTCTAGTTGCCCAGGGCCTGGCTCTGCAGGCGGCTCTCAGCAGGCGAGGAGGCCGTGGCCGAGCCCCCGTGTGAGACGTGAAAACGCTGAGATGACAGCAGGGGGCCAGCCAGGCAGCAACCACAGTCACCCCGGAACCCTCTCACTGTGCCCCTCACTGCAGCCGAGTAAATAGGGTCGTTACCTGATGTGTACAGAAACTGCTGTTGCGACCTTAGGTTATAAGAAGAGGAGGAAGTTTTATTGTCAATGCGCTTGCAAGGCGGCGGAAGACAATCTGAGGCTGTGTTTTGATGAAGAGAAGGAACGAGGCTATACAGGTTTGGAGGGCTGGTTTGAGAACAGAGTTCAGTTTTATTGGCTGAAAGAAACAGGTTGGAGCCGTGAGATAGGGACTTGGCTGGTTCACCATCTCCTCAGAGGGCAGTTTGCTCACGAGGACGCAGGGAACCGGAGCTTTGTAGCCCCTCGCCTCTGAATACCCCCCTCTCTGTTTGTGGTCTTCCGGCTCTAGCTGGCCTTGGAGCTCAGCTCAAAGTTAGCCTGTAAGCTTCCAGACTCCGCTGTGTCTGTAAAAACAAGTTTCAGAAAAAGTTTTTGTCCCCTTTTTTGTGCTTTTAGGGTTTGAGATCGATTGACCCATTTAGCCTCAATTACAAGACCTTCTGTGTCTCCCTCTGGTTTCCCTTAAAATACCCAGCTCCATAAATCATCCTGCTACTGGGTCTTCATCGGGTGCCATGTTGCAGAGCTCCAGTGCAGGGGGCGGGTGGCCAGAGTAAACCCACAGTGGGCCCAGAGGTACAGCGAGGGGGGCTGGTTAAATGCTGGCAGCTGCCGAGGAGGAGACTGGGCTTACCTAGCTGCTCCCGCCCTGCTCTACGCAGAGGCCAGCCTGGCTTCGGACACCCAGGGAAGCACAGAAAGAGCCATCCCATTCAACAAGTCCGCCCTTCCCTTGCCTGGAGCTGCCTGGAGTGAACGAGGAAGCGGTTATTTATCAGGGAGTTGGTCAGGAAATTGGACACGCTCAACAAAGAGCAGGGAGACGCGGTGCCAGCCAGGCCTGATGGGGTGACGGGGCTGCTCAAGCACAGGGCTCGCTCTGGCATCAATGTTGCTTTCTGAGGGGCAGCTGAGGACGCCCCTGCATCTGTGAGGAGGCAGGTGGACAGGCCCTCTGTGGCCTGGGGCCAGCCCCTGCAGGAGTAAGTAGGCCAGGCCACAGCCCGGTCCCGGAAAGCAGGGCCTCCCCCTCTGGGGCAGCTCCCTCTCCCCAGGATGGGACAGGGCTCCAGGCTGCCCTGTCTGTGCCCCCTCCCCAGGCTCCTGGCACAGGAGGGGGGCGAGGCAAGACAAGGACGCTTCCCTGGGGTGGAAAGTGGGTATCTAGATGGGGTTCCCCCAATTACTCGCTAATGTCCTCCACTGCCAAGACCCCCCGCACCCCTCGGGCTTCTCATTAAGAAATAGAAAGATGAGCGCTGATGGGAAAACACAGTGGAAACAGTCTGTTCTGTTCTCTCCCCTGTCCCTGGGGGCGGCAGCTCGTTCCTGACTTAATAGGAGAAGGGGTTTGAGCGAAAGTGTCTCCCCTGGAGTAGCGGCGGGTTTGCATGTGTAACCTTCTCAGCCTGGGGGCGGGTCCTGTGGGATTTCTCCCCCATCTAGCCCCAGGTTTCCCCTTTTGGGGTAGGGAAAGGGACTGCAGAGGCCTGCCAGAGTCCTGTGGAGATGGGGGAGGGGTCCCCAGCTCTGGCTGACATTTGACTCCATGGTGAGACCCCCACCGTGAACCCTGCTTCTCTGTCTGCAAGGTGGCTGTCCCCCTCCAGGTTGCTAATCGGGGCTTCCCCAAGAACTCTGAGGATCAGCCTCCTTAGCAAGAAGGGGGCTTTAGCTCTGGGATATTCTCCCTGCGCCCAGATTTCAAGCCCTGAGTAGCTTTGGATGTGTAGGGCCCTGGAAGGTTGGTCTGGAGCCTGCTGTGATGCTGGATCTGGTAGAGGAGAGGGGCCGAGACCCCAAGGGGTGTGGAGGTGCGTCGGGGTGCGGGTGGCCCAGGGCGGGCAAGGGAGAAGTTGCTGGGACTGCAGACCTTCCACCACGGCTCTCACCTGAACCGTGCCTGCGCCTGGGGGTCTGGGGAAGGGACTCTCTAGGCCCCGCGCCAGGGAGCGCCTGGTGGGGCAGCGGGGCACTGCCATGCTTGCATTCAGTTGGCACAGCCACGGTGTCGTCTCCTGGGTTTACACCCTCCCCAGCGTGGCAGGGAACAGACGTCCATGATTTTGCCCCCGAGGGAGGCAGGAGCCAGTGGCGAAGTGTCTCTGGCTCTGTCCACAGGAGCCCCTGCAGTGATTTTCAGGAATGAGGCACCGTTTGTTGGGGGCAGGACCTGGTGGAGGGGCTGAGCCTCGGGCCAGGAGGACCGGGGGTGGCGGAAGGGAGGGCCGGCCACTTCAGGGAGCTCGAGGCCGGGCCTCCAACACTGAGGGATAAGTCCATCTCTACTTTCTCTTTGTTACCGCCTTCTGGGGTGAATCTCCAGGGAGCAGGCGAGCGTGGAAAGTGCCCTGGAGCACAGGCCGGTGGCCGCCCTCTGACACCCAGAGGCAGTGCGGTGGGTGCAGAGCAGCCTCCACCTGGGCAAGTGGCGGGGGCCAGCTCCGGGAGCCTCAGACACTGCTCTGCCGACGGCAGTCCTGCGGCCTGCGGGCGGCGTGGGGGTGGGTGCCCCCTCCTCCTGTGCGGATCGGTGATAAAATAGAACACGATGAGTGTCATTCGAAAGCAATTACAGGCAAGATGCATAATGGCAGAGCTGGGGGACATGCACATGGCCTCGGGCAGCCTCTGCCTGAGAACTGATCAGAGATTTTGTTCCCCCCACCCCAAAAAATCAGATCAGCTTTGTATTGAGGAACAGAAGACCATCAAAGGCCCCCAACCCCAGCCCAGCAGGTGGCTGCTGGAGGCTCTGCTTGGAGATCAAGGGCTGTTGGGGGGTGCTGGCTGCCAGGACAGGGCCAGGCAGAGGGACCAGAGGGTATAGAAGAAGGGGGGAGCCACAGGAGCACCCTGGAAAACCCAAGCTGAGCAAGCCCCGCCTGGACAGCTTTTAGGGAGCTCAGGGAGCACAGCATGGAGGCTAAACGGCAATGTGTTTTTATTCCATCCGTGCTGATTCTCCATCTCAGTTCCCTCCTGCCCGCTCCAGCTCTCCTGCTCCCCAGCTCCCTGGCAGCCTGTGGCTCTGTTCGCGTATCACATTGCTGAGCGAGGCTCCAGGGTCTCCAGTCTGCTCTGTTTGTGAGCGACCAACTTTCCCTTCCCCCTCCTGGGAAACGTCTCTGGGCACTGCCAGGGGGCGGGGGGGGGCTCTCTGCGACCCTGGTCTCGGCACAGGGCTCTGCAGGGGTGGGGAACAGTTTCTGGAGCAGATTAACCAGGGACAAGCAGAGCCTGATCGGGCTAGAAGCCCTTATGCAAGCTGGATTAGGACCTTCGCACATACTCAGGGTGGAAATATCTGTGCGTGTTATATGTACCTTGTGTGTTTGGGGAAGGTGGTTTGGGGGACAGTCTATCTGCAGGCTGCCAAGTCACTGGGCAGAGCCCCCCCTGGACTCAAGGGTCCTTATTTATCTTCCCTGGATAAGCGCCTGATTTGCAGGTAAGTGGGGAGGGCAGAGTCTGCTCTGCCCAGAATCGCCCCAAGAGTGTATCTTCCTCGCCCACCAACATGCCCTCAGGGAGACTGTAAAACTTGACTTGCAAAGGGCCAGAGGGCAAATATCGTAGGCTTTGTGGGCACACACACTGTTACAGCTACTTAGCTCTGCTGTGCAAGCTCAAAAGCAGCCGCAGACATTAGGTAGATGAGTGAGCTCGGCTGTGTTCAACTTTGTTTACAAAAACAGGAGGTGAGGCAGATTGGGTACAAGTTTGTGCCAAGCGGGGTAGGGGGCAGAAAGCTGACGCCAGGGCTGGCCCTCTGCAGACCCCCTCCTCCTCTGGGCCCCCAGCCCCGTCTCACTTTAAGGTGAAAACACGACATCAGTGTCCCGAGCCCCCTTCGGGCGCCCACAGGCACACCCCCTTCACTACTTAGAATCATACCACGGCAGAGCTTGGACCTGGAAAGTTCATTTCATTTCACCCACTTAGAAAAACTAGACAAAAACTAAGGCTTAGAGAAGTGACGCTGTGTCCAGTCCCTGCCACCCCTTGGTGGTCAAGTGGAATCTGCAAAGTGTGGCATCTTCAGGGCTGACCCCTGCCTTGTGCCCAGCCCGTCACCGCCCTTGAGTGGACAGCACAAAACAGAACCAAGCACCCAGGAATCACCGCTGAACAGCAGCCCCGTGTGTGGTCCTGCCTGTGGGGGGCTGTAGGGAGTTGGGGAGAAGTCCTGGGTAAGGCCCTTGTTGCTTTCTGCCAAATGTCCCTCGTAGGCAGCTGGTGGCGAGCAGGGGAGGGGATGTCCTAATCGGCGCTTTGTTCTAGATGCCCCGGCGGATTTAGCGGCCCCAGACCCTCCTCTCAGCCTCTCTCAGGCTTAGTGTTGCGTGCAGAGAGACCAGCTTGATTGTCCTTGGCAGGAACGGGAGGGAAAGCCACGACCCTAGCTGTGAGTTCATTTCTCCTGCAGAGACCGTCAACACGATTTCCACTTGTGTGGGGCTCAGTTTCCCTACTGGAATAACTGGGAGGTGTCCAGGCACAGTAGGGGGTGCAGGGACATGGTCCTCTTTGCAGAGAGAGGGGGCGAGAAGCAGGGGCCCGGTGCCCTACTTCCTGAGGGCCTGCCTGCTCGTTCCCCAGGAGGCCAGGCAACCAGTGAGTCAGCCTGGCTTCAACTGGCCTGGCAGTGCCAGTGTGGCGGGGGAGGGGGGCTGGGAAAATGAGCCAAACCCAAGCCTGGTATTTGGCTGCACCTGCCCTTGAAATTAGGAATGCTGCATGTCAGGGAAAGAAAAGTGGGACTCGAGAGCCCAGGCCAGGCCTGGAAAGGCTCCCGGAGGATGCTGAGCTCACAGCCCAGACCCTCCAATCAATAGGGCACGGCTATTTATAGCATCAGCCCGAGAGAAACTTAATTATGATCAAAAGGAGCTATTTAATATCGTGCTTGCCGAAGACGCAACCTCTTGTCAGTGGAAATTAATCAGCGGCTGCCGTGGGCTGCTGCCCCCTCGGGCTCCGGAGCTGGGGAGGCGTCTGGCAGGAGCTGGGGCGCCCGCCCCCTCAGAGCGCTGATGGCTCGGACTCCCTCGAAAGGCCACCAGATGTGCAGCGACCTCGCCCAGGGCTCCTGGTGCCAGGGGCTGGGGGCCCGGGCTCCAGCGGGCGGGGAGGTCAGGGTGACGGCCCCGCCAGCAGCCCCGTCCCCAGCCGGCAGCAGCCCCCTCTCTCCGCTCCTGCGGCAGCTGCCGTCTGTCCTACATCCTTGTACCCTGGGACTCGCCAGGCCGCCTCCCAGCTCCAGTTTTAGGCAGCATCACAGGGCAGTTCCGAGGATGAAAATGAGTTACCCCGGTGCAGTTCAGACCGAGTGTGGCACGCGCGGGCCCCCACCCCGCGCTCGGTGCCCTCACTGCCACCCTCACCGCTGTGGTGACTTAATTACCTTCGTGCTTCTCAAGGGGGGAAATGGCTCCTTTATACCCCGGTGACCTCCCTCCATGCCTGGCACAGAGCTGGCCACTTGGAGGCTGTTTAAGAAGAGTTGCTGTCTGTCCGCTTGACTCCAAAGATAAAGGGGTTCACTCTCGCAGATGCACTCATTACTTTGGTCTTCAGATGCTTCATTGGGCCCGCGTCGTGGTGGACACTGTGAGAGCACCCAGTGTAGATCGACTTCCTGTTGGCGCCCGCTGCCGGGGAGGGGGTGCCCTGAGCGTCGGGGTGGCGGGGGGAGTGTGGGGAGACCCTGTGGAAGCACAGGGGCGTGTGCTTGTCCTGAGGAGGCTTCTTGGAGCAGATGCACTGGGTGGATTCGAAGGGTCGTGACAGGACACAGGAAGTTGGGGGAGCCTCTGCAGAGGGGGGCGCGTGGGCGGAGAGGCCTGCGGTGATGAAGGGTGGTGTTCAGACTGCCCACGATACTGAGGCCAGCCCAGGCCAGCCTAGGCCGCTGCCAGCTGCCTTGCCCCAGGCAGGACTGGAGGGTTCAGGCAGCAAGGGAGGCGAGGAGGCCCAGCTCACAACACGGGTGGTGCTTTAACCCAAAGGCAGAGACAGGCTCCTCCCTAGAGAAGCCCAGGGCGAAGCCCCAAAGGGTTGGTTTGGGTCGAAAGCCAGAGAGAGGGGTGGCTGCAGGCGTCTCCTCCCTGGGGCAGTCACTGAAGATGGACGAGGTTCCCACTTCTCCACCCCCGGGCCTGGGAGCGGTGGGGGCGCTCGTGCCCACAGCTGGACGGGTGGGGCAGGCGCCGCCGCCCTGCGTGATGAGACAGCAGCTTTGCTCGCATCTCCACCGTCCCTGTGAATTTATTCAGTGGAGCCGACGCTTCTGCTGCCCTGGATGCAATCTGGGCCAAGTCCCACGGCTGTTCGGGTCATCTCCAGGTAGCACAGACAGCCCAGGTCCCCAATGGCCATGGCCAGTCCAGTTCAATAATCACAACTTCAGCCTACACAGAAGTGAAGCAGCCCCGGACCCCAGCTCTGGCTGCCGCAGGTGGAAATGGGATGGTGGGCACTGCTGGCTGCCCGGCTCTTACCCTTCTAGATCAGTCCCCACAGGAAGCAAATCGCTCGCAAAAGCTGGAAAGTGGAGGGGAGTGCCTAAAAGGACTGTTTACAGAGGTGTTTGCGCGGTTTACGCAAACAGAGAACGCCAGGACCTGCAGGTCTGTGGGGAAGCAGAAGCTACTAGAACTGAGAGAGGGAGCTGTGTGGACAGGACCACTGCCATCTTTGGGGGGGGCCGGTGGTCCACAGCCAGCAGCGGGGTGGAGGGAGAATAGAGGGGCCACTGTGCTCTCCTGCTTGTTAGCCCCAGTGTCCCCTGCCCCCTTGTACCTCGGGAAGGCAAGGGGACCTATTTTTTTAGATTAAATTTATTTATTTTCTTACATCACTGTTAATGTTTGTACAGCAACTGGTTGCTCTGCTCCGGTGTAGTCCTTGTGGTTCTCATAGCCCCTGCGATCCACCATTGTAACCCCTGTGCTCTTCCCGCCCCTGTTTTGACCCCTCTCGCTTCCCCTCCCCTGCTGGAGGTCAGCCTGCGAGTCTTGTCTTTTTCCTTTGTTCAGCTTCTCTATATTCTGCATGTAAGTGAAACCATCCGATATTTGTTTTTTTTCTCCTGACTGATTTCATTTAGCACTGTCCCTTCCAGCTCCATCCACGTTGCCACAAATGGCATGAGTTTGTCTTTTTTGATCGCTGAGTAGTGTTCCGTTGTGTATATAGACCACATCTTCTTGATCCAGTCATCTGTTCGGGGATATTTAGGTTGTTTTCATAGCTTGGCTATTGTAAATAGTGCTGCGATAAACACAAGAGTGCAGGTTTCCTTTCCAATTAGTGTTTTGTGTTCCTTGGGTAGATAGATTCCTGGGAGTGGAATCCCTGGACCACATGGTAGATCCATTTTTAGTGTTCTGAGGAATCTCCACACAGCTTTCCACAGTGGCTGGGCCAGTGCACACTCAGGGAACGTAATGCTGCAGTCCCCAGAGGTCGCCTCCTGGGCTGGGGCCTGGGACCTGGCGGACGGTGGGTCTGGAGGAAAAGTCTCTCATGAAGCCTCTGCTCTCCTCCTAGTGTGGAACCCAGTCACTCCCAGTGTGGAAATGCTGACTTGAGTGATACTGTCATGCGCTGGAATGGGGTCCTCTGGACCTAGCAGATGCACAGAGATGACTCTCCTCGGGGGAGGGGCGCTCTTAGGGTTCTTTAGAGACTGTCACCTCACCCAACCTCCAGGAAATACCTGGTTCCCCCAAAGCACGTGGCGCCCTCCCCCCCTCCCCCCCGATGGGACGTCCATCTCCCTGCTAGTCCCACGTGCTGGGCAGGCCTCCAGTTCTCTCTGGCACCCACCACCCTCAGGCAGCCTTCTAGATTTTCTCCAGGTGGGGCCTCCTGCAGCTCTCAGAACACTCGCCCCTGGGGGCCTCTTTCCTTTGCTGCCCCATCCAGGCTGCCAGTGAGCTCATCTCATCTGCTTGAGAATATCCAACATGAACCAGACATAGTTTTCCACGTCTTCCCAATGTAGGGGACCCGTGTAAAATGGTGAGAGGTCCCCCGTCTGGCTGGACCTGAAAGGGGAATGTTCACAGACACCCACTAACTCCCTTCACGGATCCTCGTCCAGCCTCTAACTACCTTTTTTTTCTTCTCCCAACTTCATTGACGTGGGTGGGTGGACTGCTTAGAGCCGGGTGTTGGGCCGGCCCCTTGCTGGAGGGGCGATAGCCTGGATGTGAATCCACTTCCACAACTTTGTGACATTAAATTCTGAGGCCTCTCTGTGCCTCGCCCTTGCATCCATGTAGTAGGGAGAATGCACCTCAACTGGCTTCACAAGGATTTAACAAGTTTGTTTATATAAAGCATTTAAAAGAATGCCTAGAATATAGTAAGTGCTCAATAAAATGTTGATGTTGTTATTTTCTTTCTCGTGTGATCGGGAAATGGCCAGGAGTGGGGTGTGGATCTCCTTTTGCGAGAAGGAGCCAAGAGGAAAGGTACCAGAAAGCCCCCTGTCCACTCTCTTTTTTTTTTGTTTTTTAAAGATGTATTTATTGGGGCCTCCCCAGTGGTGCAGCGGTTGAGCGCTGCGCTGTGGAGCTGTCGGCAGCGTGCGATGCGGGTTCAACGCCCAGCCGGGAGATTCCCACATGGTGCGGCAGACCTCTCCTGCCTCGCCCGCTGCTCCCCTCAGCAGTGTATTTCTGATCTGCCTGTTCTGCTCCCCACTCTGTCTCTGGTGAACCCTCTCACTGCCCCACGCCTCTGGCCTCTACCCAAGCTTGTATGTATAAATAAATACATCTTTTAAAAAAAAAGATGTATTTATTTATGCATACATAAGGTATGGGATGGTGAGAGGATTCACCAGAGACAGAGTTGGGAGCAGAACAGGCAGATCGACTAAAGCACACTGCCAAGGGGAGCAGCGGGCGAGACAGGAGAGGTCTGCTGCGCCATGTCGCAATCTCCCTGGCCGGCCATCGAACTCGTGCTGCATTGGCTCTGGATAGCTTCATAGTGCTGTGCTTAACCCAGTGCACCACCAGGGAGACCCTCCACTCTCTTGCTGACCTTGCAAGCCTGGTGAGGGTAGTTGAGGGGCACTGGGCCCCTGTACCAAGAGATGGGGGCACACATGGTGTTACTGGGTTTTTTCGTATTTAGCATTAAGCAGGCTCCTGTCCAGCAGTCAGCGTCTTCCTCTGGGGCGTAATGAGCCTCCTCCTGCCCTGGTCTTGGGACTGGGCGACGCCGAGAGGGATGCTCCCTCCGTTTCTGACTACCGTGACTGTGAGGGAAAGAAGGCAGGGCGCTGGTTATTACATGAGAGGCTTTTCATCCTTGTGGGGATGCCAGAAACTGCATGTTCTGATGCAAGATGGTGGAGTGTGAGCTGGGGCTCCCCTGAACTCCCCGGAACCTTCCTCAGGATTTGCTTCTCCTCCCCTTAGACCCCGAGAGGGGCAGTGAGAAGCAGAGGGAAAGAGAGAGGACACCTGTGTTTGTGGCAGAGGCTTCCAGATCAGCCCTGCCCTGCAAGCATGGGGTGGGCTAGGGTGGGAGATGAGGACCCCTTTGAGAGCAAATATTCCCAGCCACATGGACAACAGCCCCCTCCAAGGGGCTGCAGGAGATGGGTGTCTTCCCAGCCCAGGCTGAACGCAGCTGTCATCTCGCCCTGACCCCGACCGTGCAGCTGACCCCCAGGGGCTAGAGACGGTGATGCCGTCCCGGTGCTGACCCAGCGCGCTCTCAGCAGACGCCACGATTCCCACGGCCGCACTGTCTCCGTGAGGCAGGTGTGCGGGGCTGGCTGCAGCCTCCCACAGACCTTGTCAGTAATTCCGCCTTTCACTGAGGACGTTCCTGCCTCCTGGCTTCCGTGCTGTTCCTGGGCCCTGAAGCATTTCTCTCCTCCCTGGCAAACCCCCTGCTGTCTTTCTGGAGGGCCTCCTGCTCTTTAACAGGTTTTCTTTGACTCCCTTTGCTCCTGTGTCCTTCTTTGTCCTCCCGCCCTGCACCCTTGGTGGCCAGTGGAGCTTGTCCCTGGTCTCTGCTCACAGTCACCTCTGCAAGGAGCCCTCAGTCCAGCCCATGGCTGAGCCCCAGCCGGGCTGATCTCCCTGCCTGGCACTGTTCTCCCCAGCCTCCGCCCTCTGTATCTGATTATCATCCGCTCCCTTCTGCCTCTGGAATGCGACTTTTGTTGTGCTCCCTGCTGTTTCTTTAGCACCTTGGCCAGGGCCTGGTTGAAGTAATGAATTGGTGCCCAGACTGAATTAATGAATTCAGTCATTCATTGAGTGAATGAATGAGTTGAATTAATGAATTGCTGCCCTGCTCTTCATTCCTTGACTTTTCCCACACTGAAGGTGGTCAACTCAGATGCCTTCTTCACCCTGGCCCACCCCTCCAATTCTTTTACATACATAGCTGCTCCCCCCTTAATGAGAAGTGACTTCTAAATCTAAAGAAATTGGGGGTTCGCAGGCTACATCATCTGTAGAGTGGAGGAAGAAGCAGGGAGTGGAGGTGAGAACTGTGCTGGGGGTGAGGTGTTGGGGGACTGGGGGCCTGCACTTGGGCTGACCTGACTGGAGTCCTGTCTGGGCCGCTCCTGTCTGGAGTCCAAGCTGTGCGACCTTGACCAAGTCACTCGGGCCGGTGGTTGTGAACAGTGGATGTATACAGAGGATCTGGTTCCTGCACGTAGTAGGTGGTCAGTAATACAAGCTGCTGTGATGGTGGGTCTTCACTAAGCTACAGTGAATGCCACAGGTGTCAAGGCCAGACACTGGCACGCTCATTGCCGCTTGCTGTCTGCCATCCCCACGGCTCTGCCTTCAAAGCTTGCCACCTCTCACTTCAAACAGCCACCAGGAAGAACCCTTCCTTGTGGCTTCTGCAGGCCCAGGCCAGCTCGCCTCCCCTCCTGCCTGCGATTTCTGCCCTGCTGCCCTCATGCAGGGATTCTCTTAGAACTCACTTTGCTCCGCCTGCTTGTCAAGGCCCTCCTTGTTCTGTTCCACTCTGGCTTTGCGCTCCTCTGCTCCAGACAGCCAGCCTCCCTCAGTAGCTAACCCAGCGCTTCTAGAGCACCCGCTGCAGGGAGCACAGTGCAGAGGCTGGGCCTGGGGTGGGGGTCGAGAGGCGAGAGCTGCCTACTCACAGGGACCCCGCCATCCAATGTGGTGCTGGCATGCCAGGGGCCTGGTGCAGGGAGCAAATGCAAAGGCCGGGGTGAGGGGAAGGCCGTGTTGTCAAACCAGTGCATTAGTGGGTCACAAAATTAACTTAATGGGTCACAACCAGCATGTAAAAAAAAATTAAGTGGAGCAGAATAGAAATATCACAGATTATGGGTTCATGCTTATGATAAGGGGGAAATGTCCTCTAAAACTCTTCCTCCCACTTTCTATATCCCTGTATGTATGATAGAAAATATTTTTATTTGGGGTCATAGAAAAAAATGTTTAGAAAGCACTCACGTTAGATGCTTGGGAAGCCCCACCCTTGGGAGTCGGGAGAGTTTCTTCTTGGGGGACTGGCTTCGAAAAAAGACCCGAAATGTTGTTAGTCAAAGGTCATTGAACAGAAGGGCAGGGAGGTAGGAGCCGCTTCCAGGCAGGAGTCACCAAAAAATGCCAGAGTGGGAGAAAGAAGGGGGAAAGGCAAAGCAAAGGAACAAAAAGAGATCCTCACTTTGGAATTGAGCTGAAAACATAACAAGTATCTCCGGATTCATACCATTTATTTGTTTGTTTATGGATGTGGTTTTGGTGTCCTCTCCCCTTCTCTGACCAGCGTCCCTTTTCCTTTTCTAAAACTGACTGTTTTGCCCAGCCCAGCTCAAACCCTTCCCCCCAGAGCCCCTCTGCTAGCCCGGCCGCTTCAGGGCGCAGATGTTCAGCCCCTGGTTGCTGCGTTCCCTGCATTTCTGTCGCGTTTTAGAGTTTGTGCTCCATCTTCACTCTCGGTGACTCCCAAGGGCCACACAGGGTCAGTGAGGTGTGTCCTGTTATTTCATTTGGTAGAAGGGCCACTGAGGCAGGAGGAGGTGCGGATATATCCAGCTGTGTGTCACGGAGCTGTCACCGCCTGCTGTGCCCCCAGACAAAAATCCTTTTGCTTCTATCCTGCAGACTTCAGCACGCGCGGGCCAGGCCCTCCTCGTGGACACGAGCCTGGACGAGGCTGTCCCCCGCTGGCATCTCCCTCGGTGCTGGATGCCAGAGTAAGGCCCCAAGAGGCTTTTTGTGACTTTCTAGCCACATTGGAAGGTGCTAGTGGCCCCCCAGAAAAGGGTGGCAGTAACACCACGCCCTTCGACTCGGTCATTTTCTTCTGTGTTCAGACTTGCCTCTCTTCTCTGCCCGCTCCTCCCCCTCCCCCTCGCCTTGCAGACTCCCTTTCCCTGCTTACCGCTCCTCCCCTCCTCTCCCCCTTCTCCTTCCTTGCGTTCCCCACCCTCCCCGCTCCTGCTCACTGTGGTAAGGGGCCCTTGCCCAGCCCCGCATCCGGAAGTAGGAAGGCCAGCCTGGGTCAGCTCCCTAGAGGAAAACAGGTCATCTTGCTGAAGAGGAAAACAAAAGGGACCCTGGCCATAGATTTTCACGTTTTTAAACCTCTCTGGGGAAATGTCCAGCACAGCTGGGATGGAAACTCTCTCAACCCTGGGGAAAAAATAAAATAAGCGGAAGAACTAGCAGAATACCCCAACAGGCACTGGGGAGAGGAAATAAATCCTGTCCTTAAGTGCGGTCCAGAACCCTGTGCTCTCCCTGGCATCTCCGGGGCGCCGCCTCCCAGCACCTCAGGAGGCTGGCTCTCTGCCCTGTGAATCACCGCTCAGCGGGGAGTGATCTATTTGCTGCTAAGCACTCGGTCTGTGGCTGCTTTTGCAGGAGCTGGAGCCGTTTACAGATGGGAGCAGCTCTCCTCTCTGGCAGGGGAGCCCGTGCCCAGCTCCCGCCTTGAAATAGATCTTTCCGTAGAGGCCGCGCAGGTGAGGGCCACGGGCATGCATTAGCAGAGGCCGGCAAATCATTTGTCCAGGGGCCTGGTGCGGCGGCCTCCCCGGTGCAGGCAGGCGGCTGGCCCTGCTTGTCCTGAGCACTCACTAGATGCGTCTCACTGATGTTTATGGGAGGGATGGGTGGTGTCCAGTAAGGTTCTCAGAGGTCAGGCAGTCACGTCCCATGCTCCCTTTCTTCTTCTCCTGTCTGCTTGCCTGCCCCACCCCCCACATATATACATGCATGGTCCCTGTTGGAGAAATGTCATACTGCAGATGAGGGCTACACCAAAAAAGGGAAATAAAAGACCAATCAAATAAAAGTATTAGTCCAGCCCAGGACTTCATACGTCCCTGCGACACTTCTTGGAGACCCGGCCTGCTGTCATGGGTCCTTTGTTACCGTTTGAAGATATGTGGGATTCTTCCAAAACTTAGCATCCCCCTTGGAAGCCTAGACAGGTGGAGGGAAGCCGTCAGCTCTCCTTGTACAATCTGAACAGCACCCCAAGCGCACGTGCTCTCGGGGGTTCGTGTTCGCGTCTCGCTGATGACTGGCTGTGTGACTTAACCCCTCGGAGTCTTCGTTCCTTCATCTAGAAAATGACAAAAAATTCAATGATCACAGGGCTGAAATGAGAATTGAGGGGATGTTTGGCAAGTATCAACCTTGAAATGCTGCACAAATGTCCGATTTGCTGATGGCTTATCTCTGACTGTAAGCTCCATGAGAGCAGGAACTTGTTTTGTCCATTTCTGTATCCCCAGCACCTAAACAGCTCGCAGCACACAGTGACCACTCACACGACGAGTAATGAACAAGTGACTGATTACCTAGAGCACAGGAATCAGACGGGTCACCCCCTACCTACAGCACAGCCTGCTCCCCCTCGGAGGGGAGGGGACAGTCTGCCATTGTGTCTGCGGCGCCCGCAGAGCCCCTGCTCATTCGGTCCTGACTCCCATGTTTGCTGTTGACTGCCTGTGTGAACCTGCCGGTGGAACAGCTGTCTCCCCGCTTTGCCAACCCAGGGGCCCACGACTTGCTTGCTGAGCAGGGTGGGGTGTGGGGACAGAGCCGCATGCAGGGATGTGCGTACACCCTTTGCAAACACAAAGAGCAACATAACCTTCCAAGTTCTCACTTCTCAGTCTTTAAAAATAATCGGCCCGTCTCTGGGGGGATGTTACGGGGAGGATGTGTTCTCAGCCCAGCGAGGTTCAAGGAGGAAACGGGCATGAGCTGAGTCAGAGGGACGTGGGGACAGCAGTGAGCCCGAGTTGGCACCAAGCTGCAGGCCTTCACTTGCCTTTAGGAAGAGCCTGGCTGCCGTCTCCCAGTGGCGGCGAGAGGGGCTGAGGCAGGGGAGCTCCCAGCTTGTTAATGCAACAGGTCACCCTCGGGACCCGCCACTTTCTCCCATGCTCAGTGCCAGGGACAAGAGAATGATTGGTTTGCTGTTCTGTTCGGTTTTGATGGGACACCTTGTCTACCTCTCTACCACTTGAACATTAACTCAGACAGGGGTGTCTGGACTCCCCCTAACGCGCTCTCTCTCTCTCTCCTCTCTCTCTCTCTCTCTCTCTCTCTCTCTCTCTCTCTCTCTCTCTCTCTCTCTCTCTCTCTCACACACACACACACACACACACACACACACACACACACACACACACACACAATTAGCCCCTTCCTCCTTGGCGTCCCCACTGTGTTTTGAGTAGGCGGCCCCTGTCACCTCCGCAGCACTGTGCTGCAGTATATGCAGACTCCCCTGGGCAGCTGAGCCCATCATTTTTCAGAACAGTTCCCATATGTTGAGTTCCCCCAGGGGCCCAGCCCTGGGCTTCCGGGTGCTGTATACACCCCAATACACCTGATCCTCACAAGACCCATCCACGTGGGTGGTAGTCTCCCCTTTTCTCCCATGAGGATACTGGGCTACATCCTAAGTTGCAGGCAGTAAAGTGGAGGAGCCAGGACCCAGCCCAGCCATCTGACCCCAGCGCCCGTGCTCCCCACTCCCCACTCCCCTTGTGCACAGGAGCAGGCCGCGGGCCCACCTGGCATCGTTCTCATTCCCCATCGCGGCCACAGCCTGGGACCTCACCTCACTCAGGTGGGACAACCCACGGCCGGGCTACCAGCACAGAAGCAGCAGAGGCAAGAAGGGAGGAGATTGCGACCGGCAGGGACCTGAATTCTTTTTGCACAGTCTGCTCCCCGCCCCCGGGCCAGCCAGCGCCGAGCCCCCCTCCCTCCCCGGCTCAAATCCAGCTTCACCCCGTGTGTCTCCGTGAGCTCATCGGTGATGCGGGAGTAGTGCACCTGCTTCTCAGGATGCTGTGAGATTTAAGGAGATAAAACGTAGACTGCAAGTCATCTAGAACAGCATCTAGAACCGTCAGCGCCCTTGACCTTGAAGGCTGAACTATGTATCCTAGACAGCTCTGGTCATCCAGGGTGACTCTGTCTCTGTGAATCCCCCTAAAAATACCTCCTGTGCCCCCTGAGCCACACAAAGCTGCCACCCATGACTGAGGCACCCAGTCGGGCAGGTGTCTACCTGGTGTGGGTGCCTGGTTCTGACGGGCACAAAAGGCCAGCTGTGGATGGCTGTGACTTTCACTCACCCTGAGTCAACTTCTGCCCTCCAAGGTTCCCAGTGTTTAGTAGCAGGGGCTGCTGTGCCCCAGGACTCAACCCACCTGTCCCCCTCCCTCCCTCGAATACCCATTGGGGACCGACCATGGTCTGGCACAGCGCTGGCCCTGGACTTTGGAGACCCAGCCCCGCGTCCCCGTGCTCACAGCGTGTGCCCGAGGCAGGCACGCAGACTGGACGGCGCGTGGCGCGTGTGCGGGGCCGAGGCGGGGCCTGCAGGGTGCGCAACACAGCGCTCACTGCTACCTGCATTGTGGGGTTCGCCCTGTGCCTCCCCAAATGCTAATGACCAAAATGCCCATATTTATTTTCACTTCCCTCCCCTTGGTGCATAATCACCTCCAGGGAGTGTATTCACATGTTTAAGAAGGAACATTTACTGATGCCGTGTATGTGCCAGGCACCGCAGGTGCTCCCCGAGACCAGTGGGCAACAATGAGGCAATCACAACGCCAGCAGCTCCGTGACAGGCAGTTTTGCCTGGGACTCACGGAAGCTGCAGGGAAGCCCGAGGCACCGGGCAGGCGGCGCCAAGGAGGGGTGTCTGGGGCTCACCTGTGCCCTCCCAAGAGACAGACAGAGGGAGTCTAGCCCAGGACAGGCCTCCTGGGCCCCTCTGAGCTGCTCTCACCCGGCTGCAATCCAGGGCACCGCTGGCTTTAATTGTGCCCTAACCTTTCATTAATCGGGGACGAGTGGCGATGGTCCGGCCTAGCAGAGCACACTCGCAGGCCCTGACCGTGTCTCATCCCACCCCCACTCCCCTGCTCCTGCTGGGCTGGGCCTTGGCCAGGGACAGAGGGACCCGGCCCTCCACCTGCCATCTACCCCCTTACCCCCTGCCTGCAGAGGCAGCGCAGGGCTGGATTTTTAATGTAGTTTCCTCCCTCCTCTTCTGTATTTACATAATAATAAGTCTAATAAATAGTTGTTGAGAAGATGGATGAAGGCCCTGTCTTTATGTTTTCCTGACAGATTTAGTCCTTTATGAAACTCGCCAAAGCAGAGGCTTTTCTGAAGCTAATGAAAGGTAATCACTGTGCAGCCCCCGGTGGGTTTGGCTCGGAGTAATTGGAAAGAGCAGGGAACTTGGAATCAGCATTTCTGGTTTGGGATCCCAGCTGCATGCCGGCCTTGGTTTCTGAGCCTTGGTTTCTGCTCCCGGAAAATGGGGTGAATAACACCTGCTCTGCCTGCTCCATAGGGCAGAGTGCAGCTTGGGGAAGTGCTCTGTCAATTCTAATGCATCTCCACCTAATACCTGTTGCCTCGTGTCCTCATTTGGGTTCCTCAGAAAACCAAGCCTGAGACCAAGCCTCGGGGGCCCTTGTATGTGGGCGGTGAGCCCAAGAGGCTTGGAGATCTGTGTAGGGCACGCCCCAGGTTGTCCCCAGGACGCCCAGGAATCTGGAGTGCCACCTGTCCTGCCACCTGTCTCCCTGTGGCCGTGCCCCTGCAGGTCCCCAGCAGCTCCCCAGGCTTCGGGAAGCAGCCTGCATCACTCCCTGGCCTGCTAAATTGGGGAGAAGGAGGGAGCGCCCTGGCAGCAGCAGCCCTAGAGGTTTTTCTTAATCTTACCAGCTGACTTTCTCAACTCCACACAAATGTAAGCCCCTTGGTGCAAGGGATTGTATCTGGTCCTTCGCTGCTGTGCCTAGAACTGTGCCTGAGACATAGTGGATATTCAGCAAATACATTTTGCGTGGATGCATGAGGAGATTAAAAAGAATCATGCACAGAGAATTCTTAGCACCGACCCTGGCTCAGGGTAAGCATCCCATAAACACTCACTGTGTCCACGATCAAATTAAGCCAACATGGCTGGTGCCCTCTGCGGTCCGAGTGGGCCGGGAGGAGAGGCATTTTCTCTTACACACCCCAGTCCCCAGGGCGGCTGAGCTGACAGCTGCAGGGGCCTGTGAGAGCAGCTAGCGGATGCAAGACAAGGTGAGCTGATGGTTATTGGCAGCAGGTCAAGGCCGGGGCTGGCCAGCCCTCCATCCACTTGACCCCTAATGGGCTGACTGATGGGGCCTCTTGGGCCCTGCCCTGGGGAATACTTGTCCTTGTTAATTGTGTGTCAGAGAAAAGCTGTTTCCTATGTCAAAGGCAGTTTCTGTTCTGCCGCCAGAAACTCAAAGCTGAGTCCCTGTTGCAAGGCGGGAGCCCCCAAGCACCTCGAGGTACCTCTTCCTGCCAGAGCTGTGGGACCCCCAGGCCCCCTTCTGGGGCCAGTCTACCCCTGGCTGCTTATCATCTGCTGGGGATGACAACGCCATTTGTTCTAATTCTTGTTGACATTTCATTTCGCATGCTATGAAATGAACTTCTCCAGAAAGGGTGGGAAAGAAGTTTGCTTTAGTGAGAGAGAAAAAGTAATGTGTACGCTGGGGTCAAGCAAAGCTCTGATTTATTTCCATGATAAAAACCTGAAACCAGGGCCTCCCTGGTGGCGCAGCAGTTGGGTGCCGCGCTGTGGAGCTGTCGGCTGTGGCGACGTGAGTTCGACCCCCAGCCAGAGAGAATCCCACATGGCGCAGCAGACCTCTCCTGCCTCGCCCGCTGCTCCCCTCAGCAATGTATTTCCACCGCTCTGCCTGTTCTGCTCCCCACTCTATCTCTGGTGAAACCTCTCACCTCCCCACACTTCTGGTCTGTACCCCAGTTTGTATGCATAAATAAAGGAATCTTTAAAAAAACAACAACCTGAAACCAGGCCCTCCAGCTCCAGGAACTAGGCCAAACGTTGGGCCTGGGATGTCCCCAGTTGTCTCATATAGAATACCCTCCTGCTACGTGCAAGGGAGGGGCCTGGGGCACCCACAGGGCCAGCGGGCACCAGCGGGCACCTGCTCCCTGCCTCACACCGACTCTGGACTCCGCACCACTCTCTCTGGTGGGATGCAGAGCCCACACCCCAGGCTGTTTGCTTTCCTGGCTGCCCATGGTCTGTGAGGAAGCAGGAACCTGTGTCAGGTTTGTGAGGGACGCTGGCCAGCAGCTCTGAGTGACCCTGCTCTTCTTTTTACCCCTGAAACAGCGGTGGGGATGCTCTCCTGAGATGTGGCAGGCAGAACTCCCTCCTCTCCTCCTTCCCTCCCGGCTTCCTGCTCTCCTTGGAGAAATTTTTATTGAGTACCTATTTTGTCCTAGGTATTGTTCCAGGAGCTGACAACAGACGTAGTCCCTGCTCCCATGGGGAAGACGGGAAACACTGACTTAGAGCAAGAAAACTTGGTTGTATGTTGGAGACACCAGAGTCTCAACCCCTAAGGTTCTGATTTAATTGGGGAGGAGTATTGCTGACCCTCAGCATTTATTAAATTTTATTAAGTTGTCACTAGTTTCCAAAACTACGTAATGGGGGGGGGGGTGACTTTTCCCCGCCTCCCTGTGTGCACCTGCTTCACTCACCCTCCACCAACACTCCGGTGCCCGTGCCCTGTCCCCTCCCTTCCCCCGGGCCTTCCTCTCCCCCCTTCTTCCCGCGGTAGCCCGTGTATTTCTCACAGAGTCTCAGCATTACTTTTGCTGGGCTCTGCTAGTCTGTTCAGTGATTTATATTCTGCAAATACATGACCCCATCCAGGAACTTTCACTTTCTGACTTATTTCTCACGGCCTCCTCTCCTCAAGGTACTTTCATGGTCTTCCCCAGAGGCACTGTTTCATCTCTCTCAGTAGCTGAGTAGTAGCCCATTGAGTATATGTCCCACGAGTTCTTTCTCCGGCATTTTTGACACAGGAAGCTGAGGATGGCTGATGACGGGGCGGTGACTGCTGGCGAAGCAGGATGCGGGGCTGCCTTGAGATTAAGCGTGGCTGAGGACTTGCGGTGGGCTGGGGGCCCCGGGCCAGGATCCGCGAGGAAGTCGTGATTGGCCTGAGTCGGGAGCAGGAGTTCATGACTTTAATGGGCCTGCCATAAATTTCCTTGGGGGACTGCTAAAATGCCTATTCTGACTCTGGGGGTCTGGGGTACAGCCTGGGACTCTGCTTTCTAGTCAGCTCCCTGGCAATGCATTTCTGCTGGGCTGGGAACCCCCAATTTGAGAAGCCAGGATCTGAAGAATTATTAGCAATTATCTAAGCTGTTGGGGTGTAGATGCAGCATTGGGGTGTGGGGGCCAGGGCCTCCTACCCTCAGGCTCTGGGCTTTCCTTAACTCTGGGGCCCATTCAGAGAAAGGGAAGTGCCAGTACCCTCCTTGCTCCAGAGGCCTGACTGCTCCCCGACACCCCCAGCCCCCACCTGCCCTCTCATTTCCTCCAGGAACACTTTCCACTCTGACTGCCTTGAGGTGAGGGTGAAAAAACCGACTCTGGAGCCACACTGCTGGAGGTTTGTCTCAGTTCCTGGTAGCATGGTAACAAATAAGTCACTTACCCTCCCCATTTCTTCATCTGAAAATTGTGGAAATGGGGTATTAAATGAATCAATACAGGATTCCCCCACTCTCTGAAAGTAGGGTGTTTTTTAATCTGGTGTGATTTTAATCTGGTGTTTTTTGAGGGGGGTCTGGGGATTCTCCAAAATTACTCCCTCTAAATTAATGGTATCAGCGTTTCTTAGAAAGTAGCCAAATCACTGAATCAAACACTCTGCTTTCAGATAGAGGGGGAAACCTGTCCTTAGCACAGTGCCCGGCCTAAACTAGGTCCTTAGTAAATGCTGCCTATTATTTGTAGTCTTCCCTTCTTTTCTTTCCCCTACCAAACGTACACACGGGCTAGAAATCGAGGCTTCCGCAGGGATCTTCACTCAATGCCCCCTTCTCAGAGGCCACTGGCCGCACCCCCAGTCTGGCCTCAGCGCTCAGCTCTCTGCCCCATCTCCTGCCCCGTCCTCTGCGTGGCTCTTGTCGCGGGATTATGTCACTTCCCAAGTCACCCAGAATTCAGGGTCTCACCGGTTTTGCTCACTGGTGCATGCCGGCTTCCAGCACTCAGGAGGCGCTTAATAAATGTCTGTTGCGTAGGATGAAGGGCGGGTGCCATGTTTCTGTATGAACTAGGAGAGTGGCAGGACGTCGGCCCCTGATACGAGTTGAATGGGCCACGTGGATGGAAATGAACCAGGACGTTGGAAAGAGAGGTGGTAGGGCTGGAGTAAGGCGGGCTCGAGAGCTGGATTTTGGACTTCAGCTTCATCCCAAAAGCCACAGGGAGCCAGTGCAGGTTATTGAGGAGGAGAGTAGCACGATGGATGTGGCGCTTTAGCAAGACTCACTCCGCACGGTGGGTGGGTGGGGAGCACGGCCCCCACTCCCAGCTCGGCCCCTCTGCCCGTGTGTGTGTGTGTGTGTGTGTGTGTGTGTGTGTGTGTGTGTGTGTGTGTGTGTGTGTGTGTGCAGCCTGCTTGGGGCTTGGAGGCGGAGGCTGGCTCTCACATTTCCCTGCTGGGAGGGGGTTGTCCCTTTGTCCCTAAATGTCCCGGGTGATCGGCTGGAGGGTCAGCAGCCCTGCTGTGTCCGTCAGCTGCTGAGCTGTCAGTCCCATCTTCTGCCTCCAGGCACAGGCGCCGTATAATGAGGGAGAAAGGTTCTGAAGGGGGTGAGCACCGGTGTGGAACAGGCAGCCAACCTTTCGGGGAGTCTGCTTGAATCCCATTTATTCGGCAGACACCCTGTTCATCCTCCTGATAAGACCAGCCGTGTCTGTGGCCAGGCCTGCAGCACCTTCCCCCAGGGACTCTGGCGGCCCTGGCAGGGCCGGTGGAACAGAAGAGCCCTGGGCCGGTCAGGCTTCAGCTGCTGATACCGCCTGTGGGGGGGATTGGGGGCCAGGGGTGGCCAGAGGGGAGACGGTCTGTTTCGAGGAAGGGAATGTGCTGAGCCTCTGAGAATCCAGTCTCGCCGTGTCCCTGATGTGCTCATCCGGGCCTCCGCTCCCCCACCTGCTCCTTTGCCCCGTCCCCCTCTTGGCAAATGGCCCCCGCCTGTCCAGGAGTAGGCCCAGCCTGGGACTGGTGCGGGCTGCCCCCTCTTCCCGCTCACAGCCACCGCCTGCTGCTGGTGGTGCTCTGGCTGGGCCAGCCACCCCCCACCGTCTCCCCGAGACCCTCTCATCTTCCAGGCTGTTTCCCCATCAGCCCCCACCGGCCTCCCCATCCCGCTTCTCAGCTTAGCCGCCAGCCCGTGGTGAGTTGCAGGAGTCACTTATTGGCCGTTGCTCATTAGTGGGCATTTACTGAATGACTCATATGTACCAGGAGCTGTGCAAGGCACAGGGTGAACGAGAAAGCCCACAGTGTCTGGTTGGGGAGACGGTGACCCAGAATCCCAAGGTTCGCTCTGTAATGCTGGTTGGAATTAGCAGCATGATGGGAAGGGCGGGAGGCCGAGCGTGTTTGGCAAAGGCTCTAAGCTAGTCTAGGTGGGAGGTAGAGAAGGTCTCCTGGAGGAAGTGATGCCTAAGCAGGCCCCAAAGGGCCAGCAGGGCCTAAGCAGGGGCCACCTACTTACACAGAGAAACCAGGTTCCTTCCGAGGGGACCAGGTGTGCCTTCCCTTTCACTTACCACTCACCACTCCAGCTTCCCCTCTTACCTGCAGCACCCTCTTGCTGTCCGTCTACCTGCTGCGTCACCCCCATTCTCACCACACTGGGAGGATTCCCAGGCTCAGACGCCTCTTCCAGGAAGCCCCCCGATCCTCCAGCGAACATTTCATCACTCCTACTTTGTCATGCTTCTATCTTTGAAGGGTCCACTTCCTCCACGGAGCCTCCTTCTCCCTGGGGCCGCCTTGCTCACCCAGTTGGCATGTAACAGAAACTTGCAGGGTAGCCTGAGCTGAAAAGCTTGCCTCGGTGTCAGAAGTGCCCCCAGCCCTGTCCCCAGCCCTGAGCTGGCAGCAGCCCCAGGGCACAGTCTCATCAGACGTGGCCTCTCCCCATCTCTTTATCAATATACAGACCACACAGAGGCAGCCTGTGTGCGTGCATGTGTGCACGTGCGTGTGTGTATATAATCAGCAATTTCAGGCAAACCACAGAAAGCACAGTTTATCAGGGTAAGATGTTTCCATGTTTTCTGCATGAATTATACAGAGCGGGCCTGTTCTGTGCATTTTGCTATTTTTAAAAGGCAGCCTTGCGGAGTTTATTTTCCTTTAGCACATTTGTTGGGATAATTACACAGGGGGCATGTGTGTGCGTGGATAATTGAAAAGTGGATGGGGGTGTGCGGGCCAAGGGCCTGGCGTGCTGTGCTCCCCAGGGCTGGGAATGAGGTCGGCATTCCAGGAGGCTGCTCGTGTCTCTGGGTGTGCTGCCAGGCCCGTGGGACCCCAGCCCCTCTGCCACACGCCGAACAGGCAGAATCTGCACTTCACTTTGCAGCAAAGAGACAGCTCTGCGCCTGTGCCAGGCCTCGATGAGCTCTTCCCCACAAAGGGCTGAGCGCAGAGCCTGGCACACGTCAGGGCTCAGCAAAAGCCAGGCTGTCACCAGCTTCATCTTTGTCATCATTAGTATTGTTGCGATTGTAATTATTATTTATTATCTCATTATTATTATCACCGATGTATCACCCAAATCCTCTGCTCGTTGTACCCATTATACTAAAGATTTGCATCTCCCAGGGGGGACATGTTTTTCTCTCTCTGAGCAATTACAACCAAATAAAGGCACAATATTAAAATGATTTCATTTATGTAGATATCTCTCTACTATAAATGAGTAAAAATAGGCAATTCAATTCTCTGCGAGTAAGAGAAGCAGGTGGTTGCACAAATAATCCAAAAGCCAAGAGTGTGGGCTCTGCAGTCGACTCAGAAATCTCTCAGCAATCAAGCCGGGGAGCATGGGTGGGTTGGGTTAGGCAGGTTTCAATGGGTGAAGTATCCGCCTGTAAGGAGGTTGAATGTATCAGAGGGTCCCGTTGGCATGGACTCCGGGGCTGGCGTTTCCGTGGAGGTCCTCGTGGGATTTTGAGAATCTGCTTGAAAGCACAGGCTTTGTCTTTCCTGCTGTGTGGCTGGGTGGGTGGGCTTGGCTTGAAGGCGACCTCCAGTGATCCCATCATGCCTCAGTTTGAAATCTAGAAGAGGTGACCCTTGTCAACCACTTGACCTGATGAAGGAACAAGTAACAATTAGGACGGCTAACAGTGGTCGTGCATGAATCATGGACCAAGCATTCACTTAAGTAGTAAATAATGATCACACAGTCCATGGACTCGGGATTATTACTATCTCCATTTGATGTATGAGGTTAAAGTGCTTAACCAAGTTCACCGACCTGTAGGTGACCAGCCAGGACATGGGCGCGCAGCCGTGCCATCATCTGCGTCTCTGCTTGCACTGTCCACACAGGCCCGGGAGCCCAGGCGCACGCATGCATGCACACACCTGTGCATATGCTCATACATACATGTATCATGCATGCACACATATATGCCCCCGTGCTTACATGCTCACACCTCCACACATATGGCCCATCCCCGTGCACACATATGCACACATGTGCACACCCACTCAGGTGCACGTCAATAGTAGATTTGCTTCCTTTTGTCTTTCAAAGAGCAATATTTGCATTTCCAGAACACACGTAAGTCTGTTGAGGGGCTGACCTGGGATCAGTGTACGGATTCCCGCGAGGCTGGACCATTGTACTCACCTGGGCTATCGAGGGGCCCCATGCCCGGGGTGTGGCTGGCATCTCCTAGCTCTGGCTGCCTGAATCCTGTGACTCACCAGGACCTGGTCCCTTGGCAGGTGAGGGCGCGTAAGGCCCAGAAGACATGGGCTCAGCTGAACCCTCCCTGCTCGGGCTGTGCCTCTGACCTAGCCTCCCCTCACCAGGCTGCAGATGGAATGGGGCTCTCGGGCTGGCAGTCAGGGAAGGCGGTGCGAGTGGGCACACTCGGGAAGGCCTTGTAGTGCCAGGAAACCGCCTCCCCTCCCCTGTGCCTCACATCACTTCCAAACCCTCCTCTCATCCCAGCAGTGGCCCAATTACGGAGCTGGAAAACACTGATTACCCGGGAAGAGAGCGATGGTTATGGCGCGCGCTCACCAGGACAAAAGATGCTGTCCACCTGGGGAGAGCAGAGCACCCGGGCCCAGGGCACTCACTGGCCAGGCCTCACAGCTTCCCAGCCATCCCCGCCTCTGGCTGGCAGGGAGGGCCGTGGGTGTGAGGGAAGGCTGAGGAGGCTGACTTGCTCCTGTCCCTACCACACCCTGCCTGGCCGTCCACACCGGCCAGCCCCCAGCACCACCGGGCAGCCTCCACCTCGAGGAGCCCAACCCCCTCCTCCCTCAGCCCTTGGATCCCTTGTGGCCCACTGTCTGTTGCCACGGGGGGAGGGGGGGGCTGGTCCAGGCCAGCACCCCTCACACCTAGGGGCATGCGACTCAGAATCAAAATTCATCTGCGTACCTGCCTTCAAGATGTATAAAATCGAGGAAAACCTGCCTCTGGAATATCATAACAGGCTTCATAACCCCCAGAGCCAAGCAGGAAGGACTGGGTGGGCCGCACCCCGGGACTTGATAAATGAGAGTTGGTGGCCTTTTTCAGGACTGGGGCTCTTCAGCCTTGGGTGGTCAGGGTGGCTGCCCCCCCTTTGTACGCAGGGGTGGGCTACGTGGATCCCGGAACACCATTTTGCCAGCTCACCGCTCTCCCTCCCTCTGCTGAAGCCTCTAACATCAAGTTGTGTGCTCTTCTGGGGCTTAGTTTTCGCATCTGTACCACAGGGCCGAGCCCTTGGGATGGTCGCCGTGTGAGTGAAACGAAGCCAGGTGATGGCCAGGAAGCATCTTCACTCACAGTCAAAAGTCACAACAGCTTAACTCTTCCTTTTCTTAAAAGCAGTGACCTAGACAAGTCTGGGCTTCAGGCCTCACCTCCGCGATCACAGAAGAGCTGCGGGGAAGGCTCAGTGGGTGCAGAATTGAGACCTGTCCTGATCCTCTGGACTTGCCTCACTGCTTTGGCCTAACCCCCATTCTGCAGGGCAAGCGGACGGGGGCCTGGCATGGGACCAGACAGGAGGGCTGCTAACTGGCGTGGCAGCCCCAGAACACTCACTCTGTCCTGAAAGATGGCAGAGAAGAGTTTCCCAGATGCCCCAGGCCAGTGAGGGTGGAGAATCTGGGTGCCCCGGGATGGCCCCCCGTTACTCCCACAGCGGGGACTCCATCTAGTTCCAGCTCCTCCTTCAGGCCCAGGTAGAAGCAGGGGTGGAGGGGCTGTGCCAGGCAGACCACACGGCTTAACCTGCAGCCCGGGCTTCCCTCGTCCCTTGAATGTGGCATTTTCGTGGGCACCGCCTGGGTCTCGCTGGAAAGTTCCAACCGTAGAGTAGGTAGGCTCAACTCCAAGGATACCCCAGCCTTCAGAGGGCTGCAGGCTGCTCCAGGTGCATTCTAAAGACTCAGAATTCTTGACCTTGTGACCCCAGGACGGAGGACCACCATGCATCTTCCAGACCATCGCCCTGAGGTGCTCCGCATTTGTTTCAAATCTCCAGGTCACCTGTTTGCAAACTTACAATCTGAAACACCACCCTGGCGGGGCCTCCTGTCAGGCCAGCTTTTGGATGGGTGGAGGGAATCAGGAGTGTGATGTGGAGTTGTCTTAAAACCAAGAGACCAGCACTCGGCAGCGTGCGTGAACCTTGAGGACAGTATGCTAAGTGACATAAGCAATCACAAAACCACAAATTCTGTGATTCCACTCAGAAGAGGCACCTAGATTTGTTGAATTCATAGACAAAGTAGAATGGTGGGTGGTTATTATTTGATGGGAACAGAGTTTCAGTTTTGCAAGATGAAGAGTTCTGGAGGCAGATGGTGGTGACAGCAATTGTAAATGTACTCAGGGCCACTGAACTGTACAGTTAAAAATGGTTACAGTGGAAAATACCAAACCCAAGAGACCAAGCCCTGAGCATAAGAGAAGAGACTGGAGCAGGTTGGAGCTGGTCCTTGAAGTAAGCAGAGTAATAACCCCTAGCGCTGACATGTCCTGCTACCCAGGACCTGTGACCAAGGCCCTAGATGGAATTACAGTCGCTAATCATCTGACCTTAGGGAAGAGGGAGGATCCAAGGTTGTCCAGGACCAAGGTCATCACAAGATCCAAGGTCGTCCAGGTTCAAGATCATCATAGGGTCTTTGAAAGTGGCGGAGGGAGGTGAAAGAGAACAGAATGAGGACCTGTAAGGCTTTGACCTGTGACGATGGAGGAAGGGTTCATGAGCCAAGGATTTCAGCTCAGTAAGATGCATTTCGAACTTCTTACCTCCAGTACTGCAGGATGATACAGCTGTGTTGTTTAAGCCAAGTTTGTGTAATTTGTGGTAGCAGCAACCTGAACCGAATCCAGTCCCTGGGCAGGTGCATTTGGAGCTCAGCACTTCCTACCTGCATGATCCTGTGTCAGGCTGGCTTATTCCCATGCCCGAGAGATCCTTTAGGAGAGAAAGGAGTCCTTATCCCCCAAACAGAACATAGATTCCTACAGCTTCCCCAAACATTGAGCCCTAAATTAATGATAATCATAACAAGCGTTTAGCCATCACGCTGTCCCAGGTACTGTCCTAAACCCTAATTTTATACTGATTCATAAACTCATATCTATATGATGTCGCTACTATTTTACCCCATTCTACAGCTAAGGAAACTGAAGTCCAGAGAGGTTAAGTGACCTGTTCGACATCACACAGCTTGTAAGGGATACATATAGCTGGAATTTAACCCAGGCTCTGGAATCTTGGTTTTTAGCTACTACTACTATATGAAAGTAATAGACTCTCCTTCTGGGGGATCCTTTCCTTAAGAAAGAAAGGGTCTGACTTCAGGAGAAACTCCTAGGGGGCTTGGGGGGTCAGTCCACATTCTATTGGTTTCACGTGCTTACTTGGGGAAAGTGTGAATGCTCTGTGGAACATTACTGAGACTAAGAGTTAAAGCTGAACAAAAAGGAATTCTCAGAAGCACCCTTCCCTCCTCATGACTGCTCCCCATTTCCCATTCCCCCCTTCTTTCTATCCCTTCCCACATCCCTCTTGTGGGCAACTGATCTTTTCACTGTCTGGTTTATCCCTCCTGTTTGCATTTTGCACCAATGAGCAAGGTCACCGAGCACTCTCTCTGGCCCCTCTCTCTCTCTCTGTGAGGGGGACACACTAGGGGTTCTCCCTGCCTTTTGCTTTTTAGCGAAATGTTCAGGAAGACCCCGAAGAGCCCAGTGACAATGTGTAGGGCTCCGTTTACTTCATTATAAAGACGGGGGGAGCCATGAGCCCCTGCCTGGTTGAAAACTCACTCTCCCAACAAACAGGTGTGCCCCCTGGGGTGGCTGCCCTTCCTGGGCACCAGAAATCTCACACTCCTCTGCCGTCCTTATCACCAGAGATCAGAATCTCCAGGCTGGAGGAGAAGCTGAGGCTCAGGGGAGTTTTTAAGTCATTTACTCAATCACAGGATGATTCAGCAGAGTCAAAGCAAGACTTCCTATTTTCTTCGTTACACTCGGGTGCAGTCAGGGGTGCTTTATGGAGACAGGTTGACTGAGTGGGGGTGGAATCCAGTTGAAGAACAGAGGCAGGCATGTGCTGGGGACAAGGTGAGGTGGGGCCAGGGACCCTTGGCCCAGGCCTGGGCACTGATTGGTCTCCGGGTTCACCTGCTGCCGCTGTCAGTGCAGCGGCCCCACTGACAGCGGCCCCTTCGCAGAATGGGCCAGCACCTTCCTGCAGCGCAAACCCAAACGCTCCCCTGGTTGTGGGTGGCGAATACCAGTGTGCACCAGTTTGGATGTCATTTTAAACGATGAAGGGCCTCTCCCCCTGCATTTGCTCAGGCCCCGCAGTTCAGGGAAACAGAGAATACGGGAGACCCTCTTTGGGGTTTCCTCCAGCCCCAGATTCATTGACTACTAACAAGGGAAGGTTTTTCTGTTCATTGTTACCTCAGTTGTCAAGCCAATTTGCTGCGAATCTAAAACCCAGACCCAACACAACTTACTGTTTGGGGGGGTAGAAAAACCGCAGTGAATCGCATCAAATCCCCTCGCTTTGTCCCGTATTCCAGCAGCCTTTCTAAATCTGCCTACCTAATTAGCTTCTTCTTCTAACCCAAAATATGATTAAATCTGTATTAAAAATATCTGTGCAGAGTAGGATCAGACACACCTGAGCATTTTCCAAATTTAGCAAAGGACAATAGGCTCTGGGTTACTTTAATTGGGTGCGGGATTGCTGCAAGAATACATTTTAATTTGGATTTCCAGAGCGTCTCTCTCCGTCTCCTGCCTTTAGATTGCGTAGCAGAGGAAGGGGGAGCATAATGGGTCCCGTTCATAACTGCCCTCCCCCCCGGCTGATGTTGGAGCTGAATGAACACTGTGCCTGGTAGGGGAGGGGGTTGGCAGAAAGGGGGTGTTCCTGCACCAGGCTTCCGGAGTGAGCGTGGTTTTGACAGGTGTGGGGAGCAAGCAGGATGGGCTGGCTCTTGGGGGGAGATACCAACAACCTCTTCCTCATCTTCCTGGTCACCCAGCTTTCCTCGGGAGCCCCCAGCCGTTCCCTCCACTCTTGGGTACTCAGAGGCACTTTGCTCCGAGCCGAGAAGTGACTATGCAGTTGGGACAAGCACAGAGGAAGGCAGGATGTCACCCAGGGGCGCATCTCCAAGGCACTCTGGTTCCTTTGCAGAAAGAGGAAATCACACCAGTCTCGTCATTCTAATGAGGTCCCTGGGAGATGCCAAGGTGGGTTTCCTACACAGGGCTGGAGTGCCTTCCCTGATTGCACCCGTCGCCCTCCACCAAAAGCAGGGAAGAGAGAGGCCTGGAGTGCCAGTATTTGGCGACCGCTCTGGTGGAGTCAGTGTTGCTGGATGAAGAACTGGGTGCGGAGTAAGAGATGGGGGGAGAAAGCCAGCTGAAAACTGGCGGAGACCTGGCTGCCCAGGGGCCAGAGGTGGGCCAGGTCTGGTTGCTGGCTGGTGTGAGGACTTTGGTTTCCTCTCAGGCGTCTCTGCTCTCCGCTGGAATTCTTACACCAGGTGCTTGCAACTGATTTTCAATTTGCAAAGCAAAACAAATTTGCATTAATCGGAAAAATCCACAGGAAAGACTGTTTAGATTTTAATGCAGCTGCCGAGCCATTCGAATTCCAAGTTTGCAGGAGGTTCGGTTAACCCTGGCGCCGTCACCGGCATGACACTCTGAAACATTGGTGTCTGCAGAGCAGAAATTTCCTCCCGGCCCCAGACTGTGTGGTCACCCCTTCCACCCCCCAATGGAAGGCAAGGCCCCCACTGGTGGCCAGGGGCCATCATTGCTCCCAGGAAGAGTTGTGGAGCGTCTTGGCAGTGGGGGGGAGGGCCTGAGCCCCGGGCCAGGACACACGGGCTCACCTGTGACCCAGCTCTCTGTGGCAGCGGCCTCCCTTCTGGCCCGCTGCCCTCTCCACCCTGGGGCTCCTCTCGCCCTGTATCTGCACATCACGTGCCACAGTGAAGACTCATCTTAACCTCCGCTCACGCTAATGCAATCAGGGTGATGAATTTGTTCCCCAAACAATTCTTTGAACCCTTCTGAAGCCATAAAGGGGTGCATTCGCTACCCTGGTCCCCTGCTTTGCTGCTGCTATTTCCTGCTGCCCTCCACTAAGGCACAGAGAGCATCCAGCACAAACAGTTCTGCTTCCTGTGCAAAGAAGAGAAAGCACAGAGAGGGGCTCCCCGGGGCATCTGTAAGAGGAGGGCACCCCCCTAAATGAGGTTCAGGGCAAGTGGGTGAGCCTTACTCCAGGACCCAGCCTCCTCCCTGCATCATACCCCCCTCCTCTGGCTCATTCGCGTATTTAGCAGATATTTGTTGTTGTTGTTGTTATTGTTGTTTAAGATTTATTAATTGATGCATATAAGAACTGGGGTATAGGCCAGAGGTTTGGGGTAGTGAGAGGGTTCACCAGAGACAGAGTGGGGAGCAGAACAGGCAGACAGACCGAAGCACACTGCTGAGGGGACCAGCAGGCGAGGCAGGAGAGGTCTGCTGCTCCATGTGGGAAGCTCCCTGGCCAGGGATCGAACTTGTGCTGCAGTGGCTGTGGATAGCTTCATAGTGCTGAGACTTAACCCATTGCCACCAAGGAGGTCCCTTAGCTCCTGTGTGACAAACCCTACTCAAGTCATTTGGGAGTGTAGCAGTGAGCAAAGTAAAAAACAAACAAACAAAAAATAAACCCACCCTCATGGACTTCTGTCATAGTGGGGGTTGACAACTAGTGACACATAAGCAACAAATAATAATCAAAATCTGTCAGGTAGTGATAAGTGCTGTGTGAAGGAGACTAAAGAGGTTTCGGGTGGGGAACGACAGAGGCGTGGCAGTCTTCCCCTGTGGCAGGCAAGGAAGGTCCCTCAGAGATGAGCAGTAAGGAGAGGGAGGGAGCCACACAGGTGTCTGGAAGGACGAACATTCCAGACTGAGCAAACAGAAGTACTCTGCGCCATCCAGGAGGCCAGTATGGTTGGAGGCAGGGAGGATATGGGGTCAGGAAATTAAGAGGGACTGGCCTCCCATAGGGACATTGGAGGCCATCAGATGCCTCCAATTCAGGCTCAAGGACTGACTCCACCTTATAGAGCACTTCTAATTTCTGACTCACTGTGTCTCTTTTCTAAAGAACTTTGCTGACCTAGGACAGGACCGTCATTTATATCTGTATCTCTGGTACCCTGTACAGTGGCTGGCATATAGTATGGCTCAGTGCATATTTGTTGGGTGGAAAGGATGGAAGAAGGGAGGGAGGGGATGGATGGATGGACGGACGGTTGGAAGTGTGGGTAGATGAAAAGGAAGAAACAAAGAAGGATGGAAGAGAAAGGGAGGGCAGGGAGCAGAAGGAAAGAGCGAGATGACTATAGGTGCTGTCATTCACGTGTCATCCTGGACACTTCACCCCAGTGTTCTCTGCCCACTGGGAAGTGGTGGCCCTACCCTTTCACCTTAATAGTGACCACACACAGGGTGACATGGGCCACCGGTCACATTCCTGGCCCTGCTTTTGGTTCTTTAGGGGCTCAGAGCCAAAAGAGGGAGGCAAGCCCAGTCAAGGCTGGCTTTCTAGCAGCAAATGATAAAAGGACGTGCCCTCTTTCACCTGTGGGTAGGGGTGCCCAGACCTGGTGGCAAGAGTGCAAACAGGGTCAGCGGCTTTGGTGGTACAGAGGGAAGGGAACCAGGACTGTGCCCCACTTCTTGGGCAGTGGGCCCCCTGCAGCCCCCCACGAAGACTGCCTCATCTTGTTGGCCCTCCATGATCTTGAGGAGAGAGCCCAGAAAGCGCTGGTCACTGATGGCAGGGCATGGGCAGCGTCCTGGGCGTAGGCCCAAGTGACACGAGGCGTGTTGTTTTAGGACCGGTCCCAACTCTAATGGCAAAGCCATTTTCTCACTCTGCTTCCCTGCCTGTTGATAACTAACAACAGGTAAGAACGAGAAGAGATTTTCTGCTCCGTGGAGCTCCATCTCCTGGTATCCAGAAGCAGAGACCCTGTAGAGTGTCTTCCAGAAAACACTTCTTAGCATCTAGCCTGGCCTTTGAAGTGTCCACACGGTTTGCTGAGCCCAAAGCTCTGGAACAGGAAGGAATAAACTTTGGGGCCACTTTGAATCTTTGGGCTCAGAACTCTTGGCCTCTGCCTTTGGCTGCCTACCAAAGAAAAGGAAATGTTAAGGCCAAGCTGGCAGGCAGCCAGCAGCCTGATGCTAAGGAAGATTACAAGTGAGTTGACTTAAGAGAACAGGCTTTCTGCTCAGACAGGCAAGGGGCCCCGGATTCATGAACGGACATCACATCGCTGAACTTTTCTGGGCCTCTGAGTTCTTGACTGAAAATAGGGGAGTTGTGACTGTTTCTGCCTCCTAGAAGTATTGTGAGGATTAAATAGGAAAGTAGAGCACTTAGTACGCTCAGTCCCTAATAAATAGTCACTAAATGCTGTGTTGCCATTTGAAGGAAGAGAAATGAAGGCATGAAGGGAGATGGAAATTTAGAAAAGAAAGGACCGAAGGGGGAGCAGCCAGGTATCCTCCAGGTGAGCACTTCCTCAAGCAGGTCAGCTTCCAAGAAGTAGAGCAAATGCTGCTCCTGACCGAGGTGAGGGTCAACCGTGACTGGCCGCGTCTTGCCTGCGTCGCCGGAGTGATGATGGGTGACGAGCTGCCTCCTGGAGCTACAGAGGGGAGAACTGGGGCCGCCCAGTCTGTCCTGGCCTGAGTAGGCCAGCCTGAGCCAGCCACTCTGGCCCGTTTTCTGGAGAGTGCAGGGAGTGGACAGAATGCCACCCCAGCGCCCCTCAGAACACCCCCTTTTCATGTGAGGCAGAAGGGTCAGACACAAATACATTGGGAGGGGCCTCCCTGGTGGCGCAGCGGTTAAACGCTGCACTGCACTGTGGAGCTGTCGGCAGCAGCGACGCAAGTTTGACACCCGGCCGGGGAGATTCCCACATGGCGCAGCAGACCTTTCCTGCCTCACCCGCTGCTCCCTTCCGCAGTGTACTTGATCTGTCTGCCTGTTCTGCTCCCTACTTTGTCTCTAGTGAACCTTCTCGCCGCCCCACGCCTCTGACCTGTACCCCAGCTTGTATGCATAAATCTTTAAAAAAAATGCATTGGGACCCCAGACCTGCCTGCTCCCGGTGGGACTTGTGTCAAATTTACTAACAGGAGGGTCTTCAAGTTTAAATGACATAATGTATATAAAACGCTGAACAGTCCTTCAGTGGATTGTAGCCATTCTGACTCCTTTTGTGACTCCTGTTCTTGTTCAGTCCCATGTCACAGGCACTAATGTCCCTACCAAATCAGTCTGGGAAAGTTTTATACCATGGGAACCACCAACCATGAGATTAAGCACACATGAACCCTTGGGTATTGAAGTTAAATAAAATTTACTGGAGAACTACTCTGCTGCATTCTTAATGGTATGCATAATTGTTTCAGAGCCGCACAATAATTAGGCATAAATGGTAAGCTAGGCATGTAAATGAAAATAATTAGTATGTGTAATAATTAGGCAAAGAAGGCATTTTGCGATCAGCTGGGAGGAGGGAGGTACTAGGGCCGGAGAAGAAGACAGGAAGGATCCCTGGCAGTCAGGTGACATTCTGGAAGCCCATCCTTTTGTCCCACATGGGGCCTTTGCCCGACTCACATCAATGCCAGACGCACTGGCCACCCTTTACCAGGTTCCAACACCAGGGCCTCAAAAGCCACTTAACCAGATACTCGCCAAAGCCCGGACTGTGGCAAGAGAAGAAAGGACACAACCAACTGCCTCTGAATGCCCCAGGTGCCCAGAGGAGAAGGGACCCCCTCTCAGGATCGCTGCCTAAAACAGTTACTGGCACATGGGTCTGTTGAATGAATGAATGATTGAATGAATGAATGAGTGCATAGAAATTCCTTTGGGTCAGGTGTTTGTAACTGAGTCCAAATGGAGAGAGATGAAAGTTTGGGGAATAAGAGCGGAAGCTTGCAGGGAGTACAGCCACCTTTGGGAGGCCCCAGGACAAAGCATCTGGGAGTGTGGGCTCTCAAACTAGACTGCTGAAACCTCACCCCCTGTGCAGTTCGCTGTTCTGTGCCTCAGTTTCCTACCCTGTAAACTGGAGACAGTTAGGTTGTGATGAGGACTAAATGAGTTCATTTAGTTAATATATGTAAACTGCTTAGCCCCTGCAGAGTACATCAGCAGTGCCAAATAAGGCCATTTATTTGCACTCTTAAAGGCCCTTTTCTGTAAACACCAGTGCCTGGGATAGCCTAGTGGCATCGCTTCTCTGCAGCAGAGAGACCGGCAGGTGGAGGGAGTAGCCGGGGGCCGTTCTGACATGTGGCATCCTTGGCTGGTGCAGGGCGAGCTCGGGTGCCTGCATTCGCTCTTGCACCCTCTGAGCATGTGCTTGCATTCACTGAGTACTTAGCACACCGGGCCCATTGCAGGAGCTGGGGGGACAGCCGAGAGCAAGACAGGCCGGGTTCCTGCCCTCTTGACACTTCCAGTATGGGGGAGGGGATGGTTCATAAATGCAGATGCTATGTGCTAACAAGAAGAATTCGGGCTGGGGCCGGGAGGAAGAGAGCCAGGGGTGTTGGGGCCACCCAAGCTGACCCCAGGCTCACTGGGTGGCTGTTCTTTGATGACGTTTTAAATCTCAGGCAGAAGCTGCTTTCTCCTTGCCCCTGACCTAGTCTGGGTTGGTCAGGTGAGGGCGTTCTGCCATCCCAGTGTTTGACAGAGGGCAAGCAAGTGAGAGAGGACCCACCCAGGGTGAGCACCTGGCCGATTAAGGATTAATCTGTTCACCTAAGCAGAGCCCAGAAAGACCCTTGTAAAATGGCCATGGCTGACATTTGGGGGTCTGTACCGGGGAGAGGCACTTGAGTTACGTCTATGACTGCATTTCGCCTCCTTTAGGGAAGGCAGGTGTTGTTATCTCATCTTGCAGATGAAAAACCTGAGGTCCAGAAAGATCAGTGACCGTCTCACTCCAGAGACACCCCATTGACCTAAAACTGCTGGTACGAACATCACCGAGATGTTTCCATAGCTAAACGAGGAATTTGAGTGAGCCATGTAGCGGGTAAGAGCTGGGGCTAGAATTTCACATCCCAGCGTGTAAATCGAGGCCCAGCCTGGTCTCTCCTGAGTCGAATGGTCTTGAACAAACCTCGTCGCCTCTCAGTGCCTCTTCTGAACAGCAGGCAGCCACAGGGAGCCTTGTCCCCCGTGGGCGCTGGCTGAGCTGAGCCCACCTAACGCGCTTAGCACAGAGCCAGCGCTGTGCCCATCAGCCATTCAAGTCAAGACACGTAGTTGCGACGTCGGCGCCAGCTCCTCCAGGTGGCCACGCCAGCTGGCCGATACAGGGGCTCCAGGGGGCCCAGGCGGGCGATGTGGCCTGGCCCGGGCTTTTTCTCTGTTGGGAGATCCTCACACAGGCAGCACCTGGGGCCGGGATCTAGTCTCTGGACTGGGGGGCTAGCACCCCGGCTGGATCGAGTGCGTTCTCACCCTCTCAGCACCCACCGTGACCCAGGCCCAGCTCCCTGCATGCCCCTGTGAAAAGAGAGACGACCTCCCCGCCCCCAGGCAGAGAAAGCTGTAAGCACAGACCGGCAGCCGCCCTGCTTGTGACCTTTCTGCTCTGGCTCATCTCAGGACCTGGCAGGGTGTGAGCACCTGCTCTGGGGCAGGGGGTCCGGAGAGGAAGTGACTCCCACAACCTGGGCCAGTGGCAAGGGGCAGGGGCAGCCCTGGGAGTCAGAGAGACCTGCCCCTGCCCCTTCCTTGCTCTTGTCCCCTGCCAGCCAGGTCAGGGGCGCATCTGATGTAAGGGCACCCCGGAGCCTTGCGTGCTGTTCCTTGGACCCGTGCGTGGCCCAAGACAGGAGACAAGCAGTGCAGCCCTGGGTCCCAAGAAACCTGACGTGACTGGACGATCCCTGCTGAGAAGTGTCCTCCTGCTGCACGTGGAGACGCGGGCAGGAAGGAGGATGCTGCTTCCCTCTCGGGGTCAGAGCCAGAGCAATATGCTTCCCCCCCGGGGAAATTAGAGTCCGGTGCCAGGAGCCGGCATCTGTGGGGAAGATATGTCAGTTACTTCTCCAGCGCATCTCGTCCTGAAATAGCCCAGGGCTGAGGCGGCCACTGCACGGTGCTCCTCCTTACTCAAGAGTCAGAGGCCCCAGCCCTGCCCCTCCAGGCCAGCCGAGTCCTCACCGGGAGGTGCTTTCTAAGCCTGTGGCTGCTCTGCCGGGGAAGCAGGCTGAGCACTCAGTGGCCAGACTGTGGTTTGGTCTCCTACACACACGTCAACAACCCCAAAAGAAAAACTCCCAGTGCCTACTGTGCAAGCTGAAAATGCTTTTGATGGTCTGTGCAAGCTCCATGAGTCCCCGTCTCTGCCTCTCTTAACTGAGAGTTCTGCAGGAGCTGATGTTCCCTGGAATCTTCCATGCTCCCTGAACATCCTGTTTATTGCTTTGTTGTAGCACTTCGTGCAAGCTATTGTAATTATTTGTTTATAGGTCCATAATCTCCTAGTGGAGGCTGTGGGCTCTTCAGAGGGAGGGTGCTGGAGTTTATTCACCTGTTTCTGCAGCCCACGCTCAGGGCCTGGCACGCAGGTGCTTGGTGAATGTTTGTGGGATGCGTGTGAGAGAAGGGAGGGGGGCAGGCCCCATGCCTAGCCCTGCAGGGGGGATGCCAGCGTGAGCCACCGCCCGTCACTGCTGTGTGCAAAGAGAAGCCTGGTCAGGGCTGTGCAGGTTCCCTGCCACGGGCATGTCCCTGGCCCCAGGGGCAGCTCATGAATTCCTCTGTGATTTGAAATGTTGAGACTTGGGCATCTGCCTGGCAACCCAACCTCCACCTTTGTCGGGCCTGGTCTGGCCAGCGAAGGTAGCAGCAGCCCTCTGCCCTCACCGCTGACCTCGGAGGAGGAGCAGGCGAGGGGGCGGGGATCATTCGCCAGTGCAGCAGTCCCTGCAGTACCTGCACTGGGGATCTTAGAGCTCCCCAGGAAGTAGTGAGCGCCACCCCCCTTGTTTTTCATTGGCACAAAACCTGTGCCTTAACCAGAGGTACAGAAATACATTTCCAAGATGTTGATCTAGGTGTTAGAAGCTGGAGATTAGACTTCTGGAGATGAAAGTGAAAATGTCTCTCTCTCTCTCACACACACACACACACACACACACATACACACACACACACACACACACACACACACACACACACACCCTCCCGAGGCTGGCACCCCTGTGACCGCCTCCCTCCAACCAGCCCCACTGCCCAGGCTGGGACCCGGCTTAGAGATGACTAATGTCCAGGTCCCAGCCTGGCAGCCCCAGTGGGCTGGAGAGCTGCAGACGGCGGTCCTGGGGGGAGGCGGGACACAGGGAAGAACAGGGGATGATCGGGGTGCACATCTCAGCTTTTCAGACTCAGCGTGTATGGGGGGCCAGATGGTAATGGGGAGCAGGCTGCGTGAGGGGGGCAGGCAGGACACCTCCTTGGCACATGGCTGTGTGTTTGGCTCTTTGTAGGCCTCCTGCACCCTATCTGTGTACTCCCAGGAGCCCACTCTCCCACAGTTGATCTGGAGACCGGCTCTGGGTATGAGGTCCAGAGAGCCCTGGAAAATGAACGCGCCTGGACTCTTGGAAAGGCCGCGCTAGCTAGAGGGGCTCGGAGGCCTGCATTCTAGCCCCTTCCTCTCGCAGCTGGGGAAACGGAGGCGGAAAGGTCAGGCAGTGCGTGCCTGGTAACCTCGCCAATGAGCGCAGAGCTGGGAGAGAACCAGGCCCGTGGGCTCCTGAGCCAGTGTCCTCACAGAGCCTGCGGGAGCATCAGGCTGCAGGTAAGCCTCAGGGTAGGGCAGTGAGACAATGGTCTCTCTTTCACTTACAGAGGAGACACTCAATAAACGTTGACTGCGTTGCATTGCTGTGTTACTGAATCGGCACAACTGCCATATAAAACAGGAACTGCATTTCTCCTCTAGATCAGTCAGGAAGGGCTTAGAGAAGTCAAGTAACTTCCATGAAGTCACACAGCTACTCACTGCTAGAAATAGGCGCTCCGTACCTATCTATCAGGATTCCGGTATATTTCCTCTATGCTGGTCCAAGCCCTCGGTGTACGAATTTCATTAATCCTGTGAGATAAGTGGCATTAGGATCCCCACTTAAGGCACAGAAAGGAAAAGTGCTTTAGCTGCAGTCACACAGCTGTCAGGGAACGGAGCCAGGATTTGAACCTGGACTTCTGACTTGGAACTCGCTCGTAATACTGCACTTCATGCACTCAGCGCTGCTTTGATGAGTGACTCAAAGTGGGGAGTCACTGCTGGTGGATCCTCCACCGTGCTCTTGGCACATGATGGGCTGGAGGTCAGAGGAACCCCACCTCTCCTAGCCAGGCCCCTACACACTTCCTCAAAACACAGATTGAAACCCACTTAGCTGGGCTGCAACAGGCTGGAATCGCAATCATATCTGAGTTCACGGCAGAGACCAAGGCATTTCCTCCTAATGTCTGCCTGCCCATGAATAAAAGATGCTGCCTGTGGCCATGGGTTCGTAATGGCGTTGCCTTCTTTGTTGTTCATCTTGGACAAATTAGACCTGCCTGGAAGGAGTCTTGGGCTTCAAGGCAACAAATACTTGGAGACAGAACTGTCTAGAGAGTGAGTTTTTCCGCTGCCATAAGAAGAGAACACCCGTGGCTGTTGCAGTAACTTTAATTTTTCTTTAAAAAAATCACTGCTTACCCACAAGTTCTTCCCGGCTATCATCACCACCATGATGCCTTATATTTAAGCATCCATGTTATCTCTCCAGGAGCTCAGAGCCCTGCTTTATCCTGTTCATCTTCCTAACAGCTCTGGGAAAGGTGAGACCAAGACGCTCTTTTAGCTCTGATGCAAGAAGGAAAAATCAACTAGGAAAATGAGCAGTGAGTCCTTCTAGCCAAGACCTGGGAAAAATCAGGTGTTGATGGTGCATGACGGGAAAGCATCATGGGGTAGCTGGTAGATTTGTGCTCTGAACCTTTATTCTGCAATTCACTAGCTGTGTTACCTTGTACAAACCACTCACCCTCTCTGGGCCTCAGAAAATGAGAAGTTAGGATTCAGATGATTTCTGAATTAAGATGTAGCAGGTGAGTGCTTTATTAGAGACCAGGGCTTGAATTCTTACTGTGCTGTAGCCACCTGTGTGGCCATGGACAGTGTTCTACTTTTCGTTGATCAAAGACCAAGGAAAATGGAATTTAATATAGGGAGTTGGTCGTGAGGTGAGGACCCAGATGGTGGGTATAGTGGCAGCCAGAGATGAGCAGAAAGCCACCACTCCTGGGGGTGGGGGTGGCGTTGTATTGCAAAAGCCCCCCACCCCCCCACATGGCATCACTCAGCAGAAGGTGGGATGATGCTGGCTCATCTGGAGAGACACCAAACGCAGCAGAGAAGGAAGAGAGAAATACCCTGGGTTCGCTCTTCCTCCTGCCCTCCCATCTTCTGCTGGGGCCTCCCATTAACTGAAGGGGGGCGGGGCTGGGGGGAAGCCGAGTGGTCCAGGAACCAGTTGGTAAGCCAGCATGTTAGGGGAAAGAGAGGCAGGGATCTGAGGCCAGAAGGGGCAGAAGCACACTCCCTTGCCCCAGTTTCTTCATGTCTAAAATGGAAGTAACTTTGCCAGTCCCATCGTGTTATCATTATTGTTGGGAGGATTGTATGAAATGGTGCTTATAAGGGCCTGCCAGGATACAGCTGAACTATGGATTAATGAGGACTCTTAATTATTAGAATCCTCTGATTTTTTTTCTTTGTAATTGACTATGGTGTGTGTGTGTGTGTGTGTGTGTGTGTGTTAAATGCTGCACCTCCCATGGATAGAGGTGGCATTCTCAGGACCAAATAAGAAGGAAAAGCATGGAAAACAATCTTTTATTCATTCAACAAACAAAGAATACCACTAAACAGACGATGTGCTAGGTGCAAGCGGTATAGAGATGCAAAGCATTGCCATCCAGGCATAGACTGCACGTGAAATGGTAGCTTTTGCAATCAAATGATTTTTTTAAGTAATTTTTAAATTATTTGCAAGATTAAGAGTTTTGTCCAAGAGGTCCAGACCAGAGCTCGTGTTTGCCGTCTTTCTGCTGGCCGTTCTCTACATTCCTCTCCTTTCTGTGCACGTGACCTTCAGTTCCCTGCCTTATCTTGACTCTGCCTTAATGAGAACTGAGCATCAAGGATGAGATGAGCCTGAGCTGTTCTTTCATGTACTGACCATTCTGTTCATCCCTGCAGGTCCCTTTTCCACCTTTCTCTCCTTCTCTGGGCCCTGGGCTGTGTCCTGAGTGCTCCCTAGTGCTCCCTAGTGCTCCCTGACCCTCTGGCCTGAAGCTGAGTTCCCAGCAGGAGTAAGGAGCTATTTCTGCCCAGCTTCCTCACTGCTCCCCTTACTCTCCAGCTCCCTCCCCTGCCCCTTGGCCAGGGAGTACAACCTCCAGGGTCATGGTCAATACTAGTCCCCGTGCTTCTGCATCCCTTGTTTGGCTCCCTTGTCCCTGCCCACTCCATGGTAAATGGTCCTTCCACCAGGGCCTCTGGGACGGTCTGGGAATCAGTGAACTGCCTGGTCAAGATTAAGCCCCCAGAGGAGACGCTGGGTACAGTGAAGGTTGGGGTCTTCATGCTGTGGGCTATAAAGGCAAATTCCAGCTAAACTTTTTTCAGCTATGCCCTTAGGCAAGTTCCTCCACCCGCCTGAGCTTTATTTCTCCACCGGTTACAGTGAACCAGAGTGCGAGCAGGGAGAGGACCGTAAGAGATAAGAATCCGACACTGGGGGGTTATTGAAGAGGCTGAACGAAAAATAAACGGACAGCTTGTGAGGAGCAGAGTGCATAGTGGCAGCTGGATTAGGTTCGTTTTCCTTCCTTTTTCAGGGCCTGGGCTCCCCCAAAATGCCCCCTGTGGGTGTGCCTGTAGCACAGGGCCTGGCTCCCTAGCAGCCTCACCCATCAGCAGGGGTTGGGGAAAGGAGGGAGCTGAGCTAAGGACGCTGCTCTTCAAGCCTGCCTCCTGAGGCAGGGACGGACCCCAGGCGGGCCAGGGCAGCCCCCTCCAGCAGGGCAGGGGCTGGTGGCCTGGGGGGACACACAGACACATCCTGCTGCTGCGGGGGCCAGGCTGGCCCCTCAGTGTGAGTGTGGCTGGCAGAGGGCCGGCTGGGAGTGAAGAGGGAAGAGCCTGGGCAGCTCCCCCCAGGACATGCCCGCGCAGGGCAGGCCCAGGAAGGGGCTCCAGCAGCAGCCCCTCTGGCTCACACTCAGCCTGGGGTGTTCAGCAACAAGAGACTGTTTCAGAAACAGGAGAGGGAAGAGGAGGAAGCGCCCAGCACGGGGAGGCTCGAGCGCTGCCAAGCAAGCTGGTACTGGAATTATTTGCAGTCCATATGCCAATTTGCTTTGTCATTGCCTGGCTATTTTTAGAAGCCACTGGCGTATCTAGGAAACCAGAATCTGTTGACTGTGTTTCTTCGGTGTGGGGAGTGTGATTATTTCCCAGAGATGCTGAAGGAATGTGTGAGGTCGGGCTGTGGGAGGGCGGCCCCTCCGCCCCCGGGTCAGGGCTCACGGGCAGAGCGCGCCCACGCGGCCGCACACCCCGGCCCCACGCCGTCCGCCCCTGCCCCGTGGGCTGCAAGTCCGGGGTCCGGGTGACCTTTCCCAGATGGAACATCCGCAGGGACTAAAATGGGGGCTGGTGGGGTCCGCCCCCTCCCTGCACTCTCCAGGACATCTGCTGGGCATTTGTCCAGTGGCCTTGGGGCAGGACTGTCCTTTGCTCCCTGTTCCCAAAAGGAGAGGGAAATGGAGAGGAGGGGGGTGGCGCCGCAGCCATTGGAGCGCCGAACGGGAACCTTGGAATCGTCCCCATTCCCTCCACCCAAGTGGGCTGCTTCAAAGACAGTGTCGTTCCTTCAGATGTTGCCTGGTATCCAGAGGAAGGGTGGCACTGGCTTCTCAACAGTCAAGTCCTAATGGCCCAAGGACACCATCTCAGGGAGGAGAGGGTGCCAGCTCTGGCTGGGTTAGTCCCTTGGTAAGACTGACTAGGGGCCTCCAGCCCAAAATATGAGATTTTATTTGCTAATGTGTTCGTTTGCCCAGCTTCAGAGACGTCATCCAGGCAGGATTAAGGACATTTTGGTAAGGGACAAAATGAGGCGCTTAGCGTAAGACCTAAACCCTTCATCCTGGCCTTCCAGATCTTACCCCGTGAGGCCTCTGCCTCTGTTCCTAGCATCTCCTACCATCCCCGCCCTCAGAGCTCTGCCCTCGTGACCTTTCCAAGCCTTACACTTCTGCCTCAGGACCTTCACACTGGTGATTGCTTCTGCCTCGCCCAGATCTTCAAGGGCTGCCTCTTATCATTTAGGTCTCAAGCAAACATCACAACCTCAGAGAGGCCTCCCCTGGACACCATGTCAAAGTTGTCACACATCTGGCCCTGTGCCCACCATCAGCCACTCTTCAGCCCCGTCACCCTCTTTGTCTTTATTCCCAGTGCCTGTCATTCCCTGTATTTATCCTGTTCTTTATCTGTATGCTGGTACTGTCTCCCCCACCTAGAATGTAAGCATGTTGAGGGCAGGAGTCTCTCTCAGCTAATACTGGACCCCTTGCATCAGGAAAAGTGCCTGATGCACAGCAGGTGCTCAAGAAATGTTTGCTGGATGAATTAATGAATGACTGAGGCCTGGCGGTGACTCCCAAGCAGGGGCAGCTCCATTCCAGGGATCTCTCCCGATTTTACCATCACTCTCCTACTGCCACTTGGACAGCTTGTCTCCCTCTGCACCTCTCAGCTGCCTCTCGCCACGGTGCCTTCTCTACACACAGCACTTAAGAGGCAGAAATCATTTTCAGGTTAGGTGGCAAATCTGGAGGGCATAACCCATCCCCAGAAAAATCACCTTTTGACTGCAGTGACCATCGTCCCTCGCTGTGCTTCGTCATTGGCCGCCATCGGTCTGGAAGGTCCTTATTTGCTCCTCCTTATTTGTGTCATTTGTGATGTCTGGGCCCCACTGTTTGACATTAAAACCAGTCTTTGTACCACCGCTCTTTGCTGATCGAACGGCAACTTCCCCTGCCCTCCCCGAACTGCTCCCCACCACCAACACCAAGGGCCTGCCACTCCAGCACTTACTACTGTGTGCTGGAAGTAGCCGGCGCTGTGGCTCGTTCGTGGTGTGGGCTGTCTTTTATCTCTGGCCACCCAGCACTATGCACAGTACTGATAAGGCCCCAAGAGATGCTGGAGAAAATTCTGTCCCCAAGTCCACATGCTTTGTGGACCCTGTTTTTCCAGAGTTCCCGAGTCTGTTCCTAGTGATGCTTCCACAAGGGCCCCAAAGGCAGTTCACGCAGTCGTCCCCCTCAGCCCCATTGTCTTCTCAGGCCATTGCTGCATCAGCGTCAGCATTTGGACAGCATTTCGCGATTTGCAATGTGGTTTTCTCCTGCACAATCATTTCACCAGATCTAAGCCACTTGTTTCTGCCCTGGACGCCCATCAGGCTGAGTTGCTTAGTAAACATTCCCTGAGCACGTACTATGTGCCATGGCTGGATTTGGGTGTTTTCTGTTTTAGGGTTCTGGAAGCCTGAGCGTGCAAACCCTGCCAAATGTGCACAGGACAACCTCACAAAAGCTAGGAGACAGGTCCCCAGGCTGGTATCCCCAGTGCCTCAGCCCACATCCCATATGAAGGGCTGCTCCTGTGCTGGACCAGCTGCTCATAAAAGTACCGCCCAGATTTGTCAAAATTCAGATGCCCTCTGCGGCCAAGAACAGCACACTGCACTGCAACTTGTCAGGCGAAAAGGAAGGATGGTGTAGCAGGAAGTGCGGGGGGGTTGGCGTGGACCCCTGAGGACTAGCCTTTCTCTACCTCCACCCTACCCGCCACCCCTGGGATGAAGAGAATTCACCTGCCCCATCCCTTCCCAAGGAAAGTAAAGGACTGTGTGAGACGTCCCAAGGACGTTTATGAGGAGGAATGCAAGTATGGCTCATGGTCCCCTGTCCTAGGGTGATTCCCCCCCCCCTCCAAAATGAGAGCATCTATCCCTTCAGAAGCAATGAGGCATTTTCTTACAACCCCTCCCACCCCATTCAGTTGTGCTAGACCCCCATTATATAGTGTCAATTCTGTTCTGGGATCATTTGGATTAATAATAATTGTGGATGTTTACTGAGCATTTATTACGTGCCAGAAAGGATTCCGAGCATTCTCTGTAATTCAATCAACACCCCTCCCCTAGGGAGTGGGCACTTTGTATAGATAAGCATGACATCTTCTGATAAAGTCACTGTTATTTCTTTATTCCAATCTATATGCTTAAATTTTTTTTCTTGCCTTGCTACAGAAGCTAGGACTCTCAGTACCATGTTAAATAGAAATGGTGAAGACAGAGAGCCTTGCCCTGATACCAGTCTAAGAGCATCTAGTTTCTTCTCCCTATTATGGTGAGAACTGTAGGTTTTTTAATAAATTACTTTTTTTCCAGATGAGAAGTTTTGCTGATGGTTGTTTTTTAATTATAAATGGGCATTATATTTTGTTAAAAGCTCTTTATGCATCTATTAAGATGATCCTGTGGTCTTTCTTTTTAAATCAATTGACACGGTAAATTACAGTGAAGAGTTTATATAGAATTGCCGTTGTTCTTCACAAAATATTTGGTAGAATTTATCAGTGAAGCCATTTGCACCTGAAATTTTTTTTATGGGAGGATGTTAACTAGGAATTCAATTTAATAGTTCTAAGGCTATTCAAGTTATCTGGTTCTTTTTGAGTGAGTTTTAATAGTTTGGCATTTGATGACTTTCAAAAAATTTCTTCATTTCAATTAAGTTTCTGAGTTTTCTGGCATGAACTTGTTTACCTCTCTTACCTTTTGGGAGAGAAGAGAAGCTGTGTCGTAAAGTTCAGTCTTTCCTGCTGATATTGCTGATTTTGTCTTTTTTTTCTTGATCAGTCTTGCAGTTTTTCAAACGTATTCTTCTTTTTAACGAAAACTTTTATTTCGTTCAGTCTGTCTTTGCTTTTCTCTGATTCATTGATTCCTGTTCTGTGTTGTTTCTTTCCTTCTGCTTACTTTGGTTTTAATTTTTTCCCCTAGTTTCTTAAGATTGAAGCTTAGATAATTGATTTGAGACTTTGTTTCTTTTTTAGTGTAAACATTTAATACTATATATTTCCCTCAAAGCACTGTCTTAGCTACTACATGTCACTGAATTTGGGACGTAGCACTCATTTTTATTCATCCAAGTATTTTCTAATTTCTCTTATGTTTTTTTTCCCTTTAACTCAAGTTATTTAGAAGTGCATTGCTTAATCGCCTACTACTTGACCTTTTTTCTGATTTTTAAAAATGTCTAGTTTAATGCTATTGTGGTCAAAGAAAAGAATATACACTTTCAATCTATTGCAATATACTGAAAATTGCCATGTGGCCTAGAATACGGTCAGTCTTGGTGTGATATTGTGACTTATAGGAAATCTATATTCCTAATGCATATTTGGTCTCCATTCACAGTTCTTGGTTCACAGCTACCCTTTGTAATTTCTTAAGTGTTCAGATTGTTAAATGTATCTTTTGCTATATGTTAATGAAGATAACTTTGGGGAAACACCCCAGGGTGGGGGCTGGTTGTCAGCAAAACCAGCTTCAGTAGAGTGTTGGAACTTCCAGTCCCACCCTCTCACCTTAGGGGAGGGAGGAGGACTGGAGATTGTATTCAGTTGCCAGAAGCCAATGAGTTCATCAGTTATGACTTACTGAAACACTCTGCTGGGCGGGGGCGGTGGGTGAGACAGGTCTGCTGCGCCCTGTGGGTTAGGTCTGTGGGTCAGCTCCCTGGAGGTGCATCAAACTAAGGTGGCCATCAAATTGAGGGCCACCAGGGAAGCCCTGTCCTCCCTTTCTTTCGGAGGGGACTCTAATTACATATGTTAGATCACTTGATGTCTTATAAGTCGCTGATGTTATGCTCATTGTTTTTCAGTCTTCTTTCCTTGCTTTAGTTTGGATATTTTCTTTTGCCACATCTTCAAATCCACTGACCTTTTCTTGCGATGCGTCTCATCTGCTGTTTTTCTCATTCATGATATATTTTATTTCACTTACTGTATTTTTTCATTTCTAGAAGTTTCATATGGGTCATTTTTAGATCTTCCATTTCTATACTCAACATGTCTATATTTTATTGTATATTCCTGAGCATGTATAGTATGTTTGTGTAGGAGAACAGCAGGATCGATATGTAAGGGCATGACGAACCAACGAGCGGGTAGCCAATCCTGTCACTGGCGCGGAGTCACTGGCGCGTAACGAATGGCGCGAAAGGAGAGATAAAACGTCTATAAACCTGTCTACCTCACCCAGCTGTCGCAGTCACCACGGGTTCCCATACTCTCTGGGCTCCTCTCGGCCACTGCCCGGGAGCAATAAACTGTGCTTTGCTTTGAAACTTCTCCGACTGAACTCTTTTCCGCTCGCTTTAACTATGGACACAAGGGCCCCTCTTTTTCTAAATAGTTTGTTGCAGTGCTTTTAGTTTTCTTGTATACTACCCCTTCACCTCTGCATTTCTGAGTCCTTTTCGAGTGGTGAATTTTTATCTTGGTGATTGGTCATTTTCTTACTTGCCTTGTTATTTTTTTAATTAGATACCAGACATTGTGAGATCTAGTTTACTGGGTGCAGATTTTTTTCTTTCTGTATTCTGTTAGAGTGTTGAACTTTGTTCTGGCAAATAGTTAAGTTACTTGGCATCAGTTCGATCCTTCCCAGGCTTGTACTTAAGCTCTTGTAGGGTAAGTCTAGAGCTGCCTCTTAGTTCCACTGTTGAGTGCCTTTTTGAGTGTCCACCTGATACCTTATGCATTTATTATACAGTCTGTTCACTCTGGCTTCAGGAACATACTCTACCTAGCTCCATTTAAGCTCTAGAAAGGATTTGGCATGATTCTTTGTGGTCCCCCCCTCTACCAGCTTCATGGAGTTTTATTCCTTGTATGTACAAATCAGTGTTTAGTTAAGGATTTAAAGGGATTGCCTTCAGATACCAGAGCACTTGCTGATATTCTGCCCTAAACATTCTACTACCTCAGTTTCCTTGGCCTGTAAGAGGCTGACCTCTGGGTTTCCTATAGTACAGCCTGGAAACTGGGTCCAGATAGCTGGAATAGAAATTGTAGTACTCCCCTTATTTGAGACTCCTTTCTTGCAGTTCTGCCCTATGTGTGGAATTATTTGTCTTATATATTTTATATCATTTTCTAGTTGTTTAAGATAGGAGGGTTAAGTCCAGGCCCGTCATTCCCTCATGGCTAGAAGCAGTGGCAATTTATACTTAGACTGTGCTTATTTTAAAGATAGGGTGAGACACAAGGAGATTAAGCAACTTGTCCAAGATAACATTATTCTTAAGTGGCAGAGTCTAGATTTAAATCCTGGTCAGTAGTCTCCACTAAACTATCACTGCCTTGGAGTCAAGGACCTTGCCTCTCCTGTTCACTGCCACACACCAGACACCTAGCAACAGCACTTGGTGTACAGTTAATACTCAGTAAATGTTGTTGAATAGCTAAATGAATAATTGATCGACCAATCTGGAACTGGATTGAACTCTTCCCAGAAAGGAGAGAGAAGGTACACAGTCTTTCTTATAATATACCCAGGCTGTGTTTATAATAATCTCACCTGAATGGTCTGCACTGGTTAGCAAGTCGTGGGGTCTCCAAGCCGCATTAAATACATCTTTACCTGCCCACATTATGTCTATACTCCTGCATGTAAGGAGCAGCTGCTGCTTCTAATGCCCAATCTGCTATCTGGGCTCCTGCATTGAAACATATCATTTAAATCGTGCACTTTCCAGCCAGGAAGCCAATTTGCATTACAAAAGTCACTTCCTTTCCCCAGTGGTGGGTCACGGCAAAAGACATAGTAGCCTCTGTTTCTTCACTTTGGTCTGGGTGGAGGTCCTGGTTAAGCAGGAATGAGCCTATCTTAGTCTGAGCTGGGGTCACAGAAAAAAAGATCATCTGGCATAGCACACCTTCCTCTAACCTCCCTGCTCCCTCCCCAACATTTTTGGGGGATGATGGAGGAAAGGGTGCCAGGATTCTCTCTCAGTAGCTCCCTCATTCAGAACTACAGGTCTGTTTCACATGATGGCAGAGCAATTGATTGGAAATTATATGCCCATTTCCACATCTGCATAATTTTGCATATTTATTTTATAACCAAATAAACTCATTTGGATTCTCTCCCTCTTTTCCTCCTGCTTTGATGGATAAGAAAGGTCTGGCTCAGCCTGGAAAAATGACCTGTTCTTTTGGTTTTTGTTTCTGAAGGGCAAATGGGCTCTTCTCACGAACCCTCCAGACTGTCCCCGTCCAGCCTCCCAGAATGCACTCCTTTGCTCCAAAGGCCCAGAGCTGCAGCCCCAGAGGCCTGGTCAGCTGGAGGTGTGTAGAGGAAATGAAGAGGGTTGGGGACTACTTGTCTGGAGGGTTTCAGGCAGGCAGGTTGTCAGCCACCCTGCAAATGAGAGTTTCCCTGGGGACTGAGCTGCTGTCTCTGTGGGTAATTGGATTCCTGCTCCCCAGCAGGACAGGCTCCCTAACCTTTAGGATTAATTGCTCCAGTTGCCTCGGCTGCCGCCTCTGGATGGCTGTCTTCCCCAGTCTTGATCAGAAAGCCACTAGGCACTAGGCACTGGGGCAGGAAGGGAGTGGAGACTTGTTGATCTGAACTTCGAGAGATTTCCCATGAACATTTGCAGAGGCTCCATGCACGATGCTGCACTTCATCTTTGTGTCCATGGACATTCCCCACGTGAGGCCAAAGGAGCTTTTTGGTTCAGGGCAATCTTAAGTCAACAAGTGGTTTCCTCTCTGGCCAGGAGAATAGTAATTCTCTCTCCTACCTGGGGGGATAAAGAGAATTTAGGAATCACTTATCATGAAAGGTTTAGGTTGTGGCTTTTGGGCCACTGAAAATTCATTCAGAATGTAGAACCTAAGGTAGAGAAGCGGGGGAGACAATGCAGTCACCCCACACCTGACAGCACTGAGCATCTGACACCGCTGGTGATAATTTTGGTTAGCCCCTACTGAATACTTAGCCCATGCATTAGCTCAATTGATCTTTGGAATAACCCCGCAAGAGGTGTGGTCTTCTGATCCCAGCTCACAAAGGGGAAACTGAGGCTGAGAGAGGTTCACAGCAGAGAGGCCACCCAGCTGCTACTGGCAGATCCTTCATAGACAGTGTCCACTACCAGAGCCAGGAACTCACCCACACTTGCCTTTCCAGTGGACTTTTCATTTCTTCCTGGGTTTGGCGTGGGGGAGGGGACGTTGATAGAGCCCATGGTGACACTGAGGTTCCATTATCTTCCACATACCTGGGTCAGGAAGACTTAGCCCTTGTGTCTTTCATACAAATCATGTGACTGGTACAATGTTGGAAGCCTTTTCACTTTTCTCATTCCCCTTTGCTAGTTAGATCTCTCTTCTCACACTGATCAATAATTCATCAATCAGCAAATATACATGAACTTGGACTCGACATGCCTCGGTCAGTAGGGAGGGAGGCCATCGCTGTGCCCCGTTAATAGGGTCCTTGTCCACTCACCTTCATCTCGCTGGCTCAGCCTTGGTGATGAGCAGAATGTCATTCTGAGACTTTCCTGGAAAGCCTGATTGGCCGCTCACTTGTTTCCACTGCCACCTCCCCACCCCCCAGATGGCAATGGGTGTTGCCATGACAACATAATGGGTAGCAATCACACCTATTGTGGGGCAGGAATGTTGACTCGCATGAAAAAGCAAGTATGTGGGGCTGGGGAGAGGAGCAAAACAGAAACCTCTGTCCAGGAAGAAAGCAAGTTAATTCAAAATTGAGGCTTCTGCTCTCTGAATTTTAAGTCCCTGTCCAATGGGAACTTTATTATTGCTCTCCAGGTCACATTATTCTCCTACTGACATAGTCTTGTAAAATACACACACACACACACACACACACACACACACACACACAAAACCAGGGCTTTAGACTAATTTTGAATCAAAACTTAGCCTCAGAGATGAGAAGCTCCTTGTTGCTCTAGGTTATATTTTTTATGATTCCTTCCTTTCTCATTGTCCCTCCTGCCTTTTTCCCACACATGACAAGACAACACAACCTACAGAAAGCTGGGGAAGGTAATGGGGAGCGTGTCCTTGACATCCTAGGAGAAGAGCTCTGATTCTTTATTTTTGAGACAAAAAAAAAAAAAGTGTTGAATAAAGTCAAAGAAAGGCCAAGCAAATTCATCATCGGACTGGGACATCCCTGGAACTCTGGGGGAGCTGAAGTTGAGTGGGTGACGGGGGTTCTGGGCAGGAGGCAGGAGAAAACAACCTGGTGGGAAAAGCACCCAGGAGCCAGGGCTGGAGCAGAACTAACTCTGAGCTCCAGTTCTGCTGCCGCATGTTTAAGAGGAAGAGACCAAACTCCCTACTCTCTTCCTGGCCCTGACCCTTCCTAAGTCACAAATGTAAACTTGGGTAACTTACTCACCTAATATTTATTTGCCTCAGTCTACATGGGAGGAGGTTGAAATGAGCTAACTCAGGAAACTCCATCACTGTTAGCTATTATCTTTACTGGGCAACTTAACTATGTTGTTTTGCCTCTCTGAACCTTGATTTACTGACTGGTAAAATGGGAATTAGATTCCTCACAAAGATTAAATAAAATAATGTGTGGGAGAATACCCAACTGCTGTCTTTCAGTCATACAATTGAGGCTACATAATGTCAGTCAACCCTCGATTGATGATTCTAAAGTAAGAGGGAATCGAGAAGGTCATCGGTTTCAGCCACCCGTTCTTCTGTCCCACCGCACACAAATGTATACTCTTAAAATGCCTCTGTCTGCAGTTCTTTATTTTCCCCTCCTCCATCTCAGAATCTTGCTAACTGGGCTGAGCACGGTGAAAAGTCCAAAAATGGAGAGAGAGAGAGAGACTGCTTCAAGGTGCCTTCGGGATAGCCAAAGGCAAAAGAGCAATCCAGGTAGAACAATGCCATCTGCTTTGTGAGCTACAGAACCCCCTGCCCCATGAGAAGTAGGTATTCTACAAACACAGACTGAATGGGTGGATGGATTACCAGCAGGAAGATGAGGAAACACTGAGTCAGGCCGTGTGTACTGGAGACATGAGAGGCAGAATCCAGGGAGAGCTAGAGAGGATTAAAAGGTGGTGTGGACGAGCTGGGATGTGAACAGACTCTTGTTTGTTTGTTTGTTTGTTTTGATATATGTTTATTATTATTTGTATCTTTTACATTATAGTGTATTCCCCGTGTGTTACCCACCACCGATTCACCCATGAACCATCACCACAGTCCCTTGTGCTCCCTTCTCCCCCATTTTGAACCCTTATCCTCCCAGTCCCTCACTGAATCTCTCTCTCTTATTTGGTTTCTCTAGATTCCTGTAATAAGTGAAACCATTCGATATTTTTCTCTTTCTTTCTGGCTTATTTCACTGAGCATGATCCCTTCTAACTCCATCCAGGTTGCTGCGAATTGCATGTGTTTATCTTTTTTGAATGCTGAATAGTATTCCATTGTGTATATGCACCACATCTTGATCCAATCCTCTATTTTTGGGCATCTGGGTTAGCTATTGTAAACAGTGCTGCAATAAACATACGGGTGCATGTATCCTTTTAGATTAGTGTTTTTGTGTCCTTCGGGTAGATTCCCAAAAGTGATATTGCTGGGTCATATGGAAACTCCATTTTTAGCAGTTTGATGAACCACCATACAGCTTTCCATAGTGGTTAGACCAATTTGCATTCCCACCAGCAGTGTAGAAGAGTTCCTTTTTCTCCACATCCTCATCAGCATTTGTTATTGACTGTTTTTTTTAATGTGTGCCATTCTCATTGGTGTGAGGTAGTAGCTCATTGTGGTTTTGATTTGCATTTCCCTGATTATAAGTGATGTTGAACATTTTTTCATATACCTGTTGGCTATTTGCTTTTCTTCTTCGGAGAAGTGTCTTTTTAGCTCTTCTGCCCATTTTTTTGTTTTTGTTGAGTTGTGTGAGCGCCTTGTAGATTTTTGTTATCAGTCCTTTATCGGTTGCATTGTGGGCAAAGATTTTCTCCTGATTAGTAGGGTGCCTGTTTGTTTTGGTTAATGTTTCTTTTGCTGTACAGAAGCTTTTTATTTTGATGTATTCCCAGCTGTTTATCCTTTCCTTCACTTCTTTCACTTTGGGGGATGTGTCTTTAAAAATGTTACTAAGATGTAAGTCATGTATTGTTTTGCTTACGTTTTCTTCTATACATTTTACAGTTTCAGGTCTTACATCCAAGTCTCTTATCCATTTTGAATTGGTTTTCATGCTTCGCACCAGGTAGTAATCTAGATTCGTTTTTCTGCATGTAGTCGTTCAGTTTTCCCAGCACCATCTGTTGAACAAACTGTCCTGGTTCCACTGCATATTCTTTGCACCTTTATCAAAGATTAATTGTCCTGTATATGTGGATTCGATTCCATTGATCTGTGTGTCTATTTTTGTTCCAATACCATGCGGTTTTAATTATTATGGCTTTGTAGTATAGTTTGAAGTCTGGGAGGGTAATGCCTTCATTCTCCTTTTGGGTCAGGAGAGCTTTGGCTATTTGAGGTTTTTTGTGGTTCCATATGAACTTCATCAGTATTCATTCTATCTCTTTGAAGAATGTCATTGAGATTTTTATTGGAATAGCATTGAATCTGTAAATTGCTTTTGGTAGTATGGCCATTTTGATAATGTTGATTCTTCCAGTACATGAGCAGGGGATGTCTTTCCATTTCTTTGTGTCTTCTTCTATTTCTTTTAATAATGTTTTATAGTTTTCTTTGTATAGGTCCTTCACCTCTTTTGTTAAGTTTATTCTGTTAAGGCATTTGATTTTTTTTTGTTTCGATTGTAAAAGGGGTGGTTTTCTTGATTTCCTCCTCTTGATTAATTGTTTGCATATAGGAAGGCTACTGATTTTTGTGTGTTGATTTTGTATCCCGCTACTTTACTAAATTGATTGATTATTTTGATTTGTTTTTCTGAGAGTTTTTAGGGTTCTCTATGTATATTATCATATCGTCTGCAAATAGTGATAGCTTTACTTCTTCTTTCCCTATTTGGATTCCTTGTATGCCTTTCTCTTGTCTTATTGCTCTTGCTAGGACTTCCAGTATTATATTGAAAAGCAGAGGTGACAGTGGAGATCCTTGTCTTGTTCCAGATTTCAGGGGAAAGGCTTTTCAGCTTTTCACTATGGAGAATGATATTGGCTGTGGGTTTGTCACATATGGCCTTTATCATGTTGAGGTATATTCCTTCTATCCCTAGAATCTCAAGGACTTTCACATAAATGGATTTTGGACTTTGTCGAATGCTTTCTCAGCATCTATTGATATGATCATATAGTTTTTATTTTTCTTTTTGTTGATGTGTTGTATTACATTTATTGACTTTCTGATGTTGAACCATCCTTGTGCCCCTGGAATAAATCCCACTTGGTCATGGTGAACTATCTTTTTGATGCATTGTTGGAGTCTGTTAGCTAAAATCCTATTGAGGATTTTTGCATGAGTGTTCATTAGAGAGATTGGCCTGTAGTTTTCTTTTCGTGTATTGTCCTTGTTTGGTTTTGGTATTAGGGTGATATTGGCTTCATAAAACGTATTTGGTAGTATTCCTTCCTTCTCAATTTTTTGAAAACTAGTGTGTAGGATAGGCACTAGTTCATTGCTAAATGTTTGGTAGAATTCATTTGTGAACCCATCTGGTCCTGGGCTTTTGTTTTGGGGGAGGGTTTTGATTCTGTTTCAACTTCACTGCTTGTAATTGGTCTGTTCAGGTGTTCTATTTCTTCTTGATCTAGCTTAAGATGTTTTGTAATTCTAAGAATTGGTCCATCTTTTATAGATTATTGAATTTGTTTGCATATAACTGTTCATAGTAGTCTCTGGTTATTCTTTTAATTTCTGCTATATATGTTGTAATTTTCCTCTTTCATTTATGATCCTATTTATTTGTGCTTTTTCCCATTTTTTCTTTGTGAGCCTGGCTAGAGGTTTGTCTAGTTTATTTTTTCAAAGAACCAGCTTTTGGTTTCATTGATCTTTTGGATTGTTTTTTTAACTTCTATTTCATTTATTTCTGCTTTGATTTTTATTATTTCTTCTTATACTGGCTTTTGGGTTCTTTTGTTGTTCTTTTTCCAGTTCTTTAAGGTATAATATTAGCTTGTTTCTTTGAGATCATTCTTGTGTTTGTTTGTTTTTTTTATGTGAGCCTGTATTGCTATGTATTTTCCTCTTATAACTGCTTTTTCTGTGTCCCATACATTCTGAAAAGTTGTGTCCTTATTGTCGTTCGTCTCCAGGAACTTTTTAATTTCTTAAACAAACTCTTTTGAAAAGTAGAAAGAACACCTGCACTTGCTCATTTTTGTCAGACACTGCCGAGCCCCCAGGACCCAGAGGGCCCCCTCCCAGTCTACTGGGCAGCCCTAATCCCCACTGGGTGTCACCTACCCTGGGCATGCCCATGACTTATGTGCACATGGGGAATGCAGAGACACATGTTAGTTTTCTGTTGCTACATAGCAAAATACCCCAGAACTTAGCTGCTAAAACAACAAACGTTACTAGCTCATAGATTCTATGGGTCAAGAACCCAGCTGTGACAGTTGGGTGCCTGTGGCCCTAGGGCTCTCGTATGGCTATAATCAGAAATCACTGACAAGCTGCAATCATCTGAAGCCTTGACTCATGACCTTGTTGGTCTGTCTCCGTCCCTCACTGTGTGGCCTGGCTCTGGAAATGATAGCTGGCTTCCCTCAGGGAAACTGATCTAAGGGAAAGAGTGCAAAGTGGATCCCACAGCCTTTTTATAATCTCAGAAGTAAGATCCCATCACCTCTGTGTATTCCTTTCTTCAGAGGGAAATCATTAAGTCTAGCCCAAGGGCAGTACACCAGGTGTGAGAGCAGGAGGCAGGGGTCATCCCTGGGAGTACTGGAGGACGCAAGGGATTTTTTCCTAAGTTCAGCCGGCAGAAAGGAGAACCACAGCCCACTGAAGCGGGGGACCATCTCCTCTTTGTGGTTTCCCACCTGCACAAGCCAACACTGTCTTCCGAGCCTTGTGAGTCTGAGGACAACATTTGGGACTTCCCAAGTATGGCTCCAAGGCATGTCTTTTCCCTTTGGAAATTAGTTCGGCTCATCAGTCTTTATTGGGACTTTGTGTCCTGGGAATTATGGTGGATGACATGACAGATCGCTGAACACAAGGGGACAGTAACCCAGTGAAGGGGTGCCATGGAGAACAGAGAGGGAATGGGGTCGAAGGTGTCATCCCATAAGACAGATTCTGAACAGATCCTGAGGATCAAGGAGTGAGCCAGAGTGGAGCGTGTGTGTTTGAGTCACTGGGAACAGGTAAGAACCGTGTCTTGTGTGGAAACAACAAAGTCTTCGGGACTGTAGGAGCGGGAGAGTTGGGGCAATGTGGGGCGCTCTGGAACAGCAGGGCCCACTGGGCAGCTGATTCTCTAGTTTTCATTAGCTCCGTCTTGATGGTTTGGGTCCAGCTAGAGCAAGGAGTGGGAGCCCGCGAAAGGTTGATCTGGAATGAGAAAGGAAGGAATCATCAGCACAACCTTTTGGCCCAACCCCAGGGGTCGTCTGAGCCCGGGGAAAGGCAGAGAAGTGAAGTGCGGGAAGCAATGTCTTGAGAGAGAACCAAGACGAGGGCACATTCAAAATCCAAGTCGCTGGTTTGATAAGACAGGAAAGAGTTATGATTTTTTAATAATACAGTGAGGCACAGGTGGCTGGCATAAGCCACAAGTAAATGACCGCCCACCCCTGGGTGGCGCAGACACTGTTACATGAGATCGGAGAGGATGAGGTGCCTCCTTCCAAAGTGGACTGGACATGGGGGCACTTTCAGTGGACTTTACAACATGGGCAGGGGGTTTGGGCAGCAACATGTCCAGCAGGCCAGGGAGGCAGCGCCATGTCCGGGTGCGCCCGTCACCTCCAATGCTGGCCGAGGCCGCCAGGGCTCAGGGGCACTCACGGGCTCGCCCCACCCCTGTGCGCCTCGGAGCAGGGAGTCCCTGGGGTCTGCACACGCTTCTCTGGCCTGATCATTCATTCCCCAAACTTAGGAGTCTAGGAAGAGCAAGTTTGCCTCTCATGGCTGTTTCTGGGCTCACATCCCCAAAACAGAGCTTGGAGCAGAGAGAGTCAGGAAATGGGTTTCTCCTTGTTCTCCACCCGGCTCCGGCTCCGGTAAGCTCCTGCCAGCTGCCCACCCCCTCCTGGGGCTTGGAACAAAGGGACCTAGAAAAAGTGGTTCTCCACTGTGGGCTCATCGGAACCGCCGTTGGACCTGAGCTCCCGAGGCTCGTAACGCGCGGCAAGTGTCCTGTGTGCCCCCCAGAACCGCAGACCACACTCACCAAGGACCGGGCCGCTGGTCTGTCCCTCCTGCTGCAGAATCCCCGGGTCGGGGGCCCTGGCGCCTCATCGGCCCCGATCACTCTCCCCCCGTCTCTATGCCAGGTCACAGTGCAGGGCTGGAGATGCCGGGTGTCCTTGCCAGCACTGGCACTGGGAAAGTCTGATGTGTCCGTCCTGCCCCTTCCCAGGGGTTCTTGTGAAAGCCTCTGAACCCCTCTGTTCTCACATTAGCTCAGAATGAGGCTGTTTCCGCGCAGGGTCGTGGTGATCAGCTGAGACGCTGACACGAACAACAGTGTCTCTCTTGCTTTCCTGCAGCCTGAGGGTTCTGGGTCTCCTGCTCTGGGCCTCTGTGGGTGCCGCACCCAGCACCCAGTTACATGCAGTCACAGATGCTTAGTCAAAGGATGCGGATGGAGATAATGGAGACCTGGCCCAGTCTGGAGTGTGCCTCAGAAATCCACTCAAAGAACAAGACCACGCAGTTTCTAAATCAGTCACTCGGGCTGGTTTAGCATGAAAGACTCTGATGAGCCGGGACTGATTCATCCCTTCTCAGTGCTCGGAAGGCACACGGAAGAGGCCCCTGGAATGCCGTGGACTTCCGGCGTGAATAACTCAGCCTGCCTCCCCTCCGTCGCCCACTGGGCTGCCCCCTCTGCAGGGGGCGGCACAGGAAGCCTCCAGGAGTGGCCAGGGCAGAGGGGCGAGCCCAGGAGTGTGGGCAAGTGTGCATCCTGTGTCTGCCCCCCACTGCCAAGCCCCTGTCCCTCCCTGCTCGGCTGTGCAGTGTCGCCATGGTGACTCCCTGTCCCCAGCCTGGCAGGGCTGATCACAGCCAATCAATCGGCGGCAGGTGCAGGCAAGGGTCTCGAAGCAGGGGCGGCTGCCAGGCAGGCTGCGCTGCCAGGCGCACACTGATCTCGCCTGTGCATGTGCCCACAGAGAGCGAGGGGGCTGGGGAGGAGGAGACCTTTCTATATTTAGCTTCTGCACTGGTCCATACCCGTGGACAGCTTCGAAAGAGGCTGACTTCCAGGCCCGCGTGGGAAGGTCTAGCAGCCCCCAGCTCGGCACTCTCTACGTGGGGCTGTGTTTTGCCCATTGAGAAGGTTAGAGAGAAATGGCTAAGGGCCTCCCTGGTGGCGCAACGGGTTAAGGTCAGCGGCTCCTGCACGAGTTCGATGCCCAGCAGGAGAGATTCCCACATGGCGCGGCAGACCTCTCCTGCCTCACCTGCTGCTCCCCTCAGCAGTGTATTTTGGTCGATCGGCCTGTTCTGCTCCCCACTCTGTCTCTGGTGAACCCTCTCACTGCCCCATCCCTCTGGCCTGCACCCCTGCTTGTATGCATACATAAATAGATCTTAAAAAAAAAAAGAAAAAAATGGTAAAAAGGAAAGCAAGAGGCAAGAGGCAACTGAGTAAGTTGATTTTATAGTAGGAGGGAAAAGTACCCCTGAACAGCTCCTCTACCCGTCCCCGTCACCCCACCCCCATCCTGAGAGACACCGGGCAGTGGAGGGGACTGGCGAGGGCGGTGTTGGAACAGGAGCATGAGAGAAAGAGGTTCTGTGGATCAAGGAGCCTTCAGCTTGGTCCTGGCATGCTGCCCACAGGCAATTATTTGCCCCAGGTCCTAGTAATGACCCTTTGAAGAGGCTCTACTTTTTAAGGGGGGTGGGGGGACATAAGAGGAACCTGGTTCAATAGACATTCAAGTTAACAGCCTGCCAGCCTGTGTATTTGCTCTGAGGCCCTCTAGTCCCCCAAAGCTATCCAAAGACATATGAAAGGGAGTAGACACACCAGGGGGGTCAGAGGCTGACAAATTGTTTATTTGCCTGAATTCCCCACATAATCGCATGTCCCTCACTTTGCTTCTGCAACCCAGGCTGTCAGCCACCCAGTAGCCTGGACTGAGCTCCCCCAGGCCTGGGGCCTTGTGGAGAAGAAGCATAGGAGAGGTGGATGCTCTGGGCTTCCCAGATGCTGAGTTTCCAGGAACACCGGCATGAAAAGGAGACCGAGGATAGAGACAGGGCTGCTGGCGCAAACCGCACAGCGTGCCCTGGTGCGGGGGCCGCAGGAGCAGGCAGCGGGACTGGGGACTGACTTGCACCTAAAGGTGGGGCCAGTTTGCACCTTCTCCCCCAGTCAGTCTGTGAGGGGAGGAAGGGCCTATCTGACATTCTTTATAGTTCTTGGTGATGCCAGGTAGGAAGTTGGTGCCAAGTTCATTGTCATAGCTCAAATTTTTGCTCAGATAGGGCAGTAAATGCAGGTGACCCTGCTGCTTAATGAGCTAGTTAAAAGACTGACCGAGAATCAATGGCTTTCCCCCTGGTATCTTTGCTCTGAACTTGAGAGAAGCAGCCTTCAGCCCCTGAGCCTCAGCTGCCGGGAAGCTCCGAATGAGCGCGTCTCCGTTCTCTGTGAGCCGGCACACTGGGAGCAGCCTCCTCCCCGACTGCATTCCCGTGGCCTGTTGAACCTGCCATCTGCTCGGCCTTTCCTGCCCTAACTCTTACCTGGTGCTGATAGATAGGCCTCGAGGCAGGCCACAGAAACCAGCTGGGTGCAGGAACCGGCCCCCCTCTTCACCCCCAGCCCCCATGGTCTGCTGCACCCCAGGTTCTCAGGGGCAGTGAGCCAGGCTGCGTAATGTCAGACTGCAGCCAAAGAGACAAAACCCCCCTGCCCTCTCTGGACAGCCCAGCCCCGCCCTGGAACATATTGGGAGGAGAAACTCCTTCTGCCTTCAGGGTCTGTTCTGAGCTCCTGCAGCTTGTACTTATGTGTGTGTACGCTCTGATGCTGCAAGCGAGCTTATTTACTCTGATTCCATATGTCTGTGTATGTGTAAATATGTGTTTTTAAAGGCACTTATTGGGCACCTACTATGGGCAAAGCCTGTGCAACTCTCTAAAGTGGGCTGAAAATGGCCAAGGGAGTATATGAAGGGCCTGGTGGCGTTACTTGCTGAGCGCTGGTGGGTTCCAGGCACTGTCTTGGCTGCTGACACCCAGTGCATTTAATGCCTCTCCAGTACCTCGAGGCCTCAACCCCATTTTGCAGATGAGAAGAGTAAGGATCAGAGAGATGAAACTTGCCGGGGCACAGCCCTGGAAAGCGGCTGGCCAACCTCAGGCCCCCAGCCCTGACCTGCTGCCCTGAATGACACGTGGCCCACCTGAGGAGCTTTCACAATAAGTGCAGGTCGCATGCGGAGCAGGCACATTGTCACGGTGTAATCCGCAGCCATGAGCGAGGCGCGGGGCAGACGCTTATCTCTGACCAGGCGCTCAGTGCTGGACCCTGGTCCTACCCTGGAGCCCTGAGCCTGGGTTAGGGGCTTGCTTTAGCCACACTTTCTTGTCTCCCTTCCCTGCTCTCCTTGGCCCCACGGTGCCTTTTCTCCCACCAGATTGCTGTCAGTTGCTCCAGGACGTGGTTGGAGCGCGGGGCTGTTGCTATAGGGAACAGGTGTTCAGTGCGTTACTTGCCCCTCACCTGCTCTTGTCTCCTCTCCATCCCTGCGCCCAGACTCTCTAGCGTGCAGCACATGGTGCCTGCATTCGAGAGACCGCCCTGGACTGGCCTCCCCTCCACTCACTGCGACCTTGGGCCCACACCTGGCAAGATGCTGGGAGCAGGCTCCACCTCTCCTCCTTCACCTGCTGTGTCTGACAGGCACCATCTGACAGCTGGGGCTGCCAAGTTAAGCCGGGGCTCTGGTAGATTCTGAACCCTCGAGCATTTCAGTCCTTCAGAAACTCAAGCACTGCCCAAGACATCAGGACATGTGGGGTCCTACTGGGCTTTGTCACTGTTTAAGGGGGTGGCTTGGGGTCCTCAACTTCACTGGGCTCCACCTCTGTTTGGATGGTCTCTAAGTTCCCTTCCAGTACTGATACTCTGGGAGTCTCACAAGGCAGGGAACCCTGGAACCTGGGGGTGGGGGCCATAGTGGATGATGCTGGTGTCGGAGGTATGGGGGCGTGGGGTGCCTGGACTGGCAGCAAGTCCCCACTCTCCAGCCAGGGGGTGCTCAGGCTGGGCCCCTGGGGCCCCATCATGAGGTTCAGGCTGGGTCTGTACAAGCCCGTCTCCAAGAAGGGAAAGCGCCCTTCCTGTCACGCTTCTCAGGGCAATGACTCTCTCGCCCCACGCAGGGACAGAGCCTGCGTACGATGCTCAGTCTTAGTGTTTGTTGTCCTGACCCAGTTTTATGAGATCTTGTGGCCCAGTCTGAGAGCAACTCCTAATGCGCCGTATGTATCTCGTTGTCCCTAGTGCCTAGCGAGGGACTAGTGCTGCAGGGTAACTGTGCTAGGACTTTTTGTTGAAGAAATAAACGGAAGTTCTGCACTGGCCTTTAGCATGCAATCAGCCTGGTCTTTGGCTCAAGCTCTTAGGTGTTTATGCTAATGAGTGTTGATCTTACCGCTCCAACTGGACAGGAACTCCTTTAGGAGGGTAGCTCGACTTAATTCTTCTGTGCCTTGCATAGGATCTCACCTATTCTGGGCACCAAGACGTGCTCAATATACGCTTGTTAAAATAAATGGGATGAAATTCAACATATCACCCTGTGGACTCCAGGGGCGACTGCTTAGATTCTTTGGGGGTGTGTTACTATTTAGCCTTAATTACCTGATTTTATATTAGCTCTGGGAACCAGTCTGACTGAATGATGATTTCTCTCCCGGATAATAGCTAACAATAATAACTTCCTTATATTTGAATACTAATATGTGACATCGCTGTGATAAATGCTTTACTTCCCTCATCTCATTTAATCCCAATAACAACCCTTCTGTATTCATTTATTCATCCGCTCAGCCGAGACTTTGCGCACTCACTGTGGGCCAGCCAGTGGGCACACAATGGGACACAAAATCAGCACCTTTTACCGTCCCACTATCCTTTTACCGTCCCACTCTACAGATGAGGAAATGACTCGGGGAGCTCAGGGATAACTTGCCTGTGATTAGAAAGCTCCTGGGTGACAAAACTGTTTCTGAATCCCCCTCTCTTTGCTGCATCAGGAAACTGAGCCCCTCTGCAAACACAAGTGTGTAGTCAGTTTGTAGGGTGGAGGCTGCTGTTGGGTTCCTCTTGAATGACTGTCTGCCAGGTAGACTCACTTGTCAGTCCCTGAAATACTCTCTGGGGGGGCGGGTGAAGTGGGGGATGCACCCCCTCAGATACAGCATCACCTGGACTGTTGAGGAGATGAAAAGGGTTCTCTTTCTGCCAGAGGTGACACCGGGAAATGGGGGCGTGTGCAGGGGCAGGGGAGAGGACTGGGAGGGACTGACTCAGCGGAGACGGGTCAGCTGTCCCGCTGGCGCCTGCTCCCAGAGCGCCTGGGAGGCGTTGCACGGACATGGCTGTCCCTCAGGGGCCCGGGGGGCCTGGCGAGGAGCCCAACCACCCCTGTGAGCCCTCCCCATCACCTGCACCCCACGTGGCGGCAGCTCCCGTGCGAGTGCCCAGCACTGCCAGTTCTCTCTGTCCTCCTTTGCCACCACCCTCCCTCACACATACACATGCTCACACTCGCGTGTACACATTCTAAGGGGACGTTATCAATAGACGCAGCCCTCCCTGGTCTGACCCAGCCCTCCCAGGCCTGAAGAATCCCCTGCTACAGGGGCCCCCTGCTGTTGGCCAAGGGTGGAGCTGGAGGCAAAGAATGGGGTGGGAGAGGGGTGGGTGTGGCACTCAGGCTTTCTGCGGACACGGTGTTCCTGCCACCCGAGAGAGGCAGCAGCGGCGTTGTCCCCCCACCCCTGTCCAATGCCAGGCCAAGAAGCGGCACATAACGTCCTCTCAGATGCGTGTTCATCAGGCAAAAGGGAGGGAGGCAAAGCGTGGAAGGGGAGAGCGGCTAATATGTGGCCGGTGCTTTCTGTGGCCTTGACCTTGGCCTTTATGTGTTTGCATTGTTTAGTCCTCACGACCTCGGAGGGGTCAGCACCCCCAGCCCACAGGGTTCCCTGGACGCTCCCTGACCCCAGGGCCAGGACATTGGCAGAGAGGGAGAAGGGAGTGCCCCGGCCGGCCCCCGGGAGCCAAGGACATAGCTGCCACCCTCAGCGCTAGCGAGGCAGCATCGCTGCCCGCAGGACACAGCGGGGCCGAGACGGTGCCCATCCCTGGAAGTCCTGGTCCTTCAATGCAGGAGCCCAGTGGTGGCCACACTGGGGGCTGGTGGTCCTGTAGCTTGGGGGACCGGAGGTGGCTCTGGTCACCTGTGTGGGGAGTGTCCCCCCTCCACCCCTGGGAAGCTGTCTCAGACCCCACAGCTGGGGTCCCTGCTGTTCTCTAAGTGTGGCCCTAGCTGTCCCTTGTTGCCCCTCCCCAGGGCTCTAAGCTCCGGGAAGGCAAGGCCTGCACCTGCTACTCGCAGAGACCCACCTCAGTAAGCAGGGAGTAAAACACGCGTCCAAGGTCCCCACGCCACGCTCCTGAGTTTCTGGTCTTTTGGGAACTTGCTGCATCGCCCTGTGCCAGACCCCAGGCCGGCGGCCTCGGGGCACACGGCCTCCAGGGCAGGTGGCCTCACCCCAACGATGGCCGTGGCCATGACGTCCTGCCAGCTGCCCTTTCTGAGCACGTCCTGCGTGCAGACGTGGGCGGCGCTGCCTGAGTCCTGGGGAGCCCAGGAGCCGGCAGCTAACCCTGCAGGAGATGCAGCGTTTTTGGAATTCATTCCTTTTTATGTCTAGCCCCAAGGGTGTAATCAAGGTAGAGAACGAGGAGGACAATAAGAATATTGGCGTCCTTCTCTCTCTAAGCACTCCACCTGGATTAATTTATTTAATTTACTTACCCTCATAAACCTCCCCCTTCCCACTTCCCACCCCCACCCCACCCCCGCCCCGGGGATGCTTTTATGGACTCTATTTAACAGCTGAGGAAACTGAGTCAGAGAGGATAATTAATGGCCTACGGGGGCCATCACATGTGGGGCTAGAACACTGACCCCTCCGCTGATCCCTTCCACTCCTGCCTCTTCCCCTGCATATTTACACTTAAAGCCCCAAGCGGCACCCAGCCCCCACCTCCGTCACCCGCATACAGATGCTCTGGTCTCTCCCTGTGGCCCAGATACCTACTCCTGGCCCCATCTGCCTCCTATCTCAGTGTGCACCTCCCAGACCCGCAGGAGCACCCCGCACGATCCCCATTCCAGGTGCACATGTACCCTCCACTCCTTCGCGCCCCTGTGCTCCCAATATCTGCCCACATTCACATGGGCACATGCACAGGCCCCTACTACACCCCACTACCCCTGTGTGCACAGACTACTCTCCCCACACACTCCGGGGGCCCCCACTGCCTCCCAGGCAGTGAGGGGAAAGACAAAAACCCAGGGACCAGACCTGGAAAGACATTCAGGACTGAAGTTCGGGCTCCATGCCAAGGACTTGGGGTCAGCAGTTTTCTGGGGTGTGGAGACTAAGGAGAGCCTGGGCTGTGGAGGGCGGGGTGGGCTCCTCTCAGGCTATGAGGACCTGGGGGCAGCCTGCCAGGCCCCGGGCTGGGGCTTCGGAGCACTGAGCTGTGGGTTGTCGTGGTGGAGAAAGTGACAACTCTGAGAAACCCCCAACACCAGACACCGGCGAGGACTTCAGGAAGTCTCTGGGGTTACTGCGCAGAGAAGCACAGAAGAAGGCTGGTGCCAGCCCACACCCATTCGCCAGTGGCACCAAGGCCTGCTGAGCACGAAAGATGTTTGGGCAGGTGCAGTGTGGGGGCAGTAGCAGGGCGGCGATGAGGGTAAAGACAGTCACTACCAACCTTACCACGTACCAGAGTCCTCTCCACACGTCCTCCAGCGTCAGCGTGTTTACTCCCCCGAAGGACCTGTGAGGGAAGTCCTGACACAGTCCCATGTACAGAGGGAGAAACGGAGGCACAGAGAAGTAAAGAAATGTGTTTAAGCTTTGGCAGCTAATGTAGGAATCCAGGCATCCCAGGAGCCGTAAACCGTGACCTTTGACCATGGCACCGTGCAGCGTCCAGGAGGGAGGAAGACACCACCTCCCATTCGGTGTGACCCTTTGGAGTTCGAAAAGCATTTTAAACACAATTTTTGGAGCCCGTTGGAGACTCAGCAGTTGTCAGGGTGGATTTCTGAGTCCCATTTTACCGGCGAGGACGCTGGGGACCAGATGCCTAAATAATGCGTTGTTTCCTGGAGAGTTAGTAGGACTCAGCCCAGACTTTTCTTTCAGTCCCAGGGCCACTCACCTCCTCATTTTGAGCCTCAGTTCCCCTATCTGTAAAGGATAGAACCACATCTGCTCCCTCTGGATTTGCAGAGAGTGAGTAGCGTGGCGTGTGGACAGTCTGAAGGAAGATATAACTCAGCGAGTTGAGACCTGAGTGGAGCCAGGACTTGGCCCCTCTGGGTGGCTCCATCTTGCATTTTCACCTCAGCCCACTCACAAGAGGAGCAGGCTCCTCCTCCCTCACGGGGCTCAGGAAGGCGGCCAGACTCTGGATCCCACAGACTGGGGCGCACATTCTGCTCTGAGGTGTAGATGGCAGCTGCCCTGTCTTGGCCTGTCTCCTGTGGAGTCAGGGGCCGGCTCACCTGCTTCCTGGGCTGTTGTGAGGAGAAGGGAAGGCGCTTGCGAGCAGCGTCTGCCCACACCGAGCACAGGCGTCGTGGTCGTCTCTTAAAATTCTCCTCATTATTTTTATCTTCAGTCCTGGAAGTGCTGGTGCCTGAGGGGATGGCAGAGCTGCTTCCTGAACTCCTTCCTCCTGGCGGGGAACCAAGCTTTCTTCGAAGAAATGCTTTCCGCACTTGCTGTGGCCCCAGATGGGGGACTCGTCATATCCTCACCCCTGGGAGTTCGCGGGAGGCGTGGACACACCCGTGAGCCCCCCTTGGCCTGCCTGGCAATGGGGGGCTGGCAGCCTTGCCTCTCCAGCTTCCTGCCCACCCACCGGGCCTGCTCCCCACCCAGCCGCTGGCCCCCCGCCCCCCAGGAGGCCAAGAGCGGCATCCTGAGCATATGGAGAAGGGGTTACTCGGCAGCCCCCTGACTCATACGCCGCTGAATAATCCAAGAAGGTGACTGATTTAGGGAACACGCCAATTTGATATCAGGGCCTGATCACTGGAACGCAGCTCCCCAGGGAAGAGAAAATGAAAAATATGACTAAACTGTCCTCCCACGCGGCCTGTCATTAAAACAGTGCTCGGTGTGTCACAGATATTTTTGCTTCGTCTCCAAATAATTTGTTCTTCCAACTTAAAAAAAAAATTTTAATTTAATTTTTATTACCCCTTCCCCCAGGCCCCATTTGGCGTGCACTCTGTTCCCTGAGGCCGAGGGAGGGTAGATGCGGGTGCCCCTTGCCCAGACCCCCGAAGCAAAGGCGGACCAGCCCCCAGGCAGTCGGGTCCGCAGCCCCTTCCCACAGCTCTGTGGCCTCCCTCCTCCTCATTCTCCCCCTCCTCCTCCTGCTTCCTCTTCCTCCTTTTCCCCCTCATCCTCTTTTTCCTCTTCCTCCTCTTTTCTTCCATCCTCCTCCTCCCTCTCCTCCCATTGTTCTGCTTTGGGGCGCCCTCTGGACGTCTGGAACGTGGTGAAGTCTCCAAAGTCCCCCACGGCCTGTGCATTGCTTGGTCACCCTGAGGAGGGGGTCTCCTGGGGTCATCTTTTAGAAAATAGAAGGCCTCAGAAAGGTCAGGCAGGTGCAGGGCCAGAGTCCTGCTCGCAGGCGCGTCTTGAAGCCCGAGCCGTGTCCCCTGCACAGGTGGACCCTGGACCAGCCTTGCCGGTGCCTCCACCACCCGAGCCTGGGTGCTCCCCACAGTGCCACCCAGGCAGCCAGCCCGGGAATCGTCGTCACTGCCGGGTTAGCTCTGGGGAGAGCCCGTCAGAGCTCACTGTGTGCCGGCCACTGCACTGGGGCCCGTGGTGGCCGTGAATAAGTCGGAGCTCCTGCGCCTGCACTCTGGTGATGGGTGGGGAAATGGGTGTCGGGGGTGGGGGGGACGTAAACAAGCATGTAAAATGATGCACACAAATGACTAACACAGGTCCAGCGAAGAGCAAATGGTGTGGGCTGGAGGAGAAAGGCAGCTTAGCCAGGGTGCTGAGAAAGGCCTGATGAGCAGGGGTGCGGCCCTGGGACAGAGGAGCCCACTCTGCAAAGGTGCAAGAGGAAAGAGGCCGAGGTGGGGACGAGCGGGGCATGTCTGAGAGACCGGAGGATGACCCAAGAGGGGGCCCGGGAACAAAGCAGGCAGCGGGGGGGCAGCTGGCCACAGGCCTCACTCTCGGCCAGGGAGTGTGTTTGCAGGGTACTGGGGAGCCATGGGAGGTTGGAAGCAGCAGGCTGGTTGGATCTGGTTTGCGCTTTGAAAGCTGGCTCTGGCTGGCGTGGGGTCAGGGCAGACTGTGGGCAGCAACAGGGGGCAGCCAGCCCAGTGTGAAGGCTGGTTGTGAAGTCCAGTGAGTGAGTGGGCTTGACCTCTCCCTTCTGCCCTGCCCCCTCCCCTGAGCTGCAGGCTCCTCCCCCCAGCATGTCCCAAACGGGGCTGCTGAGTCCCGTTTCCCAGATCCCACCCAAGTCACTGGGCTTCACCGGCTTGCCCAGATTGAGGCCTTATCGGAGATTGCTTGGGGTGGCCCAGTTCGGGTGTCGACTCCACCCCCAAATGTGCCCCACTGGCTGTGCCTCCCCACAGTCACGGGACCCTCGTTGTTCCCTGCTCCCCTCCTCGGGGTGAGGGCTGCTGTGATGTTCCAGCTGTCACCTGCTCTTCCCAAGAGAAGAGGCCGCGTAGGGGCCGGGGACACCCTTGCTGAGTGGTGTCACTTGCCTTTAATGCGGAAAGGACTTCGTTTGCAGGGAAGGTGCTTAAGGATTTGAAGGGCTTTTTGAAATACCCCTCTGGCCTCCCTCCCCACCCACCTTACTGCAGGTTAAATCGAGAGCAACCCGCCTCCAGGAAGTCTTCTCTGATTTTAGTGCGTACTTTGCAGTGTCCCCGCAGCCCTCCGCTCCCTGTGTAAGTCCCACCCTCCGTAGAACGTGGTTTTCGGAAGCTCTTCCTGCCCCTGCCTCTTCTGTTAGTTGGTTCAGTCGCTGGCAATCGCTCGGCCTCAGCTCGGGGAGCCACCTTCCTGGAATCCCAGCCCCGGAGCCCCCCACTCTCTCCTGGCTCCTCTGTGCCCACCAGGAGACTGTCTTTCACCTAGTGCTTATTTCTTCGTTGGTGACTCTTCCCAAAGGCCATGCAAGCCCCCGGGGCTGACTGCTGAGCAGCCAGCACCCTCCGGCACCGGCAGGCGCTCGGGCTGCTTTGCGAGCGTCCACTCCTGGGCCTTCCAGTGTACGGGCTGCTGCTGAGGCGCCTCGGGACTCACACCGGGAAGGCCGACGTCTCCCGGGGCGGGCACCGTGGGGGCGGGGCAGGGTCCACGGGTGGGTGCCCGGGCGGGCGATGGCGGCATGAGGACGAGCGGCTTTGACACACTCACTGCCAGGCCTTGCTCGGGCTTTCCCGCCCCTTCTGCCAGCTCCAGTTGGTTCTTCAGGTTCCTTCTCCAAGAAGCTTCTCCCTGTCCCACAGACAGTAGAATCCTAGACGTCCCCCCCGTTAGACCAATCACAAGGCTTCGGAGTGGCCTTTTATTTCTTATCCCCCCAGCTCCACCCATTCCCAAGAAGTTGAGTAAACGAGAGCGAGCTTGGCAGCTGGTTCACAACCGAATATGTCTCGGGAGATAGTAGATGCTCAGAAAGTGCGTGGGGGCAAATGGACGCCTCCCCTAGACATGCATTCACTCACGTGGCGATATTTAGGGAGCACTTACTATGTACTGGGCGTTGCTCAAGGCTCAGGAAGTCCCGCTCTTGACAAGACAGGTGGAGCTCCCGGCATTTGGGGAGCTCTCAGACTGCTTAGGGCAGAGAAGGGGGCCAGTGACTGAAGGCACGCTAGGTGGTCCTCAGTGTGATGGAGAATGGGAAAGGGGTGGGGGGGAATAGCTAACAGGTTAGCCAGGGGTGACCCCTGCTCGATGCCCCATCAGGGCTCCCCATGTCACCCAGAGGCAGAGCCAGAGCTGTACTTAGTGTCCTCCCAGGCCTCCTGCGAGCCGCACCCCGGCCTCTCTGAATTCACATAGACCCCTCCAGTCCCTCCGCAGCACCCCAGTTGCTCCACCTTAGCACTTGGCTGTTCCCACTGACTGGGAATCTCACCCCAACTGCCCTCAGCCAAATCCCTCTTACGTTGCCTTTTGAGACCACCCTGATCTCCCCAGGCGTCCGACTCCTCCTTCCTCCGCAGCGCCCTTCACCTTCTGACATGTGGTGTGGTTTGCTTCCCTCACTAGGAGATGGGCTCCAGCAGCCGGGGGGGTGGGGGGGGTCTGTTTTGTGCAGGGATATTCTAAGCACCTAAGACAGAACCTAACAGAGCCACAGGCGCCGGGAGGGACTATCGGGGTGACGGCCTCCAGGGTGTCCTGTCCTTCCCTGCCCCATCAGGGTCAGGGCCCCCGGCCTGCATGGGGCTGGCCTTTCCCAGGCAGCCTCTGCTGTGGGGTGATGATGCTGGGCTGGCCCCTTTGGCCCTGAACAGTTCAGTCAACCCCAGCCCGGCAGCCGCGCTCCTCCATTTGCCTGGACAGACTCTCTGCCCCTAGATAAACATGCAGCCCCGGTCTAAAGAGTGAGAAACTGACCTCTGCAGCCCTCCCACTCCCTCGAGACACAGCCAGAGAAAATCCCGTGTCAGTGAAGCTGCTTCCGCAGTGATGGGAAGATAGCTGGGTTGCCAGTTCCTTCTCTTTTTCCTCCAAATGCATGTTGGCCTCTTTCTGCTGCTGCTTCTGCATTCTCCCCTCTCTCTTAGAGGGGGTCTTGGAGACCCCCTGCTGGAGTCTCTGTCTCTCTCTGTCTGAATTCCTCTGTATTTGTGTCTCTGTCTCATTGTCTAAGTTTTTATTCTGATTCCATCTGTGTCCTTGTGTTTTGGTGTCTCTCCAATCTCAGCTCTTCTCCTCCTCTCCAACTTCCCCCCTTTTCCCCTCTTTCTGTTTTCCTCTCCCTGCTCATTTTCTCCTTCTGCTCTGGACCCTGCCCTCCCAGCTCCTCTGCTTTTCTGGAGCTTGCTCGGTCAGTGCTTCTGGTCTGCCAGCAGGGGTGACCTGACACTTGTCTAGGCTGTGTCAGGTGTCTGATGGCCCACGGCCTTTGCTATGACCTGGGACTTTTCTCTTTCTCCTGGGCTGACCTTGAAGTTGGGATTAAACCCTGAGGTTGTTGTTCAAGACTTTGTGCTAATTTTCTGAGTATCTGACTATAAATGGGTCCCTGGGAAAGCCTCTTCCAAGTTACAAATGCTTCTCTGCAGCTCAGCACCCACTGAGCTTGGATTTTCCACTTCTGGACCCTGCAAAGTGATTCCTTGTCATATTTAATCCTGTCCATCCCTTGCTTGTGTAGCCAGCTTGTCAGATAACTTTATAAAACTTAACACCAGCCTCTGGTTTATTTGTTTTGGTTCAGTCTATTTTAAATCTGGCTCGCTTGCTGGTTCTTCCCTTTTCCAACCAGTAAATAGTCACCCCTTCTACTCTGATCTAGGAATCATGGAGTGCTTGAGGGATCCTTTGCCTTTGGGGACTTTGTTTCATTTGGAAAGATGTTCTTAAATACCTACAGGAAGCAGAGCGTGTCTGGCTAGGCGCCCTGAGGATGGGGAGGGCGATGTATTTTTCTCTCCTCTCTTCCCCCTCTTCCTTCTGTAGAAGGGTCCCTGCTAAATTGCTCTTTATTTTTTTTAAGCTTTATTTATTTATGCATGCAAGCTGGAGTACAGGCCAGAGGCATGGGACGGCAAGAGGGTTCACCAGAGACAGAGTGGGGAGCAGAACAGGCAGATGGACGGAAATACACTGCTGAGGGGAGCAGCAGCGGGTGAGGCAGGAGAGGTCTGCCCCACCATGTGGGAATCTCCCCAGCCGGGTGTCGAACTCTCGTTGCCGCTGCCGACAACTCCACAATGCAGCGCTGAACCGCTGCGCCACCAGGGAGGCCTGCTCTTTATTTTTGTCATTGTCCCCTTCTGTCTCTGGAGACAGTCTTCCTATCCCTTCTCACCCCCACCTGCCAGAGGGGTATTTTCTTATAAGGTTGTTGAATACTTAATGAAGATTATGTCCATGAGCCGGAAAGCTTCAGGACACTTGGTTTGTAGATGCTGTCCTGGCTTTGCACAGAGGGGCAGCTCTCCTGCCCCGGGAGTTTCCCGTTGACACCCATCTCTGACTTCTGACACCACCCGCACCTAAAACTGCAATTTTGTCCTTAAATAATGTGAGCAGGAGTCTGCTTGCCCCTCTTATCTTCTTGGGGGGGCTTCAGTGCATTAGGACGAAGCTGCCTCCCTACGCGCAGGCTGCAGAAATTCCCTGACTGGGCCAGGAGCACTTGCGTCCCTGGTGGGTGCTGGCTGGGATGGGCAGCGCGCCAGCCTGTGGGCACTTGGCTTAGTGGTCAAGAATATGTGTTCAGGGGCCACAGCGACCCACCGCCTACTGGTTGTATCACCTCGGGCACATTTACTTAACCTCTCTAAGTCTCAGTTTTCCCCTGTGTTAAAATGACAATGAAAAAAATCCCTCCGTCGGGGTGTTGTGAAAAGTCAGGGAGATGATGCAGGGAAAGTGCTTATCGTGGTGCCTGATGCTTTGTAAGTGCTCGATAAGTGTTAGCTATTTTATTATTATCTCACAAGGCAGCTTTTGCATGGCTCTGAACTGAAATTGGCCTCCCAATAAACTGAAGAGAGCCAGGTTCTGCAGGCTGCCGCTGCACAAAAACGCTCCTAATCCTTCTTGCATAGGATAGCCCTTCAAATGTTTGAAGGCAGCTTTCATGTCCCTTCTAAATCTTCTCCTCTCTGATTGAAGTAGCTCTCGTTTCATCACCTATTCCTCATATTTCTCCCAGACCCTTTGCCATCTAGGTCACTGTCCTTTACACACACCTGTCAATGCCTTTCCAGAAATACAGCACACGGAAGCAAAAGTCTGATTACAGATGTGGTCTGACCTGCCCAGAGTAAACGCAGCCCATCACCCTTGCCTTGGACACCGTGAGGCTTCAGTCCTGTGTGCCGGTGTGTCTATTCGTGGGCCAGTGGACTTGACAACCCGTGGCCAGCTATAAATGCCGAGATTTGCATGAATCTCTCCAGCCCGGTTTCATTGATCTCATCATTGTGCTGAATTAAAATTTTTAACTAATGCAGGATGGATGCTGTGTCTGTTTAAGACACGGTATCTATTTTGACCACTACTTGTAGGTTAGAGACCTGTTTTTAATTGCATTATTTGAATAGATAATGCACTTTCCTTTTCAGAAATCAAAAAAAATGAAACAGGGCAAACTGAGGGGCGTTCCCACCCATCCTTGCACCCCATCTGCCCAGACTACGCTCTTCCCACCTTGCACTCAGCTTCTTGTATAGCCTTCTGCGGTTTCTCCCTGCAGCTACAAGCCAATTCCAATATCGGTTCTCCTCTTTCACCCTTTTTACCCAAAGCATAGCTCATGGCACACACTGCTCTGAGCCTTGCATTTTCCCCCTGTCAATGTCTGAAAGTCTTTTGAATCTTCAGTCTTTCATCTGACGTGGTTTTCTCTGCACCAGACTTGTGACGTGTGTGTGTAAAGTAAGCATACCCTCAATGTCTGTGTTCACGGAGTGGACAGAGCTGTGCGGATCCAGAGCTGTGTCACCACGGGCATGTCCCAGGCCAATCCCACTCAAAAACGAACACTGCAGTGCAGTGTTCTAGCAGCTACTGAGAACACCGGGTTGATTCTCAGCCCATTTTCTCCTTCTTAAGGAAAATGTTTAAGTCTGTAGACCTCGATAAAGAACTAGGTGCAGAGATAACTTCTTGAGGTTTCCATCTAGAGCAGTGGTTCTCTGCTAGGAAAGATTTTCCCCCTAAGGAGCTTTTGGCCACACCGGAGGCATTTGGTTGTCACAACTAAGTGTGTGTGTGTGTGTGTGTGTGTGTGTGTGTGTGTGTGTGTGTGTGTGTGGTGGAGGACAGGGGGCTGCTGGCATCTAGCACAAGTGAGGCAGAACTGGGCATTTTACAGTACACAGAACAGCCCCTCCTCACCCCCCCACCCCCCAACCACATACAACAAAAAATTATCAGGTCTACTTGGCAGTAGTTGCAAGGTTGAGATATGCTGGTCTAGAACCTTACTAAAATTTTTTAAAAGTAAGTTTTAAGATTAATGTGGCATTATATGGTCTTAAAAATCCATTCTGGTTCTTAGTAATCCCCACTTTTCAAGTGTTACAGTAATATATTCTTTTTTGGTGAGAGGATCCTCTGGTTGGATGATTTGTTCATCATCTAGATCTTTCTCAGCTAGAGTCTCCAGATTTGGGGGACTGCTTCTGTCATGGGGGGTACGTTCTCCAGGGGAGCCCTGCTCCATGGAGAGATCTCAGTGTGAGGTGTCCTCTCTAGCGCTTTCTCTCCCGTTGCCCAGGACTGTTCACATCCTGGTGATGACGCCCCCCACTCCCCCACCCTAGCCAGGAAGGACACAACCTACAGGAGGTCAGGAAATCCTACAGCTCTGCAGCCACGAGGGGACAGCACGGGAGAGTAGCTGCCTTCCCTGTTTAAATGCGCCTGCTCCCACTTGGGGAGGCGTCGGTGTGCCCAGATGAAGGTCAAAATTCTTGACAAGTGGAAATAGAAAGCACTCCCCGTACCTCTTTAGAACACTAAATCTGCTGAGAATTGAGTTGAACCTTTAAAGAAGGAGCAGTTGGTGTCCAGCAGAGCCCAGAGCCCCAGGCTCCCCAAGAAGACCAGGACTCCCAGCCAGGGATAGTCTATCACCCTATTAACTGAGCTTCTACGGATCCAAAATGCTGTTAAGGCCCTGTTCGCTCAGCAATCAATAAAGCTTGCATGCAGCCCGTCTGTCGAGAAAAGCGTCAAATTGGGACCGGTCTGCATCTGAATTCCACAGAAAGAGCCACACTGTGTTAACTGGACTCAATCTTTAATGCCCTGGACTGTCCATTTCTCCTGTATAGGAATGGAGATAGCAATACCCAGCTCATGCCTGTGAAAACAAACTGAATATAAGCGTCTGAAATGCCTGGTGCCCGAGTAAGAAGTCAATATTGTTATTACAAAGTACTCTAATATCCTAGTGCAGACATTAGCCGTGCACCATCTGATAAGCACTGAATAAAGGCGCAAACAAAGGACTGTCAACCCGTAATGGCAGAGTCATGCAAGCAGCTGAACGCTCTTTGGAAGAACATTGAACTCGGAGCCACCGGCAGATGTGACCTTGACTCTGTCCTCAGCTTAGTCGTTGTGTAAATACGGATACTTTGATTCACATCTTTAAGTCTGTCTTTTTTCTCTATAAAACAGAGATAACAGGACCTGCCTAAATGGCAGTAAATATTAAATAAATGCTTGTTGTCTGCAGGGGACCTTCAAGCAAGGAGACTTCTTGAAATAGGTGGCATTTGAGCCAAGTCTTGAGGAATGAGGAGAATGTTTGTGAGGACAGTAAAGACCAAGAAGACCTCTCGAGGCGATGCAGGGGCTGAGCACAGCAGGGGCACGGGCATGTTTGTGGAACTTTCCAGCAAGTTCAGAGCATGTGCTTTGGGTATCAGCAGATCTTGATCTGGTCATCTGACCTCTGTAAGCCTTTAAGTTTCCTCCCCTGTGAAGAGCACCTTGCAGGATGGAGGGGAGTGCTCTATGGAGCAATGCATGGAAGCATTTAGCTTCATGCCTGGCATGTGATAAGTGCTTAATGGACAGTCGCCATTGGGCCTGAGCTGGAACTTGACCTTGAGAAAGTTCAGATAGGCTAGCTGTCAAGGGCTTTGCATGCCTGGCCAAGAAGGAGCCAGTTGTTTCAGCAATGGAACAACATTCAGCAAATGTTTATCAATTTTTGAGAACAGTGACATGATCCGAACTGTTTCAGACTAACTCTTGGCATTGGTGAGGAGGGCAGTCTGTCGAGGAGAACCCTGGAGGCCGCGGTGACCAGCTGGCCCAGGAAACTAGGCTGCAGTTTAGTTTTTGCCATTTATTTACTTTGGACCCCGGAGCCTGTTGCAGTTATTCTGCAAAGCCCTGGGCTCACAGCTGGGCTGGGCTGAGGCCCTGGATGGAAGTGAAGCCTTCCAGAACCCTCCCTGCTAGACTCTCTTCCACCATCCTCACCAGCCTCCCGATGACAGCTGCAGCGCCCACCCCCAGTCCCTGTTTGGAGCAGTGATTAATACAGGTTTAAAATAATCTTTGTCTTCTCCCTTTGTCCGCCCCCAGCACAGCCGCTGCTCTCCCCTCCCCCACACCCCCTGCAGGCCACACCTCAGAAGCAGCCTGGGCCAGTTTGTCTGGGACTCACACCCTGAGGCTCCTGCCAACACTGTCACCCCCACACACTCTAGACCAGAGCGGCCTGCAGACTGGAACTCCAGGCCGCCTCTTCTGCCCTCCTTAGCAGGCTCCTCCCAGGGCTCTGGGCCCAGATGGGGAGAGGCAGGCTCTCCTCCCTCACACTGACCTCCACAGCCAGGGGACCCTGCCCCTGAGCAGGCAGACTGAGACAGGAGGCATCACCTCACTCAGTGTAGAATATTCGGGAGCACTTCTACACTCATGTGGGGCACCCCCTGCCTCAGTTTCCCCATTAGTCCTCTGGTTTCTTTTACTTCCTAAAGAACTTTTTTTCCCCATTCCTCATTGATACTTCTAAGTGAGGACATGGGTAATGCCGTACCATCAAACAGAGGGGAAGGTCAGGAACCCTGAAAGTCAGGGACGGAAAATGAGGTGTAGGACCCAGTCCCCAAAGCCATAGCCAGTCTGCCCTGAAGAGGCCCCCCCCACCTACTTCCCTCCAAGATGCCAGGTCTTCCATCATATTCTTCAATACCCACGTGCCGGGGTGCCCCTCTCTCCTCCTCTCCCTGGAACAAACCTGCTGTTGGGGACAGTCACCCCTCAGGGGCATGTGACGCCCAGCCGGCACTGCCCCAGCTCTCCGTGGTCACACTCAGGGGAGGGCATGTGGGCCCAGACAAAACAAAGAACGCAGCAGACAGTGGAGCACTGTGGATGTTATTGTAATGTCGAGTTGTGGGGGTTCCAGCCAGAAGGGATGTGAAGATACCCAGCATAATGCGCGTGTTTTGCAGAGAGGGAAACTGAGGCTTGGAAGTGAACATGCAGAGGCACACAGCTGCAGAACGCTGGGCTGGTCCCCCCAAGACACCGCTCTTCGCCCTTTGCCAGGGCCCCCCTGATGTCACAAGAGATCCAGAGGCTGCCCCCTTGGCTTCTCTCTCTTGGTGACATTGGAGGTGACTGAGTATAAAGAGAACTTGACCTTCCAGCACACGTTAGCCAGGGTCAGAGGGGTGAGCAAAGAAAGAAGCAGGCGGGTGGCAGGGGAGCTGGCCCTGGGGCTGAATGTGAGACCTGAGCTCAGAGAAGCTCCAAGCATTGAATAATTGGGGGGTCTCCAGCTGGGGGTCCTCAGGCAGATGATCCCTGGACCGCCAGGCTCTGTGTACCTCTGAGAGCACAAGGGACACTTTTTCCGTGGCCCATCTAGTGGGAGAGAGCCGATGAGCTAACGTCCCTGATCAGACAGAGCTGACAATGCCAAATTAATCCAGGATTGCTTGCTTGGGATTAAAAAGAAGATGGAGGTGGGAAATGTGTCACCTTGGGTAGGAATGGAGACAGGAGGCGTTGATGGCCTGGATGGAGTCCGGCTAAATCTTTGATGCTCGTGACAGAGGCCTGAGGGCCCATCCCGTCTCTAAATAGAAGCGCACAAGCCTCCCGGGCAGGAGACAGAGGGGCCTGCAGGGTTGCTTCCAGCTGCCTTGCAGGGGTGAAGGCAGGAACAGAGGGGACTGCGGGGAGCCCACGGAGGTGGCAACTGAGGGCCGGTGCAGACGGAGGCTGGGGAATGCAGAGGGCCGGGCCCAACCCAGAGCTCGCTCCCTTTATTAAAAAGATAACGGTTCATTCTTTACATTTGGAATAAAAACCTATTGTAATTACCTAGCAGTGGGAAAGCAATTTCCAAGCAGCTTTATTGTTCTGCTCCCCAACCAAATGTGCAACGAAACATCCACCCGGGAATAGCAGGAGCGAAGACACACGGCAGTAACTATGATATTTAAATGTTTCCACAGTAGAAATTTCAATAAGGTTTAAATGAACCATAAGTTGATTTCTCTCAGGATTATTTTTTCCTCCTCCTCCTTTATTACTTAAGACATTGTGCTCCTACACCGTATTTATACAGCGCTAGCAAAGAAGTCCCAGCAGGAAACTTCCAAACTTTATTTGTTACCATTCAAAGTGCTTCTCTCCTAATCCAGCTCCAGAGGAGTCGCCCCCTGCAGCCACCTGAGACCTCGATGGGGTGAGCCTCAGGCCACCGGGTCTCACCTCAGGTCCCAGTGGCTAAGATTCCTGCAGAGTGGAAAAGCTCTCCTCAGCCCCTGGGTTCTCAGCTGTTCCTGCAGTGCTAGTTGAGTTTCCGGTGTCTGACCCACTGGAAATAGGAGAGTTTCTATCACTCGGTTTGCAAGTCCTTGATGATGAAGACCACTCTCAAGTTCTCTCTTGCTGAGCCCAGGTTGGGCTGGGATCTTTGGGTCATATCAAATCAGAAGTTCCCTGATTTAGCATCTGCCTGTACTATTGTTCTATGTATAGTTTTTAGACTAACATGTAAGTTCTAGACCTAGTGGGGGGTGCAAAGAAGGGTAAACTATTCTGCCAGCCATAAATACTTCAGAGGCAGTATGCTATATGCCAGCTATTTTACAAGCGTGCATTTTAGTGAAGTCTGTATGTATACATGTGCACAGACATGAATACTCATATATGTATATTTATATATATTAACTCATTTCATCCTTGCGAAGCTCTAAGAGTGGAATCACAATAATCACCCCATCTTTCAGATAAGGGAAGTGAGGGACAGGAGCTTTAGTAACTTGTCCAAGACCTCCTAGGTGGTGACCGTCGGAGCCGGGAATAACCAGACGGTTTAGCTTTCTGCAAGTGCTTGTCCTCACACTGCTTTGCTGGCCTGCCCCAAATTCACCTACTCAAGCCTACGTCACAGAAACATTGACTTCCCTTAGAACTGAAGTAGCTGGAATATTTTGGATGTGCCAACACTGGGATAAGTGAGTGGGGAAGCCTGGGCCGGTATGAGAAACTGAGGAGGTGACATATTTGGGGGAGAGCCTTTCCTCTTATTGGCAGTAGACTGGCCAGGATGATGCCCTTGAACTCCACCAGTGCCTTCCTTGGACAGTACTTGCATCTGGACACTCAAGCACGCTTCTCTCTGCGAGACTGAGATGCAGCATGTTCTGCCTGTCACGTGATACAGTTGGTCCAGCCCTATTGCACATGCAGAGCTGGGAGAGAATGGAGAGCTCTGGCTCGGACTTCAAGTTCAAGTTTTAAAAGTGAGGCCATACCTAGGAATATTTGGCCCAAGAATTGCCTTCATGCTGAGTTTCCTGCTCCAGGCTGCATTTCAGGGGCCATTAAAGTAACCCCTGCAAGCTGAGAAGCAAGAATGTAAATGCTTGCAAGCGAACCTTCGGTTGCACGCAGAAACCCAAGCAGCCACCACGCCCCAAGCCACGTTCCCACCAATGATACTTCTGGTGCTTGGATTAGTCAGAGTTCTCCAGAGGAACAGAACCAATAGGAACATACATTTTTTAAAGACTTGGCTCGTGTAATTACAGAGGCTGAAAAATTCCAAGATCTATAGTTGGCGAGTTAGAGACCCGGGAGAACCAATTTTTACCAATTTTCCAGCCTGAATCTGCAGGCTCAAGGAGCAGGAGAGCTGATGGCATCAGGTCAAGAGGAACTGATGTTCCCCTTTGAGTGCAAAGGCCAGAAAAGACCCATGTCCCAGCTCAAGCCATCAGGGGTCTCCCTGTGATTTGCAGGAGGGTCAGCCTTTTGTTCTAGTCAGGTCTTCAGCTAATTGGATAAGGGCCACTCAGTTAGGAAGGGCCGTCTGCTTTACTCAGTCTGCTGATTCAAATGGTCATCTCATCCAGAAACTCCCCCGCAGCCACACCCAGACTTCACCAAATACCCCCACGCCCCACTCAGTGCCTGTGGCCCAGCGGGGTCAACACATAATGTAATTGTCACAGCACCCCTGCCTGGGTGCAGCCAGCTCTGCATGCCCCACACCCCCAAACCGTTATTCCAAGAGGCAGGAATGTGGGGCTTGCTTGGAGCATCCCATTAGCTCCACTAATGAGGCTGCCCTTGCCGTTGGCCCCCGACATCTGCCGTCCTCAGCAGCCAGCTGTGCTGGCTAAGGCACCAGCTCACGCAGTGGGAGCTCCTCTCTCCTTGCCGCTTTCCCTTCCCTCCCCAGGCCCCACGCTAGCAGGGAAATGGAGCAGGGAAGCCAGGAGGGGAGAAGGTCTACACAGGGGCCTGCCTGTCTGTGGCCTTGGGCCTCAGCCTGGGAACCCTGAGCAGCGGGATGCCAGAGCGGAGGCGGAGTCCCAAGTCCCCCCTTTGCTCAGCAGCTGAGTTGTGCTGACTGGAAGCCTCATGTCTGATTAGGCATAATAAGGCCATATTGTGGCTGGCAGGAGGGAAGCTCATTTCACACTCTGGGAAATGGGAACCAGCAAAGAGACAGGACGGGCTTTCACGTACATGCTTCCCTGCCTGCTGGCTGGGAAGTTGGCAGTGGCAACAAGCCAGAGGAGATGAGTGCAAACCTCCCTTTCAAGAAACCCAGAGGTGAGATGGTACTGAGGTTCAGTTGGGGGCTTTTGTCCCCGGCATACCTCACCCTCCACCTACCGCGTTGTGGTCTTGGGAAAGTCGCTTAACCTTTCCAGGCCTCAGTTTCTTCATTGGAAAATAGTGAAAACAAAAACAAGTCCTACTCCATAGGATTGTCTTTACATGGACTGGATGTCTAAGTATAGGCATATAGACACATATGTTCATATATCTATGTATATGAGTATGTATCTACTTCTCTCTGTATATTTATATTGCTTTAAAAAATGCTTAATATAGTGGGGCCCCAGCAAATGTCAGCTATGATAGTTGGCCATCAACCTCCGTTGCTTCCTGAGATTTGGAGGTTCCATTTTCTGCTCGTGGGCTATCTACAGCTAACTTTAAGTCTTAAGCTCCCCCAACGTTCAAACAATATGATTTCAGGGAAGATCACGGGCTATCCCTCTGTCCCTGTGACGTGTGATGGAGCTGAGGACCGGCAGCCATGCCTTGGCGAGTTTGGGAATAATACATAAAATCATCCTCGTCACGCCACTTTCCTGGCACGGATAAGACCGGACCCTTGATATATGCGATAGAACCGGCTGTCCCCTCTGCCTCGTTTCTGCTCCCTCCACACCCCTCCCAGCCCGAGCATCCTCACCCTTGGACCTTCCTCACTGGTCCTGATGTCAGAGTGAGAGATCTACCCACCCCTCCCCGCCCCACCCCTCCCCACCCTCCCACCCCCACTCTAGGCTTCCTGCCGTGTGTGCAGAGTGTAGTCTCCTTGCTTCCCCATCCCTGGGCCCTGCCTCCACTTCCCAAGTGTGAGCACGAGGTGGACAAGAACCAAAAGTGTCAGGGACCTGCCTTGATGGAGCTTGAAGCAGTTTCAGATCTAGGCAAATTGAAAACAGAGAGAAACCTCATCCCGACCCCGCAAGAGATCGGTGCGCTCAGACAACTTGTGAGCCTAACGCAGTGCCTGGCACAGAAGGCGCTTCTCTAAATGCCTTTGAACGGCTGAGTGGCTGAGTGATGGGGCTCTGAGACAGGATTCTAGTAAGCCCAGGGAGATGAGGCTCCCTCCTGCATGGACATGAAACCTGGGGGCCCCCAGGAGCCAGGCTTGATGGGGGATCATGACAGAGCATCTTTACCCCCTACCCACTTCTGGACAAGAGACACAGCTCCCCATCCTCCCCCTTCCCTCTACTCCCTACAAACTTTCCTTTGCTTTTCCTCCCCTTTTCTTGTCTTGGGAAGAACTCGGTGGGAAGACAAATCTGCCTTATCCCTACCCCTAGTTTATCTGGAAATAGTAACTAACTCCCAGATCACTTTTTTTGGCCTCAGAATAAGCCCTGTGACCTATGGACTAGGCCCATGGAACCTTTGGTCCTATGACAGTTCCAGAGCAGAAGGAGCCTGCCTGGTTTTGATTTGCTTGGACTGGAGTTAAAATCCACTCACAGCCCATCAGCAAAGTTGGGGCTGGTAGCCTGAAAGCAGAGATACCAGAGGTGGCATCATGGGGACAAAAACTGGTCCAAAGAGCACCCAGGACGTGGAGTAGCCACAGCTGGCGGTGCCGCTCACGCAGTCTCAGCAGACACGTGGCTGCCTGCTCTGGGCCTCTGCCCACTCCCGGGTTTGTCTTGCATCGATTCCAGTGTCCTAGCTGAAAAGGGCCACTTTACAGGTGTGCAAACCGGGGCCCACCCAGGTGCCCAACTGCAGCCCTCAGTAGTGCCAGTTCCATGGATTTAGCCCAGGGGCTATGAACTTGACCTGAGCAAGAAATGGGCCCGGGGGGGGTTAGTCTCCCTGCCAGCAGAACAGGGAACATCCTCAGTCCATGTTTTCTCTTCTTCGCGCCACTGGTCCCCACACCCTGATAAGAAAAGGCAAGCGGAGACAGGCTCGCTGGCCCTGCTTCTCTGCCCCCTCCACGCACATCCATCAGCCACAATTTCATGCTGAATGGGGCTGTGAGGAACTTCAAGGCCGAGATTATTACATTTTGTGCATTACACTTCTGCCAGAGAACTAAAAATACCCTCCTGGTGGTTGCTAAGTGTGGGTCTAATGGTTTTCCTTAGAGGGAAGAATGGGATTCTAGTTTCTCTGAATCTGGAAGCTCTGTGTCCAGGGAAATGGAAAGATGGAAGTTGCCGGAGCTGGTTGTACAGCCCCCTTGGGAGGGAGAAGCTGGGGGCAGGCCCAGAATTCACTTTTCCCCAGTGTCAGGGAGGTCTCCAGGGACCTGCAGAGGTGGTGGGTCCCAGAAGGAATATAGAAGGGCCTGGAGCTTCCTCGGAGAATTCCCCCAATCTGCAGGACCCCTCCCCTGGGGCAGGCTTTGTGATTTTTCATTCTTGGACCTCTCACCCCCTTGTTTACGCAGAGTAGACCTTCCCACTGTAGCGCCTGCAACCTCGATGTGCAGAGGGAAAGAGACGGATTTAGGGAAATGGAGCTGGCTCTTGGGAACGGTTTACCTGCCCTCCCAGAGATCCGACCACGGGCCCCGGCATCGCTCACAGACTCACCAAGCATCTACCCACTCCAACAGTGCCCACACCCCTCACCTGGCACAGCACAGCAGAACGCCCCCTGACCACAAGCAATAGCATTTGTTGTTGTAGCCGTCAGAACTCCTAAGTCCCATAGGAGGCTTGCTCGCCCCTGAAAGGTCTTCATGGGGGACCTCGCCTTGCAGACACTGACAGCTCCTAGAGCCGCTGTGATGCCCTTCCTTTGGAAAAGTGTCTGGTCCTTGGTCTCGGCCGCCCACATTGCCCCTCTGGACCTGGAGCCCCTTCTCAGGACCTTTGGCTTGCTGAGGACTGTCGCCTCGGTCCCAGCTGCTGATTACCCTGGACAGCAACAGTCCTGTGGATCCATGTGCCTTAACTAGCACAGGGCGTCACTGGCCCTGCCATGTGGGGGAGGCGCCGTCTGGGCGGCCAGGGCCCGGATGTCTGAAGCTGTGCTTCACAGGTCCAAAGGCAGACCCCAGAGCCAGCCAGGTGCAGGCGTGTCCGTGCGGCTGTAGCGGGTGCCAGGGGCGAAGTGTGTGCTCAGAAGACAAAGGGTCTGTGTGTCAGTGTCGGGGATTGGTGTTCTACTGCTCAGTTTGTTGGGGGAGCTCTGATGAGCTCACCTTTGTTAGGCGACGTGTGCTATGCCAAGTTCTTCTTCAACTATTTTCTTGGAAAAAAGAAATACAATAAGGAAGTGGGAAAACAAATCTATGAGTAAGAACTATGAGGTCGCCCTTGACTCACCGCTTTTGGCTCCACGCGCATTGTGCTGCCACTGGGTGTCAGTCCTGCCCCCCAAGGTGGGCATTGGTCCCCATGAGGAAGACGGGCACTTTGAAAAATGGGCAAGAAGCTCCTTCCCTTACCCCCCCAAAAAGAACCTCAGGAACGGCTTAAACCAGGCAGCAGCTCAGTCCCAAGGTGACTGTTTAGGGAGAACACTCTAGAATGTGTGTGTTCTCAGATGGTTGTTAAAACCACCTCATGGCCCGCCGTTCCTACTCATTGGCTCGTGCTGACAGCCGTGGGGAGATTAATTCCAAGCAGTGGTTCGCCACAAAGCTCACTGTTGTTTGACTTCAACTATGCACATGATATATAGATACTGTATACCTCTTACACCATGTTTGCCTTCCTAATTATGTTTTGCTTGAACCAGTATGGAAATGAGTTGGCCAGCTGTGCATGCACGCCAATTATGTCTGGGTCAGATTGCTTGGAAGCTTTTGGGGTGTGCGAAGCAGAGAAGGGGAGATCTCACAGGATTTAACATTTTCTATGTGCCCGGTGTGAAATCCACCTGGGTATAACTGAGTGTTGGCTGCAGTCACGTTCATTAACAGCTCAACAACTAAACCTCCCTCATCCCCACCTCCAACCAGTCATTCTCCAGTCTCCCCTGCTTGTGCCAGATATTTTATGAATCTTGAGTACACAAGCTGCCAAGCAGGCAGCTTTGCAGCAGTGGCAAGGGGGCTAATCTATATTCGCATATTAACCATACTTCCCAGTGAATTTCAATAACTTGGAAATGGACATTTAGCAGCTGGGAAAGAAACGGCATGTTAAGTGCTCAGAACAAGTCTATAATAAGCATCTGCTTAAAAGAGACCCTCTCCAGCCAGATGCCTTGGGCCCAACTGGGCCCTGGGCTGGGCTGCAGCTGCGCACTAGAATATACTTAGCTTGTCTTCCCAGGTGGAGCTAGCAGCGTTTCTTTCCCCGTGCAACAGATCTGGCCCAGACAGGCAGCCTCTTCCTCGTAAGGTCCGACTCCCTTCTGCCCACAGGTCCTCAGCCCCAAGTGGGACCACTAGCCCGAGATTCTGTCCTTCAGAAACCTCTGCCCAGTCATTCCTGCCCCCTGTCACGCCATGTGTGTCTCTTGTCACATGCCACACAGTCACATGCCTAGTTTATGTGACACCGGGCAGGCAGTCCTAAGGAGAGCACGTGCCAGCTCTGTCCTGGCTAGATTGGGGGTCCTTGAGGGCAGGGTCCCTTCTTGTCTGAGTATCCTCATCCTTCGCACCACTCCAACACACCACCCCAACACACACGCTTCCTGGCAGAGGTCAAAGACAGTTCAGGGCAGGATAGGCTGGCAGACCACCCAAAGGGACAGTGTCGGGGTAGATGGCCCAGGACTGGGTCAGCCTTCTTCCCCCCCCACTTTATTTATTATTTATTTATTTATATTATTTTCTTACATCACTGTTCATTTTGGGACAGTATTTGATTTCTCCTCTGAGGTGTGGTCCCCATAGTTTTCCCACCACCACAGCACCCGTGAGCCATCACCACAGTCCCTTGTGCTCTTCCCCTCCGTGTTGAATGCCTCATGCAACATCCGTCTCCCTCCCCCCGCCCTGCTGTATGCCTCAGATCTGTGGTCAGTTTACAAGTTTTGTCTTTTTCCCGACTGTTTGTTTGGTTTCTCTAGATTTCCCCATGTAAGTGAGACCATCCATTATTTATCTTTCTCCTCCTGATTTATTTCACTGAGCATAATCCCTTCTACCTCCATCCATGTTGCTGCAAACGGCATGAGTTTATCCTTTTTGATCGCTGAGTAATATTCCATGTATATCTCACATCCTCTTGATCCATTCATCTGTTTTGGGACATTCAGGTTGTTTCCATATTTTGGTTACTGTAAATAATGCTGGATCAGTGTTCTTACTCAAAGCTGCATGGGGTGCTGGGAGCCAAAGAGGCATAAACCAGATTCTAATGGGGAAATGAATCTTTAGACTCTGGGAAAACCAAGCATAACTTTAAGTCCAAAGGTTCAGAGGCAGGAACAAAATCCAGGCTGCCAAAGCAAGATCCCAGAGTTGAGAAGAGACAACACCTGAGGTCCCTGACTTCCAGCAAGTCCAGTTTGTATTTATTGAAAGAATGAGTGGATGAGGGAGAGTCAGAATAACCTGCTTGCTCCTTGAAACCAGGGGCCACTGCCTTTGAAAACTGGTGACCGTGGGTCTGTGGAATGGATGGCCAACCTGCAGAGCCTGACATACAGTGATAATCATTTGCTCTCTTGGGGTCTTTTTTCCAGGAATTCCAGCTCCAAGCTCTATCGCTGCATTGCGGATTTATTGTGTGTGGCACTGATTCCTGTCTCCCATTATCGCTCACCCCGGCTTGCTTCAAATGTTGCTCCCCATCATAAAAACAAATGCTCTTCCCTCCCCCCTGAAAAAAAGAGTAGCTCCCTACCGCCCCCTCAGTTCTGTCCCACATTGTCTGCTCCCCGTGTTTCTGTTCTTGAAAGTCTTCATGCCAGACTTCACTCCCAGGCGGTGCCACCCGGGGCCACAGACAACCACAGTGAAAAGGTTTATAGGTCAAGCAAGTTTAGAAAACATTGAATTTAACAAAATTAAACACTATCCCTCAATGCGAGGCTTCTCAGCCTTTAATATGCTAATCTGCATTCCTAAAAGGGAGATGTCAATTTTACTTAACCTCAGAGTCCTTTGACTTACCCTCAGCTCCTGAACACTTGGGAAGTTACAGCCCCAGGGCTGAAGACTGGTGTTGAGCCCTCAGGAGCCTGGGGCTTTTGTTCCTGCTCAGCCTGCTCTTCTTGGCCCTTCCTGTGCGCCCTCCCCCCCTCCTGGGTGCTCTCTCCTCTGCTGTCTTCTCTGCTCTCCTCCTGCTCTCCTGCCATTGCTTCTTCTCCCCATAATGACTCCCCATAATGACTCCCCATAATGACTCAGATTGTATCCAAGAATCATCCTTGGCTCTTTTTTGCTCTTTCCCAATATTCTTTTCTTAGGAAACCGCATCCGGTTTCCGAGCTTCATCTGCTCTTGGGGGAGGCAGGGCCCTCAGATTCACTGTCCCTTCCCAGCTTCTCTCCTGAGCTCCTTGCTTCCTTTCCAGCCACGCGCTGGGCACTCAACCTTCATTCCCGACAGGCCCTCGGGCTTGGGGGTGTCCAGAGCTTGACCCCAGCCTGACCCCTTCCCCTGGATCTTTCTTGCGTGTTCCCTGCTTCTCTTTGTGTCCTCGCTGCGGCCCACGCTTGCTTCCTCTGGCCGGGTCCTGCCCAGGGGTGACACCTTGCTCTGTGCTCCATTTCCTGGTGCATTTTCTTGCCCTCCACGATTCTCTCCTAGTCACTGCTTTGGCCGTCATAACAAGGCCTAGCCGGTGTCCTAACCACAGTCCTTTTACACTGTGCTCCTGGAATACTCTTCTGAAGCAGTTTCCATCACCTCACATCCCGCAGAAAGCATTCAGTTAGTCCAGCTACCTCCGGGACAGAGACCAAGGCCTCTGACAGTCTAGACTCAGCGCCCTTCCACATTTCACCCGTGACTTCACCTCGCAAACCCCGCGTGGCCACCCGCTGGACGTCTCGGTGCCTCACCGGTGCCCCGCACTGTCCCCTCCCCTATCTCGTCTCAGTTGCTGCTTCCTTCATGAAGTCACCATTGCTTCTACTATTTCTTCTTCTGATCTCTCCCACTGAGGCTGCAGGTCCCCAGGGCAGGGGCCATGCCTGCTTATCCCATCCCATATGTGTTTTGCACACTTCATAGACATTTGGTAAATGAATGAATAAACTGATGAAGAGATGATGGGATGGATGGATGAATGGATGGGTGGATGGGTGGATGGGTAGATGGGTGGATGGAGGCTGTCTCTTTCCTCTTTTTGTGTCTTCTTCTACTGAGTGCAACCCCACACACCATCTTAGATAAGAGACCCTTTGGCACTACACTCATTGGCTTAAAGCCCTCATTCCAAATCTTCGACTTGCTGTCCCCCTTTACCTGATCAAAGGTCTTTAAATGAGGCCCCCTAGCTGAACATTCTCCAAGCTGTGCTCCTTTGAATGCCTGATGCCCGTGTCTTCAAAAGAGACCAGATAGTCATCTAATCAAAACCATCTGCCTTTATTATCCCCATTCATTTTCTTCATTATCAACTTGCCCTCTTCATTCAGACTCACTCTGACTCGGTGGCAGAGTGGCCCTCGTACCAAGCATCAGAGGAGAGGAGTCAAAATCGGATTGGTGGGTCTTGGTGTCCACTCTGCCCAGGGTGCTCAGCTAGGTACCTGTGACTGGAAATCTTCGCAGTGAAGCCTGTGCCCCGGGTCTGCAGGGAAGTTGTAAATGGCTATTTGTGAGAGGTGAATTTAGCCTTGATGGAGGGATACAATAAGTAATGAAAGCGTTGGGATTTAAAATTCCCACAGATACTGAGAACTAAGTAAGATGCTAGTGGTTAAGAGAATGTGCTCTGGAGACAAGGCGCTGGAGCCAGGTCCTTCAGTGGCCAGGGTCCAGCTGGGAACAAAGAAGCCTCCTAGGTATTTCAGACAGAGATGCTTTAATACAGGGAGTTGCTCTCACAGCTGTGAGAGAGCTGGGAAAGCAAAAAGGAGACACTGGAGTAACACAGAGAAAAACTGCCAGAAGCATCTACTGTCTCTAGCACTGGCAGCACAAGAGCACAAATGAACTATGCCCTTTTGGGAGGGCTGGGGGTTGTGGGGGTACCCAGCTGCTGCTGGAGTATACAGGCTGCTTCCAGAATGTCCCAAGGAGCAGTGGTTGGTCCCCAGAGCCACAGGCAGAGCTACACTGACAGCAACAGAAAAAATAGGAACATACCTCCTCCCTCCCGCCTGCTGTTCTGTCTCTTAACACCCGCTATTAGCAAAGCTGATTGAAAGGCAGCTTTCCAAGGAGGCCAGGGGGTCCAGCTCAGACCGGAGAAGAGAACATGGAGCGGGGCTAGAGCTCAGTCACTGAATGAGTCTGTGACCTTGGGCAAAGGGCTCATCTCTCTGTGCTTCAGTTTTCTCATCTTTAAAATGGGAATACCCATCATACGTACGTCACAAGATCTTTGTGGGGTTTAGATGAAATAACACATAGAAGCATTTAGAACAGGACTTGGTATTCAGCAAGTGCCCAATAAAGCTCACCAGCTTTTTTTCTACCAGTCTGCGTCTCAGTCTCTTGCTTCCCATTTACTTGCTCCAACAATACACTTAATATCCTTGACCTTGATATCCATTTGGTCCAGTGTCTTTCAGTGTCTGACTGTGTGTGTGTGTGTGTGTTTTCATTCTTTTGAAATGCAGTTTTGCAAAAAAAGAATTAAAAGGACAGATTTTATCAGATGAAAATTCAAACTTACACCCACATTTACTGGCTGCATGTTCAGCTGCATGAATCCCAATCCCTGCATGGAATTCCGATTCTGACACCTCACAGTGGTTAAATGAGATGTTACATGTGAAACTGCAGGGCACAGGGTCCAGGAGGGCATTTTCGCTCCTCTCCTCCTTCCTGGATGATCTCACAGGGCCATGAGTTGCTTGGAGCCTTTGAGCCTTGAGACCAGCTGGACCAATGTGTGCAGAAGGCATCAGATGGCAGACAGGGAGGAGTGAGAGCCGGGAACTGTCCAGGACAGGACTTGATGGCAAAATATGAACTCTGGTTCCACCGCTGCCTCCTGTCTGCTTAGTGATCTTTGTTCACTTTTAACTCTTTGCCTCTATTTCTGTATTTTCAATGGTAATCGGGGTCCACAAGAACCCTGGAAGAATATGTGGACCCGTATATGTAACGAGCCTGTAGTTCCAACTCACGTGGGGTCCTGTGGTAACACGGGGGGCGGAGAGGGCGTGGTGATGCTGGGGGCACAGAGAAGAGAGTTGTCACTGCTGGACAAATCAGAAGTGAAGGCTGGGCGAAGCCAGTGCCTAGGGTTCCTCAGGGTCTTGGCGGCTGGAGTAGGGGACTCTTGGAGCCATTTCTGTCTGATAGTTGTAACAGCTTGCATATTTCCATGTCTCATGAGCTTACTTAAAGGTCTGCAAGTCTATGAATGTTAAGCAGTCTTTTCAAGAGGCACTGGGAAGTTATTATATAAGGAAAGGCTAAGGGGTGAAAGATGGGCTGTGATTTTTGTCAAGTCTGCTGGTGGCCCTGCTGGGAGAGGTCAGGGGTGGGGGTGGGGCAGAATGGACAGCTCAAGGAGGGGGATCCAGCCTGAGGCTCTAGAGTCAAAGCATACAGGGTTCAAATCGTGACTCCCCACTTATTGTTTCTATGACTCTGGGGTAAAACACCTAGATCCCCAAGCTCCTCAGCTGTAAAAGAGGAATGATACCACAAAAGGTTATTTCAGAGTTTAAATAAAATAACATCCATAAAGCACTTTAGTAGTTTGGCATATATAGTAACTAATCAAGAAATACTCGTTACTGTTTCAGTCAGTCATTTGAAATAACAGTAGCGCCCATTTATAGATATCTTTGTGTGCAGGCACTCTGTTAGGCGCTTTAAGAGATTTCATTCACTGATGCCTGGTAGTGGCCCAATGAGATAGAAGCCAAAGTTATCCTTGTCTCTCAGGTCAGGTAGCTTAAAGCGATGTGCAACTTCCTCAAGGTCACACAGTTGTCTATGTTGAAGCCAGAACCAGAACCAAGATCTGTCTGAACCATAGCCTGTGCACTTACCGGCTGAAACAGCGTCTTATACAACGCTGGGAGCTTCACTGCACTCAGGAAGGAATCCCTCAAAGCTCCTTACTAAATATCCAGCATTCTCCTGTTCACCTTCAGCAAGGTGCCTGCAGTGCTTTCTCTGGCAGAGCCATTCTTTGAGTTTTTAAAGATTTTCACTTTTAGAAGTGCCTATTACCCCCAGGAGAGAAGGAATTACGTCTCAAAAACTAACACTTTAAAGCAAGATCTGCTTTCCAATATGACAAGGAGAGTTCCAGAGGAAAGCACAGACCCAATGCATGGAAATGATGGAGAGATGTTCCCTTGGGCGGGGGGCACTCAAAAGGGATCCTAAGGCCCCTTTCTCTTCCACTTACTCAGTCTCAGCCAGTTATGGGATACTCTCCATATTCAGAAAATAGCAAAGCACGTTGTTCTTGTAATCTTCCACTCCAGGAGTATTTTCTGTGGTCCTAATGGAAGCCTTTGTTAGATCAACAGATGCCTATTGACCACCGACCTGGTGCCATGCTGAGCCAAGCTACCTAAGTGCCTTAACTCACTGGGTCTCCTGCCTGGGGATGTGCCTAGAACACAAAGCCCAAAAGCATGTGCCATAAAACAATTGAAAGTGACCTTTGGTGCTTACTATGGGGTGACCATTGTTTAAGCCTGTATTATTTGTATCAACTATTACTATTTCCTTTCTACAGAGGAAGGAACAGGGGCACAGAGAAGTTACATAACTTATCTGAGGCCACACAGGTGAATAAGTGACAGAACCAGGACTTTAAAGCAATAAAAAAAATTTAAATAAGCACACAGGTCTCTTTCATGATGAGCATGGGAAAGCATGCAGTGCCCTTCAGAGGCCTTTCTTGGGAGGCTGCAGACTTGATTCAGTGGTGCTGCCACCGCTGATGGGTTGCAAATGCCTCTCTCGAAATGGCTGTTAGAGCTGACTTAGGAATTAAATGGGAAAGTCAACCTTAATACATTAGGTCACACCTTGTTTTTGACTCAGAATAGCACTGCTCAGCTTCTCTGCCACTGTGTGTGTGTGTTTAAATAAACAAGACCAGAGAAACAACATAGAAAAAGAAAACTATGTTCTCCCAATATTTATGTGATCATAAAATGGCTCTTCAAAAATGAGATCTATTTTTAAACATTTAATAAAAACTGAAATGATCAAAAATATTTTACTTCAAAAATAATTTGTACAAAATGAAAAATCTTTATAATTGAAAACATGTAAGTGTTTGAAGGAAATCCAAAGAGGAAATACAAAACTGTTTGAATAATAGCAACATAAATGGAATGGGTTAGAGCTGTAGGAATCTCTATGATGAAAGGTGTTTTTGGATACAGCATTTCTATCTTCTTTAAGGGATACTAATTTACAGTCATGCCTAGAATTCCCCATTCACTATCTTCGTGAGACATACTCCTGACAAAATCTATGTTGGCTCCTTCTCTATAGCCCTGGCCACTCTGGTAATCATTTAAATGTAGTCAGGGACAAGCTCTCTGCCTAACTCAACCCCCTTGACCCCTTTAGGGTCCTTACCACAAAGTAAAATGCCTTCGGTCAGCACCCACTCATTGTGTTTGAGCGTGATTAGCTGAAGACAAAACACTGGAAGTTCTTTGAATTTTGTTAGGAAGTTATTTGTGATTAAATGAGATAATCTATGTGAAAACAAGTAACCAAATGTCTGGTGGAAACTCAATAATTGTGGTAGGGATCCCATACAATATAACACCTTGCAATCATAACATGGTTCATCTGCCTCTATCTGACCCCGCTTCAGAGTTCAGCACCATGGCCAGGGACACTTCAAGACCAAGTGGACACGCTAAGGCCAGTTGAATTTCTGGCTGTTTCTGATACCTGCCCCTGCAAATCTGTGTCCTATTTCTCCAATTTCCTGTCTCTTATTTTCTCCTATTTCCTATCTCTTATTTTCTATCCCCACCACCCTATATCTGCCTTTCTTGTATGTGCACATTCTCTCTGATCATATGTGTCTCCTGTGTGTTTCTCTGCCTTCCCTTGCTCCCTTTCTTCAAAAAGAGAGAGAGAAAGGGGTACCCTATTCTCTCACTCAACCTTTTCTGTTTCTCCTGATGTGCCCTTCTATGAGGTCAGGGCTGAGCACTGTGGTGAGTGATTCTGAAGGGTATACTTGGGGGAACCGCTAGGCCTTGCTGAATCAGGACTTTCTCTTAGGGTGCCTTATATGGAACCAGGAACTGTCCTGGAGGAGGCAAAGTTAGCAGAAGCCAGGGATGATTGGAATCTGGAGGGAAATGGGGAGAGTTTGGTAAATATTTCAAGGTACTTGAAAGGAAGGAAGAGTACAAGGAAGGTCTCCATTTGTTCATCTTTGTTTATGGTGCTTTCTTTAGCCCTTAAAAAACCAGATACCTGGGTCTTCGTATGACCATCATAATTTGGTTCTGCTGAAATATAGAAAAAAAAATAATGGAAAGAAGAATTGAAAGTTTCTATACCAAGCCATGTACTTAAAGGAAGATTTCCTGGTTCCATCTTCTGCCACTCCAAGATTCTTCTCACCACATCAAGTAGAAACCTTGGATGTTTGTGCCATGGTTTCCCCAAAATTGTATATCTGTCTGATGAATGTACTGTTTCTTAGCTCTTATCTGCGAATGTTATATGGGACTGAGAGAAGAATGAGTGTCTTTCACCCAAATCCAGCCATTCAGACATCCACAAACTCTACCACCTCTAACCCCCACTAGCCATCCTCACCATGCCAAAGTGAACTCATTTTGTTAAATGCTGTTCCCCTCTTGTATTCCCCCATCAGTCAAAGTTGTGCCCATCCATTTCATCTTCCGAGGCTTAAGCCATCCTAGACTCTATTTTTCCTCCCCACCACACCCCTAATTCCAGTCATCACCAAGTCCCAGCCAAGTCTACCTCTTCTGTCTCTCAAATCAGCCTCCTCTATCTCCACTGCAATTTATTAGCTGACCTCTCATCATTTCTCTCTTGAATTGTTTCATTTGTCTTTGAGAGGATCCCCCTATTTCCTGCTTCATTCTCCTTCTAGTTCCATCTCCAATTTTCATTTCTAAAACACACCTGATTCTGTTACTACCCTGTTTAAAACCCCTGTTGCATGTAAAATCAAGTTCAGACTTTTCATCACGGCCCACAGGGCCTCCTGGAGCCCACTGCAGCCTCCCTACCTGATTGCCCACTGCCTGCCTTGGCACCCTCCAGAGGCACCCTGCCAGGAGGGTGCCTTACCTAAAGGAATGGCTGTTCTCCCATGCACGTGTTATTTAATGCTTTTGTGTGTTTGCATGTGGTGTTACTTTTCCTTAGAATCCACTTCCTCCCTGTCCATCCAGTAGACTCCCATTTGCCTTCAAGACTCAGCTGGAGTATCTTGTCTCCTTCTTGGTGAGGACCTCCTGCTCCCCCAAACTCTCCTTTGTAATCCTGCCTTAATGATTGAAATTCTCATCCCCGCCCCCCCCCCGCCCGCCCCATGTGGACCTTGAAGTGTTTTCGTCTCTTCCCCAAACAAATAGGGAAAAAAATGTCTGGCACATAATGAATAAAAAAGAAATATGTGATGAAAGGATGAAATTGGCAGTCAGGTGACCTTGAATATGTCACATAACCTTTCTGAGCATCAATTCTCTTTGCCTACAAACAAGGATAATAATGCCTAGCTCTCATGGATTTTTTGAAATCAGACACATCAAGCACCTGCCCAGCCCATTACAGCAAACCCATAAATGGGTTTACTCCTCCTTCCTCTTCCTTCTTTTCTTTACTGCAATTCTGTTCTAATCAAAATACAAAAGCAAAGAGAAATCCCAAATGCCCAATACCTGGATAGGGTCGATCACTTATTGCCCACCTGGCAGAAACACCACCCTCACACTTCCACCTCTCACATCAACCAAGATCAGCCAGCCCTGGGCCAGTGCTTAGTGAGGACTAATGTCGGCTAAGGTGACGTGAGCGTTGACCTGCACCAGGAACTCTCCCAAATGCTTTCCTATTACAGCTCATTCAGCTTCATAGAGACCCTGAGGGGGAACTGCTGTTGTCCCCATTTTACAGATGAGGAAACTGAGACAAGCAAAATTCAGGTCACACAGCTACCTAAGTGGCAGAGCTAAGACAGATGACAGCAGACTGTTCTCTCACCACCTACACTGTTCCATCCCCTGGCGAAGGCTATGACAGGAGGTCCTCGGGAGAGCAGAATCCTTGGTTTTGAGTCTTAGAGGTACAATTGACAGACTCGCCCTAGTAGAAGTCAGGATACACACCAGTGGCTCCATTGTTTGGTTGATAGTTTTTCATTGTAAAGATGTAGCATTATGTTATTAATCCAGACATCTGGTGAAGGTGGAGGGACTCCGAGTCCCCAGGGACTTGGGGACAGCTACTCTCCTTCCTTTGTATTTTCTCTGCTGTCTCTGCCTACAGTGGTTCTGACAGAGTTTCATGGCCTGCAAGGCCACAATATTTGCTATCTGGCCCTTAGTAGGAGAGTCTGCCAGCCCCTTCAGCCAATCGTACCTTCAACCAACACCCCCCCCCCCCACCGTCGGAGCAGACTGGGGAAAATCCCAGCGACCCCAGACACCTGGGCAGAGTCTCAAGGCGTGCTCCCTTCCCAGTTGAGGGTGCACTAACAGAAGCCCCTCGTTCCCAGTGGGTCACAAGGAAAGGCCCCCTCTTTGGGGGAATCTTGCAACATTCGTAAGGCACCAATCAGCTCTGTGCACGATCTTTGGCTTTGATTTCTTCTGCTGGTCTGGGGTGTCTGGCATGACTTGAGCCACAGGAGCCCAAATAAAGTGGCAGAGCAGTGCAGTCAAGACAAATTTCCTGACCCACCGAGGCTGCCGGCGGCCGCCAGCTGATGGATGGCAGGGGGAGAATTTCTCAGTTGCCGTCTAATCTGTGCCCGGGAAATAAATTGCTCTTGTCACTGGTGTCTGCCCTGGCCCTGCAGGCCCCTCTTCCCCGCAGAGCCTCCCTTCACCCCATCCCTCCTCTGCCAGCCTGGAAATGCTGCCTTGGGAGGTGGGGAAGGAGAGGAGGAGAGAGGAACTATATACCCTTGTTCTGTCCTGCCTCCTTGGCCCCCTTCCTGCAGCCAACCCCCCTCCTGAGGCTGCCCCCAGGCTGGACCCTGCTGTGAGCCCCGGGCAGGTCTTTCTTAGCTATAAAATGAGATGACCTTTAAAGTGATCTCGAAAACCTTATTCCAGGTTCCCGAGGTACTAAGGAAGGGAAAGGGAAAGGATTTGCACAAAGTCGAAAGAATCCCAAAATCCAAATATAAAGTATCTCCATGTGTGAAAATCTCTGAACCTGGAGCTAGGGCTTCACTGGAACTCAGGGTATAGACTCAGCTTGCTTTGGGGTACCCACAGGCCCTCAGCAGGGCTTCCCCTAAGAAATGCCCCCTTTTTCTTTTTAAAATAAGCTTTCTCCCCAAAATTGTTATCTGTGCCTCACTCTCCCCCTCTCTGTCTATTTCCCTCCCTCCCTCCCTCCCCTTTCTGCCGCATGTCTGTTCCCTAGCCACCAGCTAAGAACTGGTGAGTTTATACTACCAGACCCTTTGGAATGGAAGGTAGCAAGATAGGTCTTCTCTCAGGAATGATAGGGACATTTTCTTGCTAGAACCTAAACCTTCACAGTGATGTTCCATCAATAATTCAAGAAGACAGGCACAGATGCTGACTGAGCTCTGGGTCCAAAGCTTTCTCTGGATGAATGGAAGGAGCCACAGCAATTGACAGTAGACAGCTAGTCAACCCAGGAAGGCTTCGTGGAGGAGGTGGTATTTCAGAACGAGAACTCTGTCACAGGGCAAGGACAGAGTAGGGGTCACCTCCCTGCTGAGGCAGACATAATCACAGGCTCATCCTGGAAACTAAACTCAATCTGTCACTATGATTTCACAGTTGAAGCTCAGGATGGGTAGGGCTGGGGAGGGAGCGTGGGAGCGTGGGCCATCCATTAGCGGCGTGCATAGGGCTAAATCCCATGTCAGGAAAGTGGGCTGGGGCAGACCAAGAAGCCATGGCCGTAGTTCAGGTTCTTCTCGCACTCTGAGAACACCTCTTCCCCAAAGGGCTGGGTGTGTGGATTTGGTGTTTGTAACCCCAGGGAGAGCTGTCAGCTGTTCAGTTTTCATTAGCTGCCTAACGCATATTCATCAAGCATCTTAACTATTTGAAGCAAATCAAACGGACCTGGAGACAAATTCCAGCTTCCACATTTATCAGTTTTCTGGCCTCGGTTAAGCCACTTGCTGAGCTGCTATTTCCTATTCTGTTCAATGGAATTCACAATAGCTGCTTCTTAGAAGGTCGTGTGGCTTAAATGAGGCATGGATACAAATTATCTTCTAGCTCATTGGCACTAAGTAGATGCTCGATAAATTCATGTATGCACCTGATATTTTCAAGTGCCCAGCACATGGCAGCCACCATTCTAATAACTGGGGGTGATGGTACCTTAGACTGTGGAACTGTTTTCCTCCAGCTGTCGCTAAAGCAGGTGGTGCCCCAATCCTCAGGTTTGCCCACCACTGTTCTTAGGGGACTTTCCTGGAGGATGCAGAGGCTTCTTCCCAAAAAAGGGGGTCCAGGGTAAAGCAAGACTTCCTCATACCTCCTGCCACCCTGGCATCAAAAGATGTAGGAGATAGGCACCCCAAATTTCTAATCTCCACCAGTAGCACCCACCTCCTAGGACTACTGTGAGGAATAAGTGACTTTATGCAAGTCAGTGTTAAGGACGGTGGTTGACGTGATAAAGGCTTGATAGATATTCATCCTATTGTTTTAGCAGGACCTTGCTTTCATGGAAACAAAGGGCTTTGTGCAGGAGAATCTCCTGACTCTCCCTTTCTGCTGAGGAGTGAAATTGTATGATATAAGCTAAGGAGGCACCAGGAAATACTCCCCAAATGTATCTTGTAACTCCCCTTTTCTATGGCTTCTGGAAAGCACAGTCCAGTCTGAAACCATGCCCTGGGGTAATGAAGGCAAGTATTTCCAAGCAAATCCCTGTCAATGCTTCCCTTGCCAGGTGGGCCCGGGACCCTTTGGGGTTACCCCAGAGCGTCCAGTTGGGTCAGGAAGAGAGTGAAACCCCAAACTTACAGGGCCTTGTGCAGGCAACCCCTGCCTCCATTTCCTTGGCTCGTGAGCTCTCATCGTTTCTTAGACAAGGTGAGTCTGAGGCTCAGGCATCCTTAGAGAGCTGCTCCGAAGGCAGCCAGCATCACTATGCCCGGGGAGGGTCCTGGGGAGAGGAACTTCCTGGGGCTGCCACTCTGGCTCCTGACCACAGTGTGACACATCAGCTCATCAGGGTCCTCGAACCAAGAAACATTTTAAGACTGGAGACAGACACAGTCGATTTACTCTCTAGAAAGGGCACTCTGGCTGCTCTGTGGAGAAAGAACTGGACTTGAGTAGGAGGGAAGAAGGAGACAAGTGAAAGGGATGTTGTACTGGTGGTCCAGAAGGTCACACTGACATGTGACAGTTGGCAAAGATCTGAATGACGTTAGCCAAGTGTATACCAGGCAGGGGAAGAGTACGTGCAAAGGCCCTGCGGCAGGGCATTCTCTGTTTGCTCAAGGGCCAGCAGGGAGCCAGTGCGTCTGTTTGCAGTAGAACCAGCCAAGGGGAACAGTTGGCATTGAGGTCGGAGAGGCAATGGGGAACAGGGAGGCGGTTCTGGAGAGGGAGGCTTGTAGCAGCGTGACCAAATATCCTAGGGCTGAGGGGCTCCCGGATGCAGTACTTACGAGGTCGAAACCAATAGAACCAACCAATCCAGCAGTGCTTGGGACCCCAATACCTTTAGATGCCCACTAAAATGTTTCCATTTTCCTTTTTTTAACATAAGTAAAAACGAGCATGATAGTAATACATTTGTAATAAGAATTCCAACCTGGGTTATTTTTTTTTTCTTTGCTGCAATGTAATTTACAAAGTAGTTTTTAGCTTTTTTTAATGGAGCTCAAAGAAGACTTTGAAGACAAAGGGCTCGCAATAAAGCCGCCCTCCAAGCCAGGCCTCCAAGGAGAGTAGGCTCAGGGCTGCTTGAACACCCCTCTCCCATTTTACAAGGAAGAAAGGTGTGACTGAGGTGTGACCTTGGGAAGGGCGGCCGTTTCCTTATCCAGAATGGGGGTACCAAAGGCCATCTCACAGTGCTGTTCTAGGAATCAAAAGATTCTCTAAGGTGATCAAGTGAGAATGCCCAGGGCATAGCAGGCTCTCATCGAGGTGATCTGAACCTGCCTAAAGCATCATTCATTCGTTCATTTATACCAAGTGTTTAGATGAATACCCTTCCCTCGTGAAACGTGTATTCTAGCAGGAGGGACAGGCAGCATAGCAACAAAAACCATGGAGGATTAGGGATAGATGTGTGCGGTGAAGAAATATGGTTTAAGGAGATGGAGAGTCCCGGAAGAGGTCGTCAGAAAAAGCCCCCTCGAGGAGGCTGGTGTGGACAGTGAGTTCCCAGGAACAGGGTGGCCTTCCACTGAAAAAGGGGCCTGCCTGGGAGTGCTCTGGGTCCCCCGCTGGAGCAGAGCTGGGCCCGGCAACTGGAGTACCGTGGAGCCCGGGACGCCGTGGTGGGAGGCAGGGTTCGCTGAGCGGTTAGCTACTGCCATGATGTTCTTCCACAGACTTGCCGGAACTGCCCCCCGTAAGTGATGGGTATTTACTTCTCCCTGCTGCCTGCTGGCAAAAGGAGCCCCCAGAGCTCAGCCAGGAGAGGAGGAGGCTACAGCTCACCCAGACAGCCCCTGCGCAGCCACAGGAACACTGTCTCCGGGGCACGTGCCACGGGGTAGCAGGCGCTGCAGCCCCCGTGCTGGATCAGGACCCTGCAGCCTCCGCTCCCCCCTGGGCTGTGCCCCGGCCCAGACTCCTCAGGGAGCCGGCTGCACCAGCAGGTACCTCCCCTCTCCTGGGCCCCGGAGCCCCAGAGAGCAGGGTCTGTACACTGGGGATGATGGTGATAACGAGCCGTGCGGGCTGCTGGGAGACTTACTGGGTAATGGATGTGCAAAGTGCTTCGTAAACTCAAAGATCGTACAGATGTTCACTTACGACCTGGTCATGAGTCCCTGAGAGATGTGAGCCCAGGAACTGAGCTGGGAGGAAGCAGAAAAAGTTCCAGAAGGCCGTGTGGCCACAGAGTGCCCCGGGCTGGCGACCCCTCTGGAAAGACTGCGTTGGAAAGGGCCATGAATAGGTGAGCCGTCCTCTGACTCCTGACTGCCTTAACTGCGCTCCGGTTAACGAAGTAGACAGGCCGCTGCTGGTTCGCCCGGCAGGAATGGCCCCCCTCTCCGGCCCTGCTTAGGAGCTCACCTGGGGTGCCCTGGACAGGACCTTGCAGGGAGGGGTCCCCTCCCTCTTCTGCCTCAGTCTGGCCCCCAAAACCTCTGCCTCTGCACAGCGACCCTTTGCAGCCTTCCCTGTTGGCCCACTTGCGTGAGCCGCTTATCAGCAGGGCGGGTAGGAAGGAGGTTATGGGAAAGGTCTAGGTGAGGTGCGTGGTTCCCCCAAACCCACATGGAGAGAAAGCTGCTGACTCTGGCCCCTCCACACAGTGACCCTCACAACGCCAGCATCTGGAAGAAGGTCCAGCAGCCTCCCTGCTGTCCTGTGTCCCTCTCTGGCCCTCCCACTCCTACCTGGTCATTAGCATAAGACACAGGCTCTTTGCTCAAAGAGGACCTTGAAGATGCAGCTGGGGTGTGAAAAGTAATTATAAACTGGTGATTAGAGTCACCCCGGGTCCCACTTGCTAGAACATTCCTCCCTGGCCCTTAGAGGGTGAGATCAGATGGTCTTGGATGCGGACACCAAGGACTCCAGCGCTCTGGAAGGAGAAGGCAGGTTTGCCCCCACGAGTGGAGTGGAGCAGACGGGGGGCCTGGAGGCTGCCCAGCTAGACCTCCTGGGGGTTGCAGGTTCTGGAGCAGCTCGGGCCTTGGAGCCTCAGAACTGGCAGCGGATGAGGCAGTGGTCTCGTTCCCAGAGTCTGGGGCCGGGGGAAGCTGCATCTCTGAGTCTGAGGTTTCATCTGGATTTGACCTCAGCTTAACTTCTCCCATGGACCTTGGGACCTTGGCTTTGCCCGGTGACCCCCAGAGGGGACAAGACAGCCCAGCAGGCCAGTGTGGGGACTGGACTCGTGAAACTTAGAGCAGGAACCACGCTGTAAGCGCCCACCTCTGCCACGGCGCGGGGCCAGGGACGCAACAGTGGGCTTCTGTGGGAGCACCAGAGTCCACGCGAGGCACAGGCAAGGCAGGGTGGCCTCGTCTCTGCCCTTTGCAAACAGTAGTCCTGCATCAGCAGGCCGGCGGCTGAGTGCCAGCTCCGCAGCCAGCCCGCTGGGCAACTCAGCTGTGCTCTTGGTGGCCCGAGGCCCTGCGCCCTCACCTCTGCACGGAGGCGACCTGGAGTTTGTAGATGAAGGCTTCACACATGGGGGAGGCGGTTCTGTCTGGGAGATACAAGGGAGATACCTGTCCCCCCGGAACCAGCCTCTGTCCAGTGGCGGGTCAGTCCTCATGCCTCCCCTGCCCCCCCACCCCTTCTCCAGCCTGCCTCTCTCCTCTGAGTTCACCAAGTATCCCTCCCCACAGCCGAGGGGGAGGCTTGCTTGAGGCCGAGGGCATCTTCCTGAAGCTCCCTCTTAAGGGGCCTGGGAAACATCCCCCAGCTGGGCTGCCAGACTGAGCAAACAGAACTGTAGGGTAATCACTAACTTTTTAGTATAAGTGTGTCCCATGTATCCTTTTTTTTATTATTATTGTTATTTATGTCTTTTACATTTTGTATTCCCCTTGGGCAGCCCACCACCAATTCACCCGTGATCCATCTCCATGGTCCCCTGTATTCTCCTCTCTTCCATTTTGTGCCCTTATCCTCCCCCCCCCCCCCCCCCCCCGC
>PVIJ01000588.1:138897-270796 GCA_004024925.1 Scalopus aquaticus | reverse complement strand
GAGAGAGAGAGAGAGAGAGAGAGAGAGAGAGAGAGAGAGAGAGAGAGAGAGAGAGAGAAGGTCTTATTTCTCTGGAGAAACCTGATAAATACACCAAAATAGCAGAATTGTAGAATAGATTAGAAATGATATATGAAGTGCATGCCAAGCATAATAAATATTTATCGCACCCTTAACAGGGAGATTTAAGGCAACTCTTAGATGAATACCTGACATATAGTGAGAGCTCAATAATGGTAGCTGTTCTTAAGTAAATTGATCTGCAGTTGGTTGGCCATTTTCTGTGCTTCTTAGAGGCAGAACAAGAACACTGGTAAAAACAGGACTGCTGCCGGTGGGTAGTAACTACTGACATTCAGCTGCTTCGTCACTTATTGTTGCTTCTCTGAGGTGCTGTCAGTCCTCTCGGCTACCACCAGCCACTTGATTAGAGCCAGTTCCTTCCCCTCCCATTCTTAGCCCCCACCCATTGCCATGGCTTCTTCCTTTCCCTTCCTTTTCCTGTCTTTTCAGGCAGGACTGCTACAGCTGTAAGTTTTCTAAGGGGCTGGCTAGGCTAGGGAAATGCTTAGAAGCCCCCCGGGCTAAGGTGCTTTCTCCCAAAACATACTGTTACCTTGTGCATGTCACATTGACACCCCTCCCCCCCCCCCAGATTTGTTCCTATCAGTTTCATCTGGTCTGTTTTACTACTTAATGTGGTTTGACCTACCTGCTAGTGAGACAGCAATGGGAAAAAAAGGGTCGAGGAGACGTCAATGGACACCACTGTTTTCTTTTTCCTTTTTGATGAATGTATGGGTTATTTTTGAAAGAGTATAAACATATCATCTTTCCCCATACTGAATCTCAGGGATCAACCAAGATTGAATAGCATGTCAAACATCCATCATCTAGTGAACCAGCAAACAGCAGGCCAACCCACAGAGAAAAAAAAGAGATAGTAAGTGGTATACTATTTTATTGCTTAGGGAATTTTACTCTTTTAGTTATTGGCTACTGTATCAGATTAGCTATGCTGTTGTTAAGAATGAGAAACATCTTGAAAGAAGACACTAGGTTCATTGCACTCTAGAACTCATTTTGCTTGATGTGAAGGAGAGAGAAGGGATCATTTTGGATAAATTCAGTTTTCAACTAGCGATTTCCCCTTTGTATTTTCCCCAGTATTTGTCTCTTAGAGGCACAGAGGCAGTGAAAACAGAAAGAGCTACTTAAACACGTCGCTTTCTGTGAATATATAGATATAGTTACTGCCTGGAAGTGCATGTTTATGAGCTGTTTTTCATGAGAGAAGATTCTGTAGGTGTGAGAGCGGGTGGAAGAGAGGCACATTCCTATTCTGCATGCACTGATGGTGCAGTTGAGAACCTGGTCATTTTGAGGCCAAGTGAGGGGGAGAGGAAGGCAGGACAGCACACTGCGCACAGTCTCAGCTCCTCAACATGTTCAGTTCTGGCCCTACTAATGGGAAGGAAACAGCCGCCATGAGATCTAATTACCAGAGACGGGCAAGATGCTCAGGTGTGAGCTGCCTAATTAGGAAAGCCCAGGGCACATCTGCTCTCAGGAGGCCGACCAGTGTTAAAGATACTGAAAAAATAATTTTGGCAGCAAATTTAAATGGGATGAACTCTTCAAGGAGCTCTGAGAAATTTGGAGTCTAGGCTTTCTAAAAAATAAAATCTGAACAACTGCAAAACCCTTTGCATTCGTTATTTCAAGCCAGATCATCGTGCTAGTTTTACAAGTGTGTGAAAAGGAGTGTGCATGAATAGGGCTTTTTAGAAGCTCACAAATAAAGCAAAAGATCACACAATTGATAGTTTGGTGGATGGCAGAAGTAAAAATAATTGCTCTTTGTAGTGTACGTTGATTTAAAATGTTTTTTTCCTTAGTTTTCTAATTTCCTGTATCATGAAACTTTTTTTGAATGTACTCTACTTTCTTCATCTATGTTTACTTTTTCTGAAAATAAAAATAGGAAGTGCAGTGAAGCTCTTTTGCATCTTCAGTGTAACTTGCTTCCCATGTATAGTATGGAATCCCTTTGCATGACCCCAGAATACAGTCATCCCAGTTGGTGTCCTCATGTACAGCAAAGTCATGTTTTGCACATGTCATCCAGCCTGGCAGAAACCAAATGGTGCTGTCAGAGATGTTCGCTGAGGGGAACGGGGACATGGATTGCACACCATGCATCCCACCTGCCCTTCCTGTTTTGGGACTGAGGGCACTGTTTTTTTGAAAGCCAAATTGATATTCTTTTGATAGAAGCATCTGTCTCTTTGGCAGCTCCATGGAAGTTATCTTCGTCTTGATCCTTTGAGAGTTTCTCTCGCATTTGTCACATGGTTTAGATATTGAAAGGATTCTGGCATTTTAATGTCCCAGTTTCTCGGCATGGGGAATGTGAATAAGCTGAAGTCTGCTTGCATTTGCAAAGTCTCTTTGAAATTTGTGGGGCCTAAAAGGAGAGGCCTCCCTTCTTAGAAGAAATTCTTGAGGTGTATCTTACCTACATTCATGGATTTTTTTTTTCACTGCTTAATATTAAGATCTGATATTTATGCTGAAGCAATACATCAGCAGCATTATAGAGAAGTAGACTTTAAAAATATTCATTGGGAAGACAAAAATAACATTTTTAATTTTCTTAGTTTAAATATTTCAAAATTTGTTGATATTTATTGAGCAACTATGATATGATATGCGGTTGTATGTGCAATACCAAACACCCTGTGTGTTAATAAGCTTAGACTGTTACAGTACATCCATGCTGCAGACTGGTTGGCTTAAACAACAGACTTATTTCTCACAGTTCTGAGCTGGAAGTCCAACATCAAGGTTTCAGAAGATTCCGTGTTTGGTGAGAGCTCTCTTGCTGATTTGCCGACGACTGCCTTCTGACTATGTCCTTGAGGGGCAGAGATGTCCCATCATGGGGGCCACACTCTCATGATCTCATCTAAATCTAATTACCTTCCCAGGGTCCCACCTTAAAATACCATCACACTGGAGATTAAGGCTTCAATATATGAATTTGAGGGGGCCACAAAATACTCATTCCATAACAGCACTTTAGAAAGTTCTCAATTATCAAGCCTCAGGGTCTAGGCACTCACAATTCTGTGAGAAAAATTATTTTATTGGATAGTTTATTCATGTTGGTGTCATTCATCTAACTTTAGTTATGTAGCTAAAAATTAGTTGCATGATTATTATGTTTGTTTCCTACCTGCTAGTTGTACATTCATGTATCAGTCATTAGATAGCTTCACAGTGTGGATTGCCTTATTTGTAACTTGCTTTATCCTTCTAGGCCAATATTCATTTTTGTAACATCTGTGATAGACCTACTGTGTGCTGGGCACAGTTCTAGATACTACACTGAAAGGAAGTGGCTTATTTCTGAAGAAAATAAACCTTTTGGAGCTTACATTTTAGTGGGTCAGATAATCAACAAACAAATACACTTCAGATCGAAATATTTTAATGCTATAGAGAGAATAACATTGATGATAGGGAAAATCACAGGGAGTGATTGCAGATGGAGGGCAAATCTAATTACGGTGGCCAGGGAAGCCCTACTGATGTGACATTTGACTGGAGATTTGAGAAGTTAGCTGCACAAAAGTCTTGGGGAAAGACCTTTCATACAAAAGGCACAGGTTGTTTCTCTTACTTCATTCACAGGACTGAGAACAAATGCCAGTGTGCCAGTGTGCTGAATGAGTGATGGTTGGTCAGAGGCTTAAAAGATGGAGAGGGGGGTAAGGGTGGGGTGATGTAGCTTCAGAGAGTGAGTACAGGCTGGAACTTTGGAGATTGTGATGAGGATTTGGGCATTCTAAATGCAGAGGAAAGCAGGAGAGTGTTTAAAATAGGAAAGAAGAAAACAGGATTTTATTGACATTGCAGGTTTATTCAATATATGTACTGACAGCAGTATTAAATGTCCTTATGTAATCACATGGGATAATAACTGGTACTTGTTCTGATGTGAAAACCCTTCTGTATGTTTGGTTGAAAGCTAAAAGAAATATTTTATGCAGAATTAATAAATCAATTATATATTCCTGTGCTTCTAACAGTTCGACATCCATAATTTGGAGAAGATATGTACATTTTTATCTTGCGCGTGCATAAATTGTTCATTCGAGTGGGGTATGCCAATTTTAGCTGAAGTCTCCTCTTAATTTTGATTGTCTCTCCCTTGTGACTACATGTCAGAATATGACATACCAGCCTAGACCAACCTGGATTTAATGAATAGCAAACCATGGAATTTATATGATTTAGGAACACATGGGGAGCTTTCTCATGCCAATTCCAAGGATAAGTGACATGGAGGTTATTTGATTAATTGGACAAACATAAACTCATCTTCTACTGCCTGTCACCTGAACACAAAATATTGAAAATTAGTTGACTTAGCACGCCACAATTAAAATCACGATACTGTTAACAGAACATTTTGCCTAGCATTACACTGTCTTTTAGATGAGCACTGATAGCGTGCTACATAAATAATCTTTACTTATGAGTGAGGGAATTTTTAAGGTACATTTTGAAAACACTAAAAGTTCAGGTGTGGTTAAGGCCATACCTTTGCATTAAGACCTATTCCAATGTTTTCTACATGAAACTATTTGCTACTTTCATGGCAGTGGAGAGTTCCATGTACTTAGGAGGCTCTTACTGAGCTTCTTTGCTGACTTGTTACAGGTAGAACTATCAATCTACAACTTTAATCCTCTTAAGACTTTGTATGTGCATGAAGTTTGGTTTAGTGTTGGCCTTGTTAAGGAAGACCCAAATTTTTGAGTTGTATTAACTTTTGAGGTGATGAAGAGAGTGGCTATAACCCTGATGAGGATTTAACTGGGCCAACTGTGGGTGGTGCCCACCCCCCCAACCCATGGAGATGATGGGCTTCTTGACCTGAAGATCTGGTATTGAAGTTATCCACTCTTCACCTCCCAGGAGTAAAGGAAATAATTATTCAGAGGGGTTCCCAACTGGTTAAGTAGACCCTCCCACTACTACTGGGGTACTCTTGGCACATTCAGTTTTAATTCGTGTGTGTTTTGAAATTCATAAAGTTGATGACTTTTTAAGAAGCTTAATAAAAATAGTTGAGAAAAATGTGGTTTCAGATAACATCACTTACCCTACAAATTTTAATGTTTTATTATCAATACTTATTTTTCTTTCATTGCATAACTATATTTGTTCTACTGTATAACAAATTGTATTGTTTTACTGTATAACAAATTGTATTTCTTTTACTGTAAGTGTCTTTTCAAAAACACTTATAGAGTGTTATTATTAGGCCCATTTTATAGGTAAAAACATAGTTTTTCTAAGGTAGATATCTGGCAAGTTGTGAAGCTGGATCTGATGCTAGCGGTACAGTTATTAAACATCATGTTTCTACCACCATTCCACAATGCCTTTTGTTTGCAGAAAAAAATTCTCCAGTGCAAAAGCCAACAGAATTTATAACTCTACAGTTATAAATTAGTTAGGATAATAAATATTGATCTAGAGCTTTTTGAGATTTCTTTTGCATTGGGTTTATTAGGAAGTTGAAGGTGATCAAGAAGAATATGGTCCTTTTCAGGATTTAAGCTGAGGTTGAAGTATATCTTGTTTAGAATTTGCAGACTAGAATCTGATAAGGTTTAGTTCTTGTCATGTTCTGTTGAATCAAGGACACATAAGATGGTTAGATTGGATGCTGTGGTAACAGACGGATGGGTGAAGAGAGATTTAAAATTTTTTTTACTAAAACTCTTTTTACTTTAGAAGCGTAATAACAAGGGCACAATAACGAGGTTAAGAAACTTTCCACAGTATGTAGTAAAGTACAGTTAGCACACAGGGCTGTCAGACTCCAGACACAAAGCATCTTCCCCAACTGATGGAAGTTTTCATTCACTCTGTAATCCCACCTCTTGTTCCCCTTTGAGGGTTCAGCCAACTGGGGCTCTCTCCTCTCAGGGGGGGTATGACCCATCATTACTCAGTCTAGTGGAACATTTCCCCAAACCTGAAATTGTGTTTCACTTGTTCGTGAAAAAGGCCTTTGATGAGAAAGCAGGCCTGTCAGTGTCAAGTGAAGCAGTCGTGCTTCAGCGCCCCAGCTGTGCCTCACCCTCACCAAGTGGGTGCCCAGACCTGGAAATGCTGACACCACGTTTAGTCACTGCCTCCACATCCTGCTTTCATCAAGGGCTCACGATGTAATCAATAAGGACAGGAAACTAGGACATTTTCTCTGACTGTTAATGACTGGAAATGGGGTCTATTACATTGTGTTCTCTCTCTGATAGGGGGAGGTCTCCAGTAATACTGGAGCTTTTGAAACTGTGATGTGTATTTGTGGAATGAGTAGAAGGATTGAATCTCAGCTAGATTGGACACTACTTGGAGCAAAGAAATGCTGCAGTCATTGGGGTGGAGCTCTTTCTTTGTGGGAAACACTATCAGGCAACATGAGGAAGGAATTCTAAGGAATTTGTCACATTTTCTTTATGGTGATTACAGTCCAATGGGGGAGGTTGTACTCAATAATTATCATAGTTCTTAATAATATTGGGCAAACAGTGTCCAAATGACTGCAGATTTAAAAAGATTCAGCAGAGGAAATAAAGGCTGAGGTCAGGAACATGAGAGTGTGGTCAAGGAGGGTAAGCATCCTGTGAAAGGGGCAAAGTCTGTTAGCAGACATGGCATATATGGATAGTGGGTCAAAACACTGCTAGACTGAATTTTCCACTTACCTGTTCTGTGTCTCATAAATCAGAAATTGTTAATACTTCAATTGAACCAACATTTATTTAGTGCCCCTTTGAGTTAGTCGTTGAGCTCAAAGACTAGATTCTGGGGAGAACAGAGATGAGTGCCTGCCCCTGAACTTGAAACTTCATGGAGGAAAGGAAATGAAAACTGGTCTGCCCTAGTCACGAGCTCCAGGTGTCAGAAATGTCCCCAAGGTGGCAATCCTTGGTGTTAGGGACCACTTCCTACGGTAGGGACCTTCCAGCAAGGCAGTAGTAAGTGGAACATGGGGAGAAGAGGAATTTCAAGCTAAGTAAGGTGCTTGAAAATGAGCACAATGCACTGGGAAGCCACTGTGTGTCCAGAATACAGAGGGTGAAGGAGAGTGACTTGGATAGACCTAATGAGGGAGTCAGGTAGATCAGTTTTGTGGGGGGCTTTTATGTCATGCTGAGGGTTCTGCACGTCATCACGTCTGGTCATAAACATATGAAGGAATGTGAATTTGCCAGACTAGCTACTAGAAAGCATTGTAGATTATTGAACAGAAAAGTGACATCATGAAGGCGATATTTGATTAATTACAATTGCAAGCACAGTTTTTTCTCATAAAAGTAAAATAGGTTTATTTTTTTTAATTCAAAAGTAGAGGAACTATAAATATGAAGAAAATAAACATGTTGCACTGTTCCATGGCCTGAAGGTAAAAATCAAGTCACTTGAATGTTTTGCTACATCACAGTCCCTTCTGTGCACGTGTGTGGCACAGGTGAAGTCATGAGAAGATTTTGGACTGATGCCCAGCTTCTGTGCCTCCGCTGTGAGCTGGGTCCCATGCGATGTTTTCATTCATTATAGAACATAGGAGAAATGAAATAAAAGCTCTCCTGTTTTATGAACCTGCAAAATGGTTGAGATTACTCTTTTCTGTAGCTCTTAAAACACTTTCTGCTACAGTCATGCCTTCCCTTTTAATATGTACCTGCATGTACTTAGTTTTGGGGGACTATTGATATCTCCAGATTGTTCTCCCACTTGAGGAAAATTTAAATCAGCTTGACTGACACTGGAAGGGAATCTTGATGGGAGATAATGGGTCATGTGTTTGGTTTTTCTAACATCTGCAGGAGTAAGGCAATTTCTGTGGTGGGAAAGCGGGCAGGGCACAATCTGCTCATTCAGCTGAGTGTTGGTGGTAACTCCCCTGTGTCCTGTGTCCTCTGGAGGCCCTCTGTCTTGGACTTCATGGAAGAAGGATGATTCCTGTTTTGTCTTTGTCTTTTCTTCCTTTACCCCCTCTCTCCTTACTGGCTTAATGAGGATTTTTTTTTTTTTTTGGATGAGAAGAAATAAAACCAGTGATTTTATAAATTGAAATACTGACTTTGAAATTATTTTGCACATGGCATTTTAGTCTAGAGAGACCCAAATTAAACAATTTACGCAGCAAAACAAACAAAAAGAAAACCCACAGAAATTGTTTCAAAATTGAAGCTCAGAGTACTCTGTTTCTTTCTCACAGAGACATAAAAGTGTATATATGTATGTGCATGTGTATTTCATATTTGCTCCTTCATCCCACATTTCAATCATGCCCTGTCTGGTTTTGAGTCTTGCATTTTCACTTATATTGTGAACATTTGTCATTAAATTTCATCACATTTGGCCTTAACAGATTCTTACTGCTCAGTTATGTGACTGTACCATAACTCATTTATTCTTTCTGTTGGACATTTAGATTTTTTTTCTTAATATTTTAGCTATTACTTGAGCATGTGCTATGGTGGATAGTCTTGTACAGAAGTCATTACACATTGAATATATTACGATAATTCTTTTAATAAAAGTTCTAAAAAATGGAATCCCTGATTGGATGATGTGAAGTTTTCTGCAATTTTTGTTATGTTGCCAAATTTCCCTTTAGAGAGATTTGACCTGCTTAACTACCAGCAGGAGCATATGAGACTTCCTGCTGCTCTGTACAGTTGTTTATATTGAGGATTATCCTTCTAGTTCTTTGCCTGTTTGATAGGGAAAAAATGGTAGCTCATTATTTATTCTTTTATTTTTTCCTTTTAAAATTACTAGTGACTTGTTATTCTTAACATTTGTTTTTGTTTCTTTTATTTTCAATTTTGTGACTTATTATTCATGTCCTAATTCACTTTTACCTGATTTTAAGTCATTTTCTTTATTTCTAAGATCTCTCTCTCTTTTTTAATGATTTCATTGCTTTAATGATTAGGAATACCAGCTCCTTCCAGGATGCTTTATGGCCTCATTTAAAAATAAGTATTCTCTAATCTGTTGGAATTTATTTATTAATATGTTATAAAGTATGATACAAAAATTCTGTTCCCCTTATACTTTGTCTGTATTCTAAAACCCAAAAGTTAGTTTATTGAAATACCCTCTTTTTTATGGATTTATAATGATAGTAATATGAGGTTAACTTTTTAAAAAAAAGTTGGTCAGATAATAGTGTCCTAGGGCAATTTGTGGGACTATCCTTGGATTATTTAGTAGGAGGGATTGAATGTGACAGGTAAATGGCAGTACTTTGAACTTAGGGCTTTGTGGCAGTGGTGGAGCTATCTATGGTAATGGGAAACTCATAAGCAGGGGGAGACCATTGTCAGGAAAGAGTTTGAAAATTTTTCTTTAGCACTTTAATTTTTCAGAGCCTAGGAGACACAGAATTTTGGTTAGAACCAATGACATCTTTCAATGGACTGAACATTTTTACAAAGCAAGAGATAGCACAAGTGGTTGACAGGATAGAGATTTTTTTTTCTTTTAATTTTTTATTTATACATACAAGCTGGGGTACAGGCCAGAGGTGTGGGGCGGCGAGAGGGTTCACCAGAGACAGAGCAGGGAGCAGAACAGGCAGATCAGAAATACACTGCTGAGGGGAGCAGCGGGTGAGGCAGGAGAGGTCTGCCGCACCATGTGGGATTCTCCCTGGCCTGGCGTCGAACTCGCATCGCTGCTGCCGACAGCTCCACAGCGCAGCGCTTAACCGCTGCACCACCGGGGAGGCCCGAGATTTTTTTTATTTTAAAGATTTGTTTATTTATGCATACAAGCTAGGGTGTAGACCAGAGGCTGGGGGATGAGAAGATTCACCAGGGACAGAGTGAGGAGCAGAATAGGCAGACTGACTGAACTACACTGCTGAGGGGAGCAGCAGGCAAGGCAGGAGAGGTCTGCTGTGCCATGTAGGAAAGTCCTTGGCTGGGTATTGAACTCGGCTGCGGACAGCTTCACAGTGCTGTGCTTAACCCATTGCGCCACCAGGGAGGCCCCCAGAAATCATGGTTTTTGAAGGCCATTTTATTTTCATTCACAATTGTTCCTTGAAATACCCTTATTGCTATCACTGTGCTCATTCTAAGAATGCGCCTTACAACTTATCTCTGTAGCCTTTGTATAACTTACCTTTATGAGTAAGAAAACTTTTTTAATCTATTAGTTCACTTAGTTCTCAGTTCACTTAGTTCTCACAGGAACGCAATACATGCATCATTATGCCTTTGTTTTTAAAGATTTTCAGTTTCATGCCCCAAAACATTAGGTACCCAGAGTTACACAAAGAATATATGTTCTCATGTTCTTTCATTGGATACATTCTTGTTGAGGACCCATAGACTACCAAACACTGTTAGTGACTAAGGATAAATAGATAAAAAAGGAAGATTCTTGCATTACAGATACTTAAGTAAAGGAAAAGACTGAGCTAGAACTAAAACCTAGAACTGTCTATAAGTAATCTTCCCACTATATCATATTTTCTGGTATATGTATTCACAAGCTTCTTGGTGGAAAATACTAGAAAAAAATGATTTAGTTGCTTCATTTGCAGGATCTTGATGGTCAGCCTTAGATGGCTTAAGAATCCTCATACTTTGTGGCAATCATTTTATTCATAATTGCTGTCTCCAGTTACTCTTATTTATTGGTGGGCTTTGATTCATTCAGGAGGCTCCGTGTACATGAACAGTATTCTTGGTAGGTTGACTAATTCAATGAGGTTTACTTTGCATAGCTTAATGTACGGTGCTGATATTTGGAAATGTTTCATAAACTTCCTTGTTTTGAAAGAATTGGTGTTCAGTAAAGGTTGCCTCTTGACGTGAACATCCTCAAAGCATGTTCCATTTTGGGTGCATGTGATTCCACAGGTGCCTGAAAATTTGAAAGGAGGAATGTGTATTGTTGCTTTCTACCTTGGTGCCCAATGTATACCTTTTTGGGACTCTCTTTATAGAAATGGATAAAAATTCAGGTATGTATATATCTTAATTCTTAGGTAAAATGTGACTTAGAGTCATTCAGACTCTTTGTTTTAAAGAGAAATGCTTTTTCATTGATATTCTGATGCATAGTGTGCCTGTTGTCCCTCTAGAAAGCAAAATTTTTGCAGATTTTTAAAAAACAGCAAAAAATTTACATTCTTGTGCACTTTCATTGTATTGGGAAAAGTTTGTTGTTCCAATTTTTTTTTTTTTTTTGGTAATTTTGAACTGGAAAGATACTGGTGTGTTTAAAAATGAAGATAGAAGTAAGTTTTAACTAATTTTAACTAATTTTAGTTTAACTAATTTAGTCCGTTTAACTAATTAAACGGCTTAGATGGCTTAAGATGGTAGTCTATGGGTCCTCAACAAGAATGCTTAACTAATTTTATTCCATTTAGTTTTAATTTCTATATTTAATTTTTTGCATTTAAGTCTGTATATGTACGTTAATTTACTTATTACATGTGTATATTTTATTTTTAATGCCATTTTATATTTCCATTTCATCATACAATAGTCTCCAATTCACTTTCATATGTTCCACTAAAATCATTGTTTCCATGAGTTTTCGGATTGACAAGATGGAGAAACATATTTTCTTTGGTGTATATCTAAATATAGAATCATGTAGGAAAGCCTTTTAAAAACAAATAAAGCGATCCCTTTGTTAATGCTTATATTTGTTTTTCAAGCTACTTAACATGACTAGAGTGATATCCATTCATAGAACAAGTATTTTATATTGATTTGCCAGTCTAAAGTAACAAGTTATTGCTCCACTTCTTATCAAGAATTAAATCAAGAATTAAATTAATTTGTGCTCTCCACAATATGTATCATGAGAATTCCTTTGCATGATTTATGTGCTGCTGTGTAGCCAGGATAAATGTTGAAGAATCATAACTTTTGATAAAGGTTGTGTATTATTACTACATAATTTTATTGTGTAGTAAATCTTAATTTGACATACCAAAAAAACTGTTGCAGAGGTTCTTAAAAAGTTTAGGGGCACATTATATTATAAGGATTTGCATCTTTTATTATTAATCACCATGAATTCATAGCCCATATGACTTTTATTGTCCAATAAAAATTGCAAATGGGAAGTGCTGATTTGCTGACAAAACAGACTTTTTGCAAATTAGAATTGATTATAATTCAAAGCTAATACTAGAACTTCTATATTGCTTCCTCTCAAAATTAAAATGTGAATTTATAATTAGCTATCCTGTGTTTCACATAAAAGTCATATAGTAGTTTTTTTGCATATTTAAATTTTTATTTCCAGAATTTGCCATCTGGTAAGTGGTTTGAGTTAATTTCAGAGAGTTGCGAGTAACTCAGATGTTTCATATAGAATTACCAACTCATGTATCTCACCTCACATCTGTGTATGTATGTATGAAATAAACTTGTCATAGTTCAGGTATTTAAAATAAATCCACAGTTTAACTTATCCCAATGCCATATATATATCTATATATACACATATACACTATATATGTACACATATATACTATATATATAGTGTATACACTATATGCACTATATACACTATATAGTGTGTGTGTGTGTGTATATATACACACACACACACACACACACACACTTTTTTTTAATAATGAAGGTTTATTTCTTGTTGATGCTGCATGTTCAAAATGTGTCAATGGAAGTGAGGACTCTTTGTGACACTGACCTCACTCAGGGTCCTGGGTAAAGGGAAGCACCATCTTTATTATTCCATATTTGGAAAGAACTATGGATGTGGCATATTCAAGGATTTATGTCCTGTCCCCAAACTAATTCCCCAAAATTGTGTGTGGAATTGTGTGGAAATTGGCAAGCTGATTCCAAAATACTTATGAAAAATACAAAGGATCAGGAATACCAAGATACTCTTGAAAAAGAATAAGGTTGTAGGACTTACTGTACTTACTTTACAGCTCTTGTAATTGGGACATATAGTGCACATGGATAGGCATGTAGAAAAATGGAACTGAAAAGAGAGTCTTGGACCAGAACTACATATATGTGAAGACTTGATAGGGCACTGCAAGATGATGGGAAAATAATGGCCTTATTCAACTAATAATCCTGGGTCATTTGGATCACATATGGAAACAAAAAAAAAACCCCTGATTCCCATATTACATGAAAATTCAATTTCAAGGTTTTGTTTTTGTTTGTTATTTTTCTTAACTGAAATTGCTTTCACACATAGTGTGAGGTACGGATCAAGTTTAATTCACTGGGCTTATTAGATCACAGACCATAGTTCATTGATCAAGTTTAATAGAATGATAGAATCTCAGAAATCTGCCTTTGGGCATCTTTCTAATCATTCATCTTTATCTACTCTCCAGATAGAACTATTATCTTGAATTCAACAATATTGTTTATGTTTACTTACTATTGTTTACCCTTAAATATTTATATATATGTTCATCTGTACCTATATTAAGCTAAAATGAATTTGTGCTAATGTCTTCAACTCTAATATCACATAAATCATTCTAACTTCCTCCAGTTTCTTATAAGAGGGTGATTCCAAGGATTTTTTGTTTTTGTTTTTGGCCAATTATGAATGGAGTTGCCATTTACTGAGATGGAGGAAACTGTATGAGGCGCAAATTTAGGGTGAGCTTCTAGTTTACTATTTACTGTTGATAATTAAATAGGGAGATTAAATGTAAGCTACCTTAGATTTCATTGGATATTAATGAAATATATACAACATTTATGGTTGTGAAATAATGCTCATTTGCAATTAAATCTACTTTATTTCTTTGTCTTAAATTACAGTAAAATACACATAAAATTTGTATTTCTAACCATTTTTAAGTGTTAACTATATTCAAATTGCTGTTTAATCAATTTCCAGAACTGTTTTTATCTTGCAAATTGGAAATTATATCCATTAAAATTCTGTTTTCCCCTCCCCCAGCTTTTGGCAATCACCCTTTGATTTTCTATCTCTACCAATTTTACTAGGTACCTCATAGAAGTGGAATCACAAGGAATTTGTCTTATCACTGCTTTTTGTCTTTTAGCATAATGACCTTAAGGTCCATCCATGTTTATATACAGTTTGTAGGTTCGCATGTCAACATACCACAGACTGGGGGATTTAAATAACAAAAAGTTAATTTTTCAATACCACAATCAAGGTGTTGACAGGTTTGTTTTCTTTTGAAGTCTCTTTAACTTGCAGATTGCTACCCTCATACTGCCAATCTCTTTTCTCTGTATACAGTCATCACCAGTCTTTCGTGTGTTCAAATTTCTTATTCTTAAGAGAACACCAGTCATATTAGATTAGAGCCCACCCTGATGACCTCATTTTAACTTCATCATCTCTTAAAAGTCCCTGTCTTCAAATAGTCACACTGTAAATACTTGTGATTAGGGCTTCAGTATATGAATTATTGGGGGCTGAGAGGCACAATTCAGCCCTCCACTTGTAGCATGTGCCAGAATTTCCTTTCCTTTAAGGCTGGATAACATTCCAGTGTGTGTGTATAATCACAGACACACCACATTTTATTTATCCGCTCATTCATCATTTGGGTTGCTTCCACTCTTGGGTTTTGTGACTAATGCTGCTATGAACATGGATGTACAACTATTCCTTTGAGACCAGTTCTCTTGGTATAGACCCAGAGTAGAATTGTTGGATAATACTATAATTCTACTTTTAATTTTTTGAGGAACCACCATACTGTCTTCCATAGCACTGTAACCATTTTTTATTATCACTAACCATGCATAGGGTGCCAGTTTCTCTATACTCTCAGCAACAGCTGTTACTTCTAATTTTGTGACAGCGGCTATCCTAATGTGTATGAAGAATAACAAATGTTCATTACAAATAATCAAATACACCAAATAAAAATAAAGAAGGAAGAAAAGTTTATTTCTTCAATTACAAATAACCTACTTTAACATCTTAGATATTCTTTTAGGTATTTTTTCTGCATGTGTATGCAAGTAGATGCATACACAAAAATATGCACAAATATGGCTTTGTATATTTTTCACAAAATTTTGATCATACTATTTATGTAGTTTTTGTCCTACTTTTTCCACTTAACAGTACATTATGAGCAATTTCTGTCATTAATTATCATTGGGATACATAGTTTCAATAGTCAGGAACATAATGATTTAACTTTTTTCTGATTATTGCATGTTATATTGTAGTTTTCTGATGAAAATTCATCTACATAAATTTCTGTGCCATCATTTTCCGTTGGACAGATTCCTAGGAGTTGATGACAAAGTAAAGATTCCTTTTTAAAGTTTCTGAATATGTATTAAAAATAAAAAAATTGTTTCCAGAAACTTTATTTTGTCCTATGCTCCCTCCAGCCATGTGGGGGATACACTGACATCCAACACTTACCAGGGTTGAATATTTTCTTTCAAACTGATTTTTAAAAATTGTTTCTAATTGGGTAGGTTAAAAATGTTTTTACTTGGACTTGGTCTGCATTTCTTTAATTATTTGTGAGGATGTGCAGTTTTCACATATTCTTTTTTTTTGAGAATTTAATATGCCTAATAAAATAACTGCCTTGGATAGGAAATGACACATTGAATTTGCAGAATTACCAATATTTTCATAGTATGAGGAGATGATATTAGTCACAGTCTTTAATGTTTAAGGAAGTGTAATGTATAACATTAAGTGATGGCGTTGCATTTATTAATGATAATTTCTTTGCTCTGTAAGACTTACAAATATTAGCCAGAGGCAACTTTGTAAAGAATAAATATTTGAATCAAAGTAAATGCACATTATAATCTCAAACAATTAATTTTTATCTAAAATTCTAATTTTGATATTTACTAACTTGCAGAGAGATCATAAATGTAACGATAGTATTTCTCAAACAGCAAAATTTCACTAAATGAGAGCTGAGGAGACAGTTTCACACAAAAACTGAAAAGAGTACTGATGAAACTATGAAGAAGAGATTTGGAGTGGGAGGATAGACAGTTAATAAATCTGTAACAGGAACGTAGAGTTCAGAGTTTCTGGAGGGCCTTGACAGTTAAGTAAAACCTTTCTGTAGTAAACTATCACCCACTGTAAATTAAAAGTTCCAACACAAGTTGAGTTCATAAAGAGAAGTTCCCAGATCTTTATCAGATGATCTTATATCTTATTAATATTCTTGGGAATCACTCAGATTATTTATGAGACCTAAATCATACTGTAGTAGGTGCAATTAGTTGCTATCAGAATAAACACAGTGATTTTTTTTTTTTCATGGCTTAGTGTGGAACTAGTGAGAGACTCAGAAGGTACCTGATCATTGTGGAATTTGATTGGATTAAAGTTTATGGGTTAGAAGTACTAAACTATACTATGAAATACTATAACAAATTATAGTTTTTCCAGTCAAGGGTTTATATAGTGTCGTGTGTGTGTGTGTGTGTGTGTGTGTGTGCAGAGAGAGAGTATAATATAGTCTCCTAAGAATGATATTTAATTGGTGTAGATTTGTTGTGAAATTGGAATGATGTTGCAGTGAAATCCTCAATAGGAACTCTGATTTTCTAAATGGGAAATCCCTAGGTCAAGTCAATATTTAATGATGACCTTTTCAGGGCACCCACTTGAGATTGGTAAGGAGTGGTGTTTCTCTCTGTACTCTGGGTATTTTGGTCTTCTCCATCCTGATATTAATATTTCACCATGGCAGAGCACTTTAACATTTTCAAAGACTTCTGAATTCGTGACTTCATTTACTTTATACAATTATGGATCAATGAATGGATTGGTTTTATAACCTTGTTGAGATGAGGGCTGGGAGTGCATGTGACTGAGCTTTTCCTGAGTTTCTTCATCCTTTTTGTTCAATGAGAAGCTTTGCTGTCTGTTTTCTCCTTTAATTCCAAGTTGATTCAGAATCATTGTTTTTTTCCTTTTTCACGTTCAGCCATTTTCTAGTTTAGAATTAGATTTTTAATTGCAAATGGAAACCATGACACTTCTGGGAGAGATGTCTTCAAGAATCAAAGGTTGGGGCCATGGACATTTTTTCATATCTAACTGGCGTTTTGCATATATTGCCAGTTGAATATTTTTTAATAAGAAAAAACCTCCAAACTTAAAATATCCAAATCTTTGAGGAACTTGAAATTATATTCCTACTCTAATAATTATTGTTTTGATAAATTACTTATAGGTTCAAATTCTTTCTCATTGATGAAAGGCCTTTTTCTGTAAAATGAGAATTAGAAAGTTTATCCCACACATATTTTAATTGCCAGTCGCTATGAAAATGTTTAGTAAAACTTAGCTTTATCAACTTTATGTACTTGAAAGGTCTTCATGTATGACAGCCTATGGCTTCTGTACCAGGAATGCCAGACAAATCTACTCATGGTATTTATTTCTTGTTCTTTCTGGCTAGCCAGTGAAATGAAAGGTTGAATGAAAAAGAACTTTGGTGATTCCTACATCCATCCATTCATCTGTTCAGTCCATGAATGGTAATTGAGGGCCTTCAGTGAGTCAGGCATTGTTCTCAGCTAATTTGAGCAGGTGTGGACTGTGAAGTCCAATGGAGAGAGACCCCTGAGGGCCCAGAAAGCTGGAAAGCCAAGATGGATGCTCACAGAATGGAATCCTCCTGCTAAAACAGAAGGATAATTGCATTTTTAATTGGCATTATTGAGGGGTGAGGAGAGAAGTGAGATGTCTCTTCCCATCTTTCCCTCTGTTGTGTACCACTAACTGCCCAAACCCATGCACTCTAGATTATCTGTCTTTTGTTCTGTGCATCACATTCTGAGGAAGAGCCTTCTTCATAGACTTTCTTTACATTGATACATTTATCTTAATTTTATAGTGTGTTTATACATGAGATGTTGGGCTTTGTTGTGTATAGCTGAATGTAGGAAACATAAAAAGGCAGAGAAAGTAAGGAGTATTGAAAGAGGAAAAGAGAAGAGGAGGAAGGTGTGATTAAAAAACATCAAGCAAACATGTTGTCAGAGTAGACTTAGTGACTGTCCTTTTTGAAATATTTCTTAAAGAACTGTAGCATTTATCATCATGTGTAGGAAGCCTCATTATATAATATTACTAATGTTCTAGGGATCAATTAAAATATTTTTATAATATATTACATGTTTAATTGAAGTTGGGAGCTTGTGAATGATACATCAGCTATAGGAAGAGCCTTTGGTTTTTGACATTGTGTTATATGGATATTAAGAGTTAATCATCTTTAGTGTCACTAGCACAGATGAATTATAGAATTGTTGAGTTCAAATAATTCATAATTCTTAATGTCGTCCTCTAAGTCAAGCTTAATTGATTAGAGTTTTTACCATGGGAGAGATGTCTTTAAGAATCTAAGTGGGGGCCATGAACATGTTTTCATGTCTAGTTGGTATTTTGTATATATTATTAGTTGAATATTTTTGAATAAGAATATATTTTCAGACTTCAAATAGCCAAAGCTTTGTGGAATTTGGAATTATAATCCGATTCTAATAATTATTGTTTAGATAAATTATTTAAATATTCAAATTTCTACTTTTTCATTGGTGAAAGGCCCTTTCCTATAAAATGAACATTAGAATGTTTTATTTCATTTTTATATTTGCATGCTCATTTGTTGTGTTTTTGTGTTTTGTGTAAATAAGGGCCCACATAGTAGGTTTGTTTAGAGAGATAATAAATAAAACTTTGTTTATGAACTTTTTAGCATCAGACAGTTGCTTGATAGTACCATTATAATGAGTCTCATTATTATATTCTGTAACCATAAATACGTTTTTAGGATCCAGGATCTGAGTGAATTTTTATTCTGTTCAACTTGTGGTAGGTATATAGACTAAGTTTTGAAAAAAGACAAAAAATTAAACAATTGTTTAGCATGCATTTTTAATGTGTGTGTTGTTTTTGCTTTTTTCAGTGTCTACTCTGCGCTAGGTAACATTCTAGGTACTGGGAATATACTTTTACAGAAAGTAGACATGGGACCTTTTCTTGTAGATTTTACCATTTAATGGAATATTTGAGTATTCATAAAATTAGTATAAAATTTGATTGTGGGGGAGAATGTAGGTTTCTGTGTAGGATATGAAAGCACTCTGGGAAGCACTTGATTCTCCTTAGGACATCATGGAATATTTCTGAGGAGTATTACTAAGCTGACCCTTGCAGGTCAGGTGAAGAGCAGAGGGGTCCAAGGCACAGAGAAGAGCATAAGCCTGGGCTCAGAGAAAAGACACAGTAAAGAGTTTGAGGAGTTTTAAGGTTGACATTGGTGGAATGAGCAGGTCCCTATTCCTGTAGGCCTGTGAGATTCTGTCCAAGGGTAAGGTGGAGCCAGAGCTTTACTGGCTTTACTGTGGAGGAGCAATTAAACTGTCATAGGAAGATTAGTGAGAAACTCTTTGAGAAGCACTTCAGCGGTCTGGGAGAGAGCAGATGATGGTCTGTTGAGGAGCTGGCAGTGGAGGAGAGAGTTAGACAAATTTGAGTGTTGACAGAATTGAAGGATTGACTGGGTAGTAAGGGAAGTGGTATGGGAAATGGCAGAATGAAAATGATACCCACGATTCTGACCTGAGCAAATAGGTGGGTAGTGTTGCCATCTGAGACACAGGCAACGGAAGTAGAGGCAGAGGGTAGTGATGAGCTACTTGTAGTCTTACTGAGCTGTTGGAAACCAAGATGCTAGGTGGATAATTGGGCCTGGAACTTACAAGAGAGAATTGGGCAAATCTTGGATCGCACATGTCATCAACATAAAGATGGCATCCAAAGGCAAAGAATAAACAGCATCACCCAGGAATGCCGTCACATGGAATAAGACCCTTCCTTATGTGCCTGGACACAAGGTCCTGCACAGAACCCTGAGTAACAACAGCTTTTAAAGGATTGTCCAAGGAAGAAAAATGGGCAAAGCAAACTCAGGAGTAGCCCAAGAGGCAGGAAGTGAACAGTGAGTGTAAATAACCACAGAACCTAGGAAAGAAAGCGCCTCAAAAGGCAGTCAAAAAACCATGTGGGAGGTTTGGGGTGAGAAGTATCCATTGCTTGCCCAGTGAGGAGGTTGTCACCTTGCTGTGAACTCACATGGGTTTAGGAAACCTAGGAATTGGAAGAGACGGTGTGGATGGTTCTGCAGAAAACTGTGGTTAGCGAAGAGTGTGAGCCAGAATAGCACAGAGGACCAGGGAGCTTTTTCTTTCCTTTTTTTTTTTTTTTTTTTTTTTAAGATAAGAGGACTTTGATTGGGTTTATTTGTGTATGAGAAAAAGTCAGTGGAGACCAAGACAGTGACCAAATAAGAGAAAGTGACATGTGTGGGAAGGTGGAGGATAGGGGAAATAGACTTCAGAGCCCAGAGGGCAGAGTAGTCTGGGAGGAGGAAGGATTCCCTCTGAGCCATCTGAGGAGGAGAGAGCATCAAGGCCTGAGGTACAGGGAAGGTGAGAAAGGCTGGGGGAGGGAAGCATTGAAAGCATTTGCCCCCTGGCTTTGGTTTTCCTGTGACTGAGGAGCCCCACTCCTGATCTCATGCCCAGTCCTACTGTCCTGTCATCACAGAGGCTCTGTCCTCTCTGAGGATTAAGATAGTAAGGATTTTCATTGTTCTTCCCCGCCATCTTTACCCACCAAGAAATCTAGCTAAGTTGATGAGATATCCAAAACAGGTTATTCTGATCTTCAAAAAAGAACCTCTTTCCCTCTCAGATAAATTAAGAAGTCTATTATAGTAGTTTACATCTCTGTCAGAAGGTACTGGAAGACATGCATGTGCCTTTAATTCACCTTTCTGCCAATTAGCTATTTGTTTTCATTCTAGCCTTGTGCTAGTTCTGTAACTCATGGGTCAATTAATTCAGTTCAGTAGGTAGCAGTAACCCAGGTTGACTCTTATTCCTTTTCGGAAATCCCATTTCAAACAGATGTGCATATCTCAATAGTGGTTCTGGGAGGAAAACAAGGTTAGAAGTTGGGTTCAGGAAGAACATAAGCCACTCATTAATGGCTGACATTAGAGTCTCAGGGCTTTGTTTCCAGGAGCCTGACCCAACTGAAATGTCAAGGCATTAGATGAGACTTGACCATCCTTTTGCCCTCTGACTTAAGGCACCATGCCTGTGAGCCTAAGGGGTCATACAGGGATGTTTGGAACGGCATCATGGTTGAAAGATAGACATGCTATGAAATAGGAGCCTTCCTGTATATGGTCTTCAAATTCCTGACTTGAAGTTTAGAAACTGATGCTATAAAGTGAAAATGAAATTCTCCTGTGCATTTGGTGGAGGAAAATAATTTATTGGCTCTCACATACAAAGCCCTGGGAGTAAGCATCCCTCTCACGATGGGACCTGTGATTGATGACACCTCTGTGCCCCCGCCTGGGAGTGACTCTTTGAAATAGCGTAGTAGGAACTTTGCAGGTGGGTCTCATTTGGTTAAGTTACTGCTTTTGTGAGGCTCTGCTGCATCTTTATATGCTACCAAGGAAAAGATGGTAAATCAGAGTAATTGCTTCATCCCAAGGCACTTTTATATTGTAAAGGAAAAAGGTCCTGTTAAGAAACTCAAATTAACTTCTGCTGTTTATGCTGTGTGGAAAGACTCTTTGAAAGCTGCTTGTCACACAGCCAGGTGGTGTATTTATCATGGAACAATTCCATTAGAACCTGACACTTGTTCTCATGGTACCAAGACTTAGGATCCCTCAGGAGAAGCATTTAACCCTTGGAAATGCAAAGCTGTCATTTATCTGTCATCTCTCTAAAAACTCACTGGAGTATATTTATGAGAGAGATTTGGAACAGTCATCATTTCCACTGAGTTAGAAATGGAGTTGGGACTCAGTAAAGAACTGATAAGTGCCCAGTACGATCTTGCAGAAGCGGCTTGTTTGCTTGTAAAGCGCACTTAATCTGATATTTCATAATTCTTAAGGAATTCACTGTACAGAATTCCGGGGCTGGTGTATTAGTTAATTGCTAGTGCTGACTCATTCAAATTGCTTATCCCAGATATATTTTATACGTTTTAGAAGATTCTTAGAATATATCAACTGAAGAGGTTTAGCGGATCTTAGAAGTATGAACTGAAATTGTCAAGATCTGAAAATTAACACCCTCTGCCTGGCACTTACTAACAAAGGATGGAAGAACCATTTGTCAGAGCCTGTCAGTGAGTAAGCTCCCCAGGGAGCCAGTGGAACAGAGTGTGAGAATTCCGTCTCTGGTGCCAGACTGCCTGGCTTCAAACCCCAGCATTGCTGCTCACTGGCTGTGACTTGGACAAGTTAGTTAACCTCAGAGCCTCTTGTTACTTCACTGGTAAATGGGGATAATGTCTCTTGGGATTTCAAAGACTACTCAGTGAAATAATGCATATAAAGTGCTTTGTGTAATGGCTGCATGTAGTAATAAAGCATAGTTGTTGTTATTAGCAAAATTTAATATGAACCTGATGGGGCTTGGAAGAGGCATAGATCTGTTAAAAAGGCTATTTTCCTTTGGAATATTTGTGGATTAAATTTATCTATGGGTGAAGTGATTATGGCACAAACCAAGCTCAATTCTATGCCTGTTGTAGAACAGATTGGCAATCCTACAGCAGAGATCATGAATACTCTCAAAAGAGAGTTTCAAGATTAAAATTGGTGTAATCTTGATAGTCAGCCAGACTAGCAAAAGGTTGGACTAACCACTTTGAGCTGTCCATGGTAGGAGTAATCCCTCAGGGTCACACTTGGAATGCTGATGATGAACCAGTGGTGTAATGCTGCTGGGGGTGGGGGAGAAGATAGAGTGAACTTAATATGGGAACTCAAGTTACTTGACTCAATAGAAAATCCCAGTATAAATAAGCAGGAGCATAGTAATGGATTTAAGAGTTAGTTACAGGCACCGCTGACCAGTTCTTACTCCTCAACAGGTCTTTAGCCACTACCACCTCCCCCTCTACCCTCATCACAATCATCACTACCATCACAGTTACAACTTGACAGTCTCCAGTTGGGTGGATCCTTGCCTCTTTACCAAACTCTGACCCAGCCCCATCTTCTCTCAACCTCAATTGATTCTATCATCTGCTCATTCCATGACCACCTTCCTGCCTTTCGGCCTACTACCTCTGCCTATAAACTGAGAAGAACATTTGAAAATAAACTTCAACAGCCTTGTTTTTTTCCAAGAAAGGATTACTGATCTTTTATCATTTACTTTATAAATAATGAGATGGTAATTACTTTGACTCATTAAACTTAAAGCAATTGTTATAATTTTGCAGTGTTTGATTAAGTTTCCTTAATTATACACAGTAGCTGATATTGCACTGGTGGAGAACAGGGGAGTTTCTGTGAAATATTCTTCTCCTCTTAGTGCTTTTCTTCTTCCTGTTTGTCTTTGTGGCTGCCAGTCCACACCCCAGGGCTAGATTAGCATGTTGTCCCAGGACTATAATTGTGTTGTGACTGAAAAAATTGTCTTCTCTGAGATCAAGTTGTTTTAGGCTAATCCTGATGTGAACTGTAAAGAAAGGGAGGGTCGGCGCCTTTCTGTTCTCCCTGGATCCTCCATTTATTCCCTCCATCTCAGACCTGCTTTCAGGAAAGGATACTTAGACTTATTTAGGGGGAGGTCACAATGACAGACGCAGGCCGGATGCCCCATGGCCCTTCCCATGGCCACATGATGTCAACATTCTTTGCTTGGTGTGGGCTCCTTCCTCCTTCTCCCCCTTGTCTCCTAGACTGTTAGCTTGTCAGCAGCAGCAGGAGAGACCAGTCTCAGCTCTATTTGTTTCCCCAGCACAGAACATCATAACATTCAGGAGGAATTCAGGAAATTCCTTTGGACTAAAGTGAATTGTATTTGTATTGTCTGAGGAGGACAATATTTTTGAAACATGGAGAATATGATAGGTAACTTTCTTCAGTTGATGGGATATTGTTCACTTTCTTTCCCTTGAATTCACTTATTTCCTAGACTCCAGACATGGAGACACTCCAGTAGGTAGGATAATGGCTTTTTTTTTTTAATTGGTGCTGCTTCTTACCTAATTTTATTTTTTTTTAATTTATTTATTTATGCATACAAGCTGGGGTACAGGCCAAAGGCCTGTGGTGAGAGGGTTCACCAGAGACAGAGTGGGGAGCAGAACAGGTAGAGCGATGGAAATACACTGCTGAGGGGAGAAGGGGGCGAGGCAGGAGAGGTCTGCTGTGCCATGTGGGTATCTCCCCAGCCGGCTGTCTAACACAGCTCCACAGTGCAGCGCTTAACCGCTGTGCCACCAGGGAGGCCCTGTTTGTTTGTTTGTTTTTTTAAAGGGAGTAAAATACTTTGATTCTAGTCAAGGGGTGCAATTAAGTATATATACCCTTGGCTGGCTGGAAGTCTCTTCGACTGGAAATGCATTTGTTTCATTGTTCAGATTTAAATGGAATGTATGTGGATCAGTGGAGGAGAGGGAAACAAGCTCTCCTGGGGAGATGGGTCTGTGGGTCAAACCTGATGCACAGCTCAGAGAGTGGGCTGCAGTAGCTCCAGCACTTGTTCCTCCAGGAGGTCAACTTGGGCAGAGATTGGAGCAGCTGGACGAATGGGTAGACTATGATGAAAATGGTGATACCATTAACCCTAGCCGGCTGCCTTCAGAATCTGTAATTTCTTCATTTGCTCATCTTGTATATTCCACTCTTCTATATTCCATGGATATATCCTTTCTGTGTGTATGTTGTAGACAGACTTTTATATAATTTTTGTCTTTTTGTTGTCTCGGGAGCTTAAAATATAACAACCCAGACTTCTTTTAGTGCTCTCCGTTTCATTTGTCCCCTTTTGCTTCTGTGGGGCTCACGTTCAGTATTTGTTAACACTGACCGTGTAGACATCAGAGTTTGGAAGTGTGGTCTCCTCTTGGCTTGTGGATAGTTCTTCCCTGGGTAAGCATGAAGAAAGAAGTACTTTGGACATGGCTGGTTTTTCTGCATGGTGTCTTTATGATGTTTTAATGAGCAAACTCAAAAACTAAGATCTTTGGATCTTTAAAACGGCTAACCTAGAGATGATATCCACCAGCCTTGTCTTTCTTGAAGGGAATTGTAAAGATAATTAAGGGACATATATGTGAAATGTTTTGCACTTAGTAGAAGGGAGAACCCATAGGTTCAAAGGTTTTACTGTTTTTTTAGTTTCCTGCTGTTACCCTATCATCAAGGTTGAAATTAATTGTGGGAATAATATTTTCATGTTTAGGTATTTATTCCTGCATACCTAGCACTATTGAATTTGATCTGAGCTCTACAAGATACCTCAATTTATAGATTAAAATCAAGTAAATGGGAATTGATCAGAAATGTTTTTATTTGCTGGGTTTTTTCTTCAAAAAAATTTTTTTTAAAGGAGTTGATTAAGAGGTTTCATTTTCTGGGAATGTTATGTATATGCAATAAATAATAAATAATATTGTAGCAGTTGGCTGTCTGCTTTCTGCAAAATAAATAAATACATTTGGTGACATACATTTAAGGAGTATGATTCTTGTAATTTTCATGAAATAAGGAACAACTTCACAGATGATAAAGATTTTACCATCTGCTAGTAACAAAGAAATACAGCTTGTGACAGGAGGCTCTTACTGAGTTTAATTCATGTTAGGAAGCCAGGAATCTGAATTTACTACAGTTTTGCTGGCCAGACTTTGAGAAGCTGACCTGACTTGCAGGATGCCAGGGAAAGGACCCTTTGCTTCTAAAGCAAATGACATGGTCCTCATTTTGTTTGAATGGCAGAGGAGGGAAAAGGACTAGGTCTTAATGGTAAGAGATCAAGAGAAAGACACTCTAGAATTGTGAGTACCTGCACAGATCTCACTTGTAATTAGTGGAATGCTGAACTCACTGTGGAGAAGAGACCATCTTTTTGAATCAAATTTTTGTTTGTAGAAGAGATAATAGCTTGGATGCTTAGGGAGAGACAGGAAATGGCAGGTTCAGGCTTTTACTTACAGTGACATTTGCTTTATGCAGATGCCATTTTTCCGTCCTAGGCCTGACATGATATAATGGGTTATGGACAGGATAAGGATAAGAGGTGGGGGAATTACTATTAAGAAGAACTGAATGCTCAGTGGACTCTACAAACCTGCCCAACAAAGAAGAAGAAGAGAAACCAGAGGGAGGAAATCCAAGAAGTACTGCCTTTCTTTCTGGATTCTTTCGCTGTTTTCTGAAGGAGGATGATTGTCATTTTTGGTCATTGGTTTTATCTGATCGTGTGGAGATCTTGCAGGGCACAAGCATCTTGGCAGTACCATCAATGATAGTTGTGCCTGTCTGTTAGTAGAGTATGTGAAAGGTTCTGAGGGTGCTCACTCCTTCTCAGTGTTAGAAGCCACAGGCTGGGAATGGAGACAAACCTCATTAGAGAACTTTAACTGACAGTGGTCTGCATCTAGGAAGGCTTCGGTTGTCTTAAGCTTAAAGGAGTTGGGAATGAAGTACGTTGGGTTAAAGATGAGTATCAACCCCTTTATCTTCAACATCCTCAAATTAGGAAGTGATTCATACTCCCTTGCCCTGGAAGTGCAGTGAGACTGAGATCTGCCTAGTTGATTTTGGCTCTTATAATAGTGCCTTTGTCTTAAACATCTAAACTATATTACAAAATAGTCTGTAAATTTCATAGCTGCACTCCACATTGTTTCTCCCTTTTTTGTCATGCCTCCTATTTGGACCCCGTTTGGAACTTGATATCCCTGTACCTTTGCCCTTTGATCTTCGGGGAAAATGCTGACAAACTCATGCATGCTAAGATACCAAGAACTGATGAGGTTTAAAGTGTTTTCCCTTCTTGTGGTGTTCACATTTCTTACAGGGGTGAAGACATCTTAAACCAGAGGAATGACTCCCTAGTTGTGGAATTTCAGTCGTCAGCCAGCAGATGCAGGAGGTATTATTTTGGGCATGGGGACCTTCTCAGAAGCCCAGAAATCATCCCAAATGACCACCTACCTGCTCCATATTACATAAGACCTCTTTATTGATCATACCACTGTGTGTTTGATTGATTGACCTGACTGGGGCAGCATGTCTGTGGAAGTCTCTTTGCATGGATTTCTGCACTAGGTGCTAACAAATGGCAGAATGTGCTAGAGAGGGTAAGAGTACAGCGCATGCAACACATGCTGATTTTTGTTATTGAGATGCTGGTATTGTTCCAGAAGTTAGCAAGTTCATAGTAAAACTGAAATTCTATATTTGGTTAAAACATACTCTATGCCTGTCCACAGCATGAGCCTTGTGTCCTCAGAGAAATCTCTTATGTGAATTCCATGGAATGTTCATTAAAGCTGGGGTAGCATACTTCAAATGTCCATAAGGAAGGGGTGCACTATCATATCCTCTCCTTTGAACTTGAAGCCTGGTTCTGGGACTAAGTGCCATTTCTTTCTCATGACTCCCTTATGCTGGTCACTGTAACCACAGCCACTCCAGAGATTTCTTAGTGGTTGTGATGTTGGAACTGTGAACCTCTCAGGTGGTAAAACTGTGGCTTCAGACTCCCTGTCTATGAAGGTCACTGGTTGGACTCCCAAATCTAATAACTTTGGGGAATGTACTAAGAATGAATTAAAATGCTAATAGACTACATGTTCTGGGTATTTTAACATTTCCTAATCTTAAATTTAAATGAAATGCCTTAGGTGCTCTCACAGCCTTGCTGGAAGCATGTTTAGCTTTCCCTCTTAGTAAAATTCAAAATACATTCTGGCCACAAGAGTATAGCTAGGAGGATAAGCAATATTTATTTTATGATTATTTTATTTGTGCCCTCTACAGCTACATGACACAAATATTCTTTTACTCAAGATAGCAATTGAGCTGAAAAATAAAAAAATAAAAATAAAAATCATTGTTTTCATAAGTTTCTTTTAACTCAGATTCTTTTATTATTAGCAACATTTTACTAGCAATACATTGGATTTGGGGCACCGAAAGCTATTTCAAAGTCTGCCTATACAAAATTTGTTTGTGTTTAAACTTTTTAACACTGTGAAGCATCCCTGTTTTACAAAGAAGATACTTGGGTGCAGATGTGTGACTCTTCCCAGCAGCACGTGGCTGGTGGTAAGGAATTATGGTCAGTGGGTGGTTGTCCTTGCTCTCTGCTGAGGTATCTGTCCACTAGGCCAAGTGGGAGCTCAAAGCAAAATGATGACAAGGTCATTTGAATTAAATGCTTCTGCTAGGAAATGAAGGCAATGCTTATTTTGAGGGACACACCAGCTCCTTACAGTTATAGTGTTAATTCAGTTGTCTACACTGAGGCTAGATTTCTTTATGTAGTGAGTTGAAAAAACAAGCATGTTTTTTCCTTCACTAAACAGGGCACTTCCTCATTATTTGTTGAATGTGTTCCTTTATTTTCTCCTTATTAGGGGGAAGGACCACTGTTTCTTCCTCAGTCTTAGTTATCGGGTGCCTGGTCACTTCATAATTGTATTTTGGGAGAATAAATATTAATTTTCTTTAGAAAAAGACTGAGTTCCTTAATGACACGCTATCATTCAATTTCCATTCTCTCCCTTCATTGCCAGCACTGTTTCCGCCTAGCACATTTTTCATAGTTAGAAGGAGTGATAGTGTCAAATATATCAGAAGGAAGAATTGATTCAGTAGTAGTTTGACGACTTGACTGATTAACAGAGATCAGAAGAAGGCTCATAACTGTGAAAACCACAGCCGCATAGAGTTTTAACAGCTCTTTAGGGAGCTAGTTAATGAAAGAATCACTGCAGAAACAAAAGCATGCAAAAGGAAAGAAAGAAAACAAGAACATTCACATAGAACATTTGGAGGCTGTGTCATAAGCGGAAATACACTCATAATTTCTATTTACACATCACTGTAATTAGTGTCTGCTTTAAGATTACTTTCCGTCTTCTCCTGTCAGAGTTGCTTAGATATTTCCTTTTTCACTTACCAGGCAGAGAGATCTAGTACTGGTTGGAACTTGTCTCAAAGATTTTTTTCCTCCTGAATAATGTAATTATGAGACAGCTGAGCTCCTCCAGCTTGATTAGACTCCCTTTATCTGACCCATGTTTTGTTATCACCATTTGTCCATGAACCAGACTTCTGCATTCAGGCAAATGTTAGCATGAACTTTAGTCTTTAATTTTTTCGTGTGTGGCTGTTCTCTTTTCTTTCTCCTGATACAGTGTCTATGAACCAGATAGAAATGTGTTACGGAGGAAAGAACGAGAAAGAAGAAATCAGGAAACGCAACAGGATGATGGAACCTTTAATTCAAGTTACTCCCTCTTCAGTGAACCATACAAGGTAGATGGTTTTCAGTTCATCTCCTCCCCTCACTCCTACCTGGGACTGTGAGAACAGTCTTGACTAGAAGAACTGACAACCAAACCTCAGTTTTCTGCTTGTTCAACTCAGCCACTAAGAATGGGATTCTCCCCCACAAATCTTTGTGTCTAGTTCACATGTCTTTATTGACTATATTTCCTCATTAAAATGTAACTTTTGTTTAATATTGAGATCTGCTTGCAGTGATTTTTATCAATAATATAGACCATATCTGCATTGATTTTCAAAGTCAATAACACTTGGTTTGTTTCTAAGATATTTTTTAGGAAACAAACACTATTAAAAAGAGGTGGGTTATATACTTGGCACTCATGGATCATACTAGGGTCAGGATACCTGTTAGACACAATAAAAGAATTGTTGGACTGTTTTATTTCCAAAGGCCAGAAAAATAACTTCTCTTGCAAGATGAACTATATTTCCAGATTTACCTACTATCTTATGTCACTTCTTGGGTAGCTTAGCCCCATGTTCATTTTAAACTTCCCTGTGACTATTTTGCCTGTCACTCTGGGTTTCTGACAAGAATACTTATATATTTAGAAATTAGAATCATAACAATTTGAATCAAATATGAAATTTCAAGAAAAGCTTCCAGTGGGACTAGCAGGAAAAAAAAAAATCTAATCCTGGAAAGAAAATATGGACCATTTTATGAAGTTTTAGTAGCAGTAAATACTCTGATTTCCTTAGCCACAACCCACTGCCAAGGATAGAGTCCTTCTTTTATGCACTGGAAGGCAGTGAACAGCTTTCTGGTTCTGGGCTCTTGCAGAGTCCTGATGGATATCCTCAGAGATGATGCCAACCTGATTTCGGTTCTCAGCTCTCATACCGAATGTGGCAACCCTGTTTTGCGATTGATGAGGACACCTCTCCATTATTTCCCGTGTTTCTATTGTCGCTAACAATAATGTGGATGTTGTGTTTTTCTCCCTCCAGACAAACAAGGGGGATGAGCTTTCCAACCGGATCCAGAATACGTTAGGCAACTATGATGAAATGAAAGACTTTTTAACTGATAGATCTAATCAGAGTCATCTCGTTGGCGTTCCCAAACCTGGCCTTCCTCAGGCTTCTGTGAACAAGATCGATGAACATTTTGTTGCAGAGTCAAGAGCCCAGACCCAGCCCTCATCTGTCTGTAGCACTGCATCTTCCACACCAGCTTCTATCCCTGTGCAGCAGAGTAAGAGGGGCACCATGGGCTGGCAGAAGGCTGGGCATCCACCATCCGATGGCCAACAGAGAGCAAGTAAGCATGGACACAGGTTCCTTGATTTGCACAAATCTTCTAACCCAAAGAACCATAATAAAAAATCAAATCACTGTGTGTCCAGCCCCTCATCCTCATCTTCCTCTTCCTCTTCTTTTTCTTCTTCCTCCTCCTCCTCCTCTTCTGCTTCTGCTTCTTCTTCCAACTCAGCACAACAGGGCTCTCTCAGGACCTTGCTTGGAGATGGTGTTGGCAGACAGCAACCACGGGCCAAACAAGTGTGCAATGTAGAGGTGGGTCTTCAGACCCAGGAAAGACCACCTGCTATGGCAACCAAGCACAGTGGCGGCGGACACTGTGTTCAAAACTTTCCTCCATCCCTGGCTTCGAAACCCAGCTTGGTCCAGCAGAAACCAACTGCCTATGTGCGGCCAATGGATGGCCAAGATCAGGCTCCTGATGAGTCTCCAAAGCTTAAGTCATCCACGGAAACCAGCGTGCACTGTACGTCATTCAGGGGAGTCCCAGCCACCAAGCCAGAATCCACCAGAGCCAAAGCCAAGCTTTCCAAGTTCACCATCCCCAAACAAGGAGAGGTGAGTCTTCTTTATACCACTTACATGCATCTGAGTAGTACTTAGTGACTACCTGACAGATATAAATTCAATTCTCATGTTTCTTTATATCGCTGTGTGACTTGTTTCATGTGGTAAGTTATAGCAATCACTAAAGGAGGAAGTACACATAGATTATGATGTCTTAGAATCTCAAATTGATTATAATCATAATTTTTTAAGTGCCTACAAATGCCTTTGTAGTGTCCATGTGAGCTCAGGAAGGAATGTTTTCTTCAGTAAAACGTATTTCAAGGAATATTTTGTGTGTGTGTGTGTGTGTGTGTGTGTACAAGTCAGTGTTGATGGAGATAGTATATACTGGAAATGAAACTACTTCAAAAACTAATTTTTTGTATAAAGAGGTTCATTTTTTTTTGAAAAAGAGTTCAAAACTCAACATTTCTGTCAGTTTTGAAATGTTCCAGGACAAACTTCACAAAGTAAACTTCATAATGACTCATATATTGAATAGGGTGAATATTCAAATGTATCAGATGTTCATCTGTGTTACAGTACTTGAAATTCAGGTTCTTATTCTTTCAACTAAGAACTCTCCTTGTCCTATAAAAATGCTGTTAGGGACTATGAAAAGAGTGAAATCTCTTTAATTCAGATTCTTCTAATTAGAATTTTGATTTTATTCTAAAGTTTTTTTCATTGCATTGCAAATTATGTAGATTAGTTGTATCGAATATTAGGATTGTAAACAAGAAAATCACATAAGCACAGAGGTAGCGAAGAGACCATGACTAGTCACTTGAACAATAATTCTGGGTGGAAGATGAAATTCTGTTTCACTATATTCCAAATTGATGACCGTTGTCTAGAACACATGAAGAAGAAATAGGACTGGCCCATTTTTTTTTGTTTGGCAGTGGTACTAACTAAATAAATTAAGTTCTACAACATCATAGTACATAGAACTTTTTTTTTTAACATTCTTCTTTAAAGATTGAATAATAATTATTGTGGCTAAAATATACTTTGCTTCTTTATTTGATTTAATAAAAAAATGAAACAAGTGGTTCGACATTTCTTAGGTATTTGACAAGGCTGAACTTTAACGTTTCTGAGCTATCATCTCAGAAATCACTATGTGCTGATTAGGAGATAACATATGACCCATAGAGCAGACACATTTGTTCACTTTGAGATGTTTTTACAGTTTCTAGTGAGAAAATTAAGTTGACAGTAACTTCTTTTGATTGTTTATCCATGAAAGTGTTCATTAGGAATTAAGAGGAGCAAAAGGTAACTTCTGCAGGCATTTATGTTTTTAAGTTTGTAGGGAGCGCACATAAATACCACCTTACAAAACTGCGTTCATTTAAGTCTTTGTTTTTGTCATCATCATTAAATGACCTATACTGGCAAAAATAGGTTATTGCTTATCTTAGAACAGAGATGACTAATTTTTTGTACCACTAGGAATTCCTTTATCATTTTAATCCCACTTGTTAATAAAATTTTTATGTTTTACCAAAAAAACTCTACATTTATCAGATACTTATTTTGGAACCCAGTGATGAATTGGTAAAGTCCTGGTTAAAAGGAAAAGATGAGAATTTTTGATAGCCAGTACAGCCTTATGCAGGTAACTCTGCAGTTTTCATTCTGCTTTTGGGTCATCAGTAACGTGGTCTCCTTCAGGGTGCCCTTGCAGGACCCCAGAATGGGAGTGACATACTGTACTAGTGTTTGGTAATCAGAGAAAGAGGGAAATGCCTGAGATGGGAAGTCAGACCCGAGAAGTAAGAGCTTTTATACAGGCAGTGTTTAACTTCTCTAAAATGTTGAATGGATCTCTAAAAACATTGAATGGATCTGCCTGCAACTCTTGCTATCATTCTATACTGAAAGCTTCACAGAGGCCAATCACGCATGGATAGAGAAGAGGCATGAAATGTTTGTTGAATAAAGTTATAAGTGGTGGATGCTTTTTGGTTGGGGAGATACACATTTCTAATTTTAGCAGAAAGTTCTGGAAAAGCATATTATGGAAAATACGGTAATTTGAAACTTGTGGCACTTGTGTTTAGTATGTCCACTATCGACAAGAAAATGAATCTTAGCATTAGGGTGGTATCTTTCAAGGCATTTGTTTTTCAAACTCAAAGGGATTTTGGTTTTGTTTTTCATAGTACTCCATGAGATTAAGAAACAACCCTTTTGTCTTTATAGTGCATTCCTATAAATGTGGTCACAAGTTCAAAACTGAGAATTTGGTCCACTAATCACATTTCACTTTTGAGAGAATATTTACTTTTATTTTTTGGAAGAGGTAAAACAATTAAATGTGTCAAGCAATTTTAAAGATAGTAATGACTTCTTTATCTTACACAAATGTCACCTCTATGAAAATATCCTTTTAATAGTACAGCACTGGTTTCCAGTAAGGTAGGGGATGGGTTATTGAGGAAAAATTAAAGAGGAAATGACCTGAAGGGAAGTTATGTTTCTTGATTCTACCTTTTCGGGACATTGGCTCTAGAGCAGGTTATGACAGTGTGAAGAATTTGCAGTCTAAAAGGAAATGTGAGGTAAACGTGAAAGACAGGGAGGTACACATCTGGCTGTATGGGGTTGTGTAGGTACCTTCCTTATAAGAAAAACAAATCAATGACTAGGTATAATGTGATGTGAAACATTTTTTTAAAAAAATCTAATGTGCCATCTCTGCCTCCAAGAAATTTACGTGAATTGAATAAATTAGACTCCAGCACTTTGCTTTTCATTTGCAGTTGCTCTCAGAGATTCCTAACTAAATTTAAAATTGGCCTTCCAGCCTTAGGAAAATTCCTTTGCCATCATAATCCTTGTAGTAGAAAAAAACATTCTCTGCTATTTTAAAAGATAGAGCATTTGTGAATTTCTTTTGCCTGATTTTATACTTAATATTCTCATTCTTTCCTTAAAACATCTGCACTGTCTGCTGCCATGGCAAATTATTTGTTATAATTCTTTAGTCTTCAATAATAGGTAATTAGTGTAGAAAAATTCAGTGCAATTTGATGTGGAAGTTAAAGACCTCAAGGGAATTTCACAACTGATACACCTGCCTCTTGGCTAGTTTTTCCCAGCACAGTTTTGTGTTTAATGAAAAACATATTTTTGTTGTTATAGCTGAGTCTTTTATTCTTGAAGCCACTACTCATTAAGTGAGCATTCTCTGGAGTACCACTTGCAAGGATGGTTACTGTTAGGTGAGAGACAAGGGACTTAGCAAATGAAGGATGTATGCGTTCTAGAACATTCAGTTCTAGGACAGGGCACACTAAATCCTAAAATAATTGAAGTGAATTACTTTTTTGTTTCACACACAGAAACAAAATTAATGTTTTGCTCTTGTAATTCAGGATCCACACATTGGGATCCTGAATGGGGCAGATACAGATTTTGTGGAACTTAAGCTTTGTGCTGTCTTGGAGTTCCTTTTATGAAAAAGAATAGAAAAATATTGTACACTTGTAATTTTTACAAAATCATACAATCTATTAACATATTTCTGTGATTCCTGCTTGGGCTTTGGAGGAGCCCATGTTCAAGCGGTCTTGGAACATAAGTATCATTAGCTTCACCAGTGTATGTCTTTGGTTCATGACTTGTTATTTAAATAATAATTTTAGATTTGAAAAAAGTGCTTTATATTAACTTCAAACTTTGTGGAATTTAAAATTTCTGCAGTCACAAATGGCAGGACTCATCTTTTTCATAGTTGAATACTATTCCATTATACATATTAACCACATGTTCATCCATTCATCTGTCACTGGGCACTTAGATTGTTTCCTTGGTTGTTGTAACTAGTGCTTCAGTGAACCTAGAAGTTCATATATCTCTTTGAATTAGTGTTTTTGTATTTTTCAGGTAGATAACTGGGAATGGAATTGTTGGCTCTTATGGCAGATCTATTTCTGATAATATGAGAAACCTCCATAGTCCCTGGACCAGTCTATATTCTGATCAGTAGTGTATGAGGGTTCTTTTTCTCCATATCCTCACCAGTGATTGTTTCTGGTCTTTTTGATATGGTGCTTTTGCCCATTTTCATGGGTGTGCGGTGGTATCTCTTCGTTTTAATGTGCATTTCACTGGTAATAATGATAATGAGCATGATTTCATGTGCCTGTTGACCCTGTGTATCTCTTCTTTGGAGATACATTTGAAGGTGTTTGAACATACACCTCCAAATCATATACAGTGTTTCATTTTTTTAAATTGAAGCAACAAATTATAATTAAAATATAATTTATTTACTTTTTAAAGATTTATTTATTTATGCATACAAGCTGAGGCTTAGGCCAGAGGTGTGGGGCAGTGAAAAGATTCACCAGAGACAGAGTGGGGAGCAGAGCAGGCAGATCGACTGAAGTACACTGCTGAGGGGAGCAGCGGGCAAGGCAGGAGAGATCTCCTGCACCATGTGAGAATTTCCCTGGCTGGGAATTGAACTTGTGCTGCAGTGACTCTGGATAGCTTCATAGGGCTGCGCTTAACCCATTGTGCTATCAGGGAGGCCCTAAAATATAATTTATAAGCTAGGTGATAGAGGCAAAACAAAAACAGGACAGTACTTTAATAAAGCCTCTGTGCACTTGAGCTCTGTGCATTGAGGGAAAATACAGGTCTCACAGGCTATGAAATTGGCTTGTTTGGCATGTTACAGCTTCTGTGGTAGTATTCCAAGCCATTCACATTTTAGTTTGTTTGCTGTTAATTTAATAAGTAACAATAATTTGAATCTGCTCTTAGAGAGTATCTGATGGCTGGGAATAGAATGCATTTGAAAAGTCAAAGAAGGAAAGGAAACCTGTGACTGTTGCCCTATCTTAGTCATCGATAAGGAAAGAGACAACTAAATTTGAATATAAATTAATGGACTCTATCATAGGCATTTCAATAGTTGTTGATAATTCATCCAGAAGAACACAGTAACCATTTTTGGTTGATCAGAATCTTATTAGTTAAAATAAGTAATTAAATCACTGATTAATCATAGCATTTTCATGACAGGCATTTAAAAAAACACCATTTATACCACAAGTAAGAGAAAAAGATAAAGCACCATGTTTCACACAAAATAGCTTCCTAAAAAAGCAATTAACTGATTTTTTTTTAAGTTCACAGAAGATAAATGATGCAGGTTTCCTATTTCCTGTCACTCTTGGTTACCTCTGTATGAAAATGGATGTCTTCCTAATTAAGGTCTGTACCAGCCTGTTGGGCAAAAAAGGCATCTGCAGAGCGATGTGTACATTACATATTCATGTCAGTCTACATTTCTTAATTACACTTGAGGTGTGTAACTTTTTTTAATCGAAATTTGCTATCTGATTGATCCTTGTTGAAGTGAGGCTATGTGGCCAGCAGAGACTCGGTTTTCTCCATCTCTCTTGGTCTTGTCTTCCCCATCATCATCATCATCATCATCACCTCCATTCACCTCCACTCCTTGCAGACAGAGGCCATGTCCTCCAGGGCAGTGGGGCTTAGCGACAGCATAGGTAGTTAAGCTCTGCATGTCCCCCTTCACATAGTGTCTATCCTCCATTCTCTTGGCAAGGGCTTGGGGAACTTGCACTGTGCAGACTTGGAAGAGAGAAATCTTGCAACTTTGATCTCAGACGCTGAATGAAAGCACTTGTTTTTCATATTATACATGGGTCATTCTGAAGGTCATAATAAAGGCTGGCAAGGGGAAGTGTTTCCATATTTTTGGGTACTTTTATGTTTAGCCAGTGGGGCCCTATAGGGTAAGGCACTAAATCACTTAAGGATAACTTCATTTTCTATAACCTTTTATTGAAAAAAATTGAAGAAAGCTTATTAAAATGTATCCTGTTGGAGAAAGGAACTGGAGTCCTTTTCCATCCCTTTTCTTCTCAGAGCCCATTAAAATTTATATTACAAAGTCAAGTTTCTAGTTGTAAGGGTGGGAAACTACTCCCTATGATGGAGGCATTACAGGCAGGACCCAGAGGGAGGTTATTAGCAATCCACACTTTATTTTCCTTGTATATTTTTTTTTTCCATTCTCATAAAACTTCCTCTCCAGGAAAACATCTGGACAGATTACAGGGCTGTTTTCCCTTAAAGTGCAACCTTATGTGTATGTTGACTCCAAACCTGGGGCTAATCAAGAGCCGGAGGCCTTTGTGTTTGGAGTCACTTCAAAAGATGATGTGTGACCAGCATCTCTCCCACCCTGAAAAAATGTCTATTTATACAGTCCAGTGAGAAAAGCCTCTTTTTTGTATTCATTTTTTCTTATTCAGAAATCATGTATAAGCTTTCAGATATACAAGTATACAGGCAACACTAAAGCACAGTGAGATAATCACAACTCTGCAGACCAACAAGGACAAGGTTCATATCCTGGCGTGTCCACTTGTTAGCCATGTAATCTGGAACAGGTACTGTAGTTTAACTTCTCTGGGCCTCACTTTCCTATGTGTGAAGTAGATCAAGTCATGTCGTGTGGAATGGCAGAGTTACTGGGGAAATGAGTAATATGCTTAACCCAGTGATAATAAACATCCTGTAAATATTGGTTATATAATTCTTAATAGAAATACCTCTGAATAAAAGCAAACAGAATATTAAAATGGGGATATTGTTGAAAGAGGGTGTGTGTGTGTGTGTGTGTGTGTGTGTGTGAGAGAGAGAGAGAGAGAGAGAGAGAGAGAGAGAGATGAATGGGAGGAGAGGACAAATTATGAAAGTTTTGTATATATATTAGAAATATTTAAAATTTTGAAGGTCGAGATTATCCTGGATTAATATAGCAAAGCATGAATAACACAATTTTCCCTTATTTAATATTTAACCCCCTCCTGAGATTTTATTGTCTCATTTGGGATTGAATTTTCTTTCTTATTCTGTATATTTTTGGCTTTTCTGAGCTACTCTTGGGGGGCAGGGGGGAATGCCACACTTGGTCTTTATTTCCTGTTAAATAAAAAATCAACAAGATTTGGACTGAGGAAAAAAATGTTAAAATTTTTAAGTAGTCAGTATTTAGAATGATTCATTGAAATAGATCTCTTTGAAGCACAAAGTATTAAATAGCTTGTTTAATTAGGCTGAACCGTGGAATCACTTATCCACATGATTAGCTGGTATTAACAATACCTTTATAGTAGATGAAAGTAGACTGTCCCTGCTGCTATTTACAAATTGCCTTCAGTAGCTATACATGTGTCAAGCGGCCTGTTGACCACCCCTGGACACTGTAGTTTTTGCTTTGACTGAAGATCAGACTTCAGGACCAATGGAATCTTTCAGAAGCATATTGATGAGGACCCAGCTCTTTGCAGTACTTGTTGTGGTTTGAGAACAGAATGGAGAGTGTGGTTTCAGGAGCGGGATTGTCTGAGTTGGACTTTTACTCCATGTGCTAGCCAGATGACTGTGTGTCTCAACGGCTTTATTTGTGACATGGCCTTGTGATTATATCTTTGTTAGTTTGGTAGGGCTGCTTTAACAAAGTACTGCAAACCAGTTGGCTTAGAACAACAGGATTGTATTTTCTCTGATTCTGGAGGTTAGAAGACTGAAGTCAAGGTGCTGGCAGGAGTGTTTCCTTTTGAGGACCAGAAGGCAGAATCTCAGATCTTCTCCCTTGGCTTGTAGAGAGCGGTCTTCTCCCTGTGTCTTTACATTGTCTCCCTTCTGTTTGTCTGTTTATCCCAATTTCCCTTTCTTAGTTTAGGGCCCATCCTAATGATTTAATTTTAATTTAATTGCCTTTGTAAAAACTATCTCCATTTGAAGTTTAGAGTTGTGAGGGACACATTCAATATAACAGTACCTATTGAGACTTTATGACTTTTTAATAAGGACTCGTAATACTGATTGGCTCATGGTAAACACTCAAAAAATCTTCAATAATAATAACTCATTTTACTTAAATAGCTTTGTTTGCTTTACATTTCCTTTACTTTCTAATGGTAAATGAGTTGGAATTCACTAGGTGAATTTCACTAGAATGTGAGCTCTACAAAGGCAAGGATTTTGTTGTTTTTCTGGCTTTGTTTACTGAAGCTTCCCTAACTGCTTTGCACGTAGTTTGTGCTGAACAGATATTTGTTGGATTAGTTAAGTAATTTAAGTATGTGGATGAAAGAAGTCATTCTCTTCCACCCAATGACCTTCTCTCCTTGGGGCCTCAGTGATTCCTGCCAAACCTTTTATGGGAAGAGAGGAGCCAAACGCTTCCAACATATAATTTATAGCTGCTGTTACAAAGAGAAATGGGAACCATATTTACCAAAGTATGTAAACATCACCCATGTAAAATAAACCATAAAGCTATACGCTGGCCTCAGAAACAAAAGATAGGCATGCAATGGCTCTGACAGGGATGTTCTGTGCTCTGCCTCGTTTTCCTTCTTCTCTTTGATTTTCATGAGCAGAAGCCCTGGCTTGGGGGCACTGTGCCATGTGCTGTGGGTGCCCTGCAGCCTGGTGCTCCTGTTCTCTGGCCACACAATGTGGGGCAGAGTGGAAGGTGATTTAGTGGGGAGTGGGGAGGGGGAAACCACACTTTAAAACTTTGTAATGTTAATTTAGTTTTAATAGAATTAAAGTAGCCTAAAATCCAAGGAGTTCTCAGAGATACCCCTTGGTTCCTAGAATATCTCTTGGCTCTTTTTCTCTCCATGTCATTTCATGCTTCATTGATCCTTTTTCTGTCAAGACTTCTTTGTATGTTATTTATGGTGATGCATTGTTTCATAATTTATGCAAGCATAATTCGCATTTTTATCCAGACCCCTGTTTGTTTTCTTACAGACATTTCCTTTAGAAATATGGCTGATTACATAGCATTTGAGTCCACATAGCCCTTGGCATGCTTTTAATCCTCAGTAACTGGTTGACCCCTTATCTGTGTGACAGAAAGCTAAACAGTGGAAAGTAAAAAAATATGCATTCAGCTATTTTTACAAGTCTTGAAAACCAGTGTGCATTAGGCACTTTCTCACTCTCCTAATTCTTATAGTTCTTGAAACTTTTACAGAGAGCATTGATGACAGAAGGTTTCCTTCAAACCCTTTCCTCTCTGTGTTTGACTCCTCTCTGACATCCTTATCAAGTTTTATCTTGATACACTCAAACTCCATAGCTAAGAGGGAACTCACAGTTCCTGGGGTGATCTTCTGTAATATTGTCATTTATATTGCAATATAAATCAATTTATACAATACAAATACAATATGTATTTGGTCTTAGTCCACAGTTTCTGGCCCATAGCTCCCAAAAGCCTTGTAATCGCCTATAAGTTAGTGTTCAAGGTACTTCTTGTTATGTTAATAAAAGTAACTTTTGAGAAACACCTGAGAGTGGGGGCTGGTTGCCAGGGAAACCAACTTGACCTAGTGTTCTGGGAGTGGTGAGTAGCTGGAGGTTGTTTAATTGACAATGGCCAAAGAATGAATCAATTATGCTTATGTAATGAAGCTTTCATAGAAGCTTCCAAAAAGAGTGGCTTCAGAGAGTTTTTGGGTTGGTGAGCATGTGAAAGTTTGGGGAGAATGACAGGCCTGGAGAAGGCATGGGCTTGCAACCTGGGTTTGCAATTGGCCTCTGAAATGAAGGGCTGTCTGGGGAGATTGATCCTTAACCTGTGGGATTTGACACTGTTTCCAGGTTGAAGGTGTCAGAATTGCTTGTTGGTGTGAGAAAGCCTCCACAGACTCATTGGAATGAGTAGGTAGTTTCCCCAGTTGGTTGATTAACCTCTGTTAATAGGAGATATTAAATTCTGTATCTTTTTTTTAATCTCTTCTTTGTAATTATGGTTAAAAGGGCTGTTTCCATCGGTGAATCAGAGACCTAAATTTAACCTATAAATGAATTAGATGAAAAGTTAATGATCTTGAAATTTTGATAAAAGGTAAGGCTTTACTTTTTTAAAAAAATAGTCAAATTACAGCATAACTGATGAGTTTATATTTTGTTTGTAATTTCAGTAAGAACAAAGATAATTATTTCATCTTTATGGATTTATAATGTAGATATAGCTAGCGATCCTGTAATATGATTTCTTATGATCTTGGATATCTTAAATTCAAATGCTTCCTCCTTTCTCATAATGTAGCATAAAATTCTGCCACTTTACAGCTGGCTCCAATCATCAAAGAACTTCTTTGTAATTCCTATATCGTCACTGTGCGTTGTATTGACATATATTGTTATTTACATTTATTTCTGTCTGATCTCATAGATATTTTGTGAGTATAAAGAGGACAGGGTTTTTTTCCCATCACTTTTTGTACCATCTTCTAGAATAGAGTCCTGCTAGGTCTAGTCCTAAATTACTTTCTCCCAGAGTTCTCGATATTGAGTTAGAATATAGAAAGACAAACCTACTTTAACTGGTTGGAATAATGCTAAGTAGATCAATGACAAAATGAGAGAATAAAGATTAGAAGGAAGTTCAATTATAGTATATAATGTGACCCATGTTTTATCTCCATCTCTTCCCAAACCTCTTGCTATTTTCTAAGCATGTCCTTCTCTTTCATATTTTCTTTCTTTGCTTATGCACAAAATATTATACTTTCCTAGCTTGCCTGCCAGATTATTACTTCAGGGCCAGTTCCTCTTATAAAAATAATTACTAGTAGTAATGATATTTGAATATTGGCATATTTGCTTTCCATGTATTCCTGTTATATTTCTGTAAAATTACTTATTGTTTATTACATATTCAGTGAAGCAATTATTAAAATGAAGTAAAAATGAGATTTAAAAGTAAACTCAAATCCCACAATGCAGGAAAGAAACCACAGATATAAGATGAAATTCATTCCAGATAACATTATCTGTCATTTTCCTACCTCTCTTGCTCTTTATATTTCTTTGGTTTCATCAAATTTGAGCCTTTCTTGAATTATATGTACTTGGATATGCTCCTCCTGTTACTTCTTATAGATAATTTGCTTTTTATGCTTGAATACCTAAAGAATTACTTCTTTAAATTTCTGCAGCTTAGCCAAAATATGTCTCAGTATTGAGTATTTCCTGAAACATGGGTGACCTCTTTCACTCTCAAGATTAGTTCATTCTTCTAGTTCAGGGAATTAAGTATTTGCTTATATTGTTTTCAGTTTGCCTCTTAAAGGATTTATCCATGTATTGAATCATTTTGTCTCATTTTGCACTCACTATTATTGTCCTAAGCTTTTCTGTATGTCACTGACTCAGTTTTTTGGTGTCCTGTTTCTTGCTGTCTTATTTCTCTCATTAGTTTTATACAGCATAGTAAACTTTTGCTAAAAAAATGTCATCAGTGATATGCTTGTCATTCTTTTCTAAGAGCTTATAAAATATTCTTCTGTTTTATTAATTATAAGATAAATTTATTGTCATAATTGAGCGTTGTATTTTTCATGAAAAAGCTAGAAATTAAACTTTCTTTCACTTACTCTGCTGTTAAATTTTACTTCTTCCTTTAATGGGCATTTTCCAGTCCCAAAATCCACAAAAAAAGAAGCATCTCTTCTACATATTAATTAGAGCATGGTGCTACTTCATGTGATAGATTCTAAAAACAGTGACTTAGAAATAGGACAAAAGTTGATTTTTCTTTCATTATAAACCTTTCCATTTGTAAATCTGAGGTATAATTCCTGCACTTAAAGCTTCACCTTGGAAGGAGCGCACAAACTGCTTCCTCTCACATCCAGGTCACCTGGCAATCTTAGCTTCAGTGCAGCCTGGGAAATACACCCAACCTCAAGACTGGGTCACCAGTTTTTTTATTATGAAAGGAAACACGAGAAGGTACTGGGGGAAAACAAGCCCTATTGTAGTTACCACTTTAAGTGAGTTGTTGCTTGTTTAAGTGTTTATCTCTCATGATTTTCAATCTCCCCAGTGTCCAAGTCTAATATGTAATAGATGTTCAATATTTTTTGTTGAATTATTGTTTTTGAATTAAGATGGTGTCATCTGTTTTTTGTATTTCTGAAAAAAATGTCTATAAATTCATAAAGTGCTTTAGAATTGTATAGACATTTTTGACAAACAGAAAAAAGGCCCCCTATAATGTTATTCTAGCTTGATAATTATTCCTGAAATCAATAATAGCTAAAAAGTATATAAATTTGATTGAAGTAAGTATAAATATAGCCAGTAAATATAGGTTCTTCTTAATATGAAAATGTCTTTGTATAATAAGTGGACTCCTATCTAAATTCATGAGTTCTTTTATGACATTTGGGTTAAGCCTAAAATGGATTAATCTTTTTCTGATAAAGTTTCATAAGCTGTGATCTCTCTGGTGACCACATTTAATTAGATATTAAATAAACTCCTTATCTTTATACCAACAGGTCTTATGACTACATTTTTTTTCCTGAGCTGTATTTCACAGATTTAGTAGCTGTCAAAAGGTGAAAAAATAAAACAAATTATCTAGTAAGCCATAATATCTTCAGATTAGAAATTAAAGCATGCCTTTAAATTTTTTTGCATGAAAAATATTATTTAAGCTTAAATTTAAAGGCCAGGGATAGGTAATATTGTTTAAATGTATAGATTACAGTCAAATATATTTACTTGGCTTTTCCAAGTAATGTTATGTCCCCTAGAAATTGACTGTGCTGCTTTTAAATGGAAAAATTCAACTTAATCTGCAAAGGCTAAAACATTTTGTGATAAGGTTTTAATTAAAAACTTGAGTTTTTTTAAATAGTATATCTCACAGTAAGATTCTCCCACTTCAATATAATGACACACCACCTCCCCGCCAACCCTGCCAAGTGTCGGGATGGAAGGGAAAGGCTAACCGGCCTTGTGAATGTTGAACAGCAAAGGTTAATTTAATCTGTTTCAGCAAATGGAACACCACAGAGGTTGATCGGGAAACACCAAGTAACCTTTTGTGCAGATGAGAGTAAGAGCATTTTTGAATAGCCTGTAGTACTAAAATCCAAAGTAGAAGGGAGCTCAAAACATGCCTAAAGGTTGTAAAGACTGCTTTTTTCCTTAGCACGCTTTTATTTTCCTAGATAATTTTTAAAAGTGACTCTTCGGCTCTCCAGATAATTCTTAGTTTCATCAAATTGGAAATGAAATGATTGTTACCTTTTTCTATTAATCCCTTTTCCTCCCAGGTAAACTTCAGGTGAAGAATATGTGGAGGGAAGTGAGATAGGTGACTCAGGTAATCGCTCTGGGAAAAAAAGTGATGACTCAACTGGTTGGATTCAGTTGGGGTTACCGAAGTTCCTAGTTCACGTTTCTGACATGCTTCTCAGATTGGTATCTTCCGGGCCTTGGTGGTTAAACAACATCCAAACTACAATCTCCTTTTCCCAACTGCTTTCTGGTTATTTTCTTTTTAATAATTTAAACTCAGGTTGACCATGTTCTTACTGGGCCTTGACCTCCTAGAATCATCTTGAAGTATTCTTTTTTCCCACACCATATCTTCTTGATTACTCTTTTTGAAAGTCTCATATTCTTCCAAGTCTTAGTGCTACTTTAACTATTTCACTTTCATACTAGCTTTTCAGGGTTCATCTAGTCAACATCTCTCTAGTAAAACCTGTGCAGCACAATCTGATGACTCATCTGGATTCAGTTTCACATCTTTCTTCCCCTGCTCAAAATATTCCCTGCTAATAGGAAAACTTCCCATTCCCTACAGGATAGAGAACTAGACTTTTATGGTCAAATGTAAGTTGTTTAAAGATCATTTAATTTCATAATTCTGTTAAAAATTTTTAAAAAGTTGTAGTAAAAACCACTTAGCTCATAATTTACCATCTTAACCATTTTAAGTGTACTGCTCAGTAATGTTGTTTGTTAAAGTTGTTGTACAACAAATTCTTACAGTACTTGAGGGCTTTTGTTCCCCCTTCAATGAAGAGAATTTAAGTCCTGTATATCTAACATAGATTCTTAAGTAATTTATCCTAAAGTGTTTAAGAACTTCATAAAGCCAGACAGCTGAAAGCATATGTGCAGTTAAATGGCAGCTATTAGGATATTCCTTGTGCACAGTTATGACTGTGCTGTTCTCTCTCCCATTCCCTGGCATCTCCTGCATTAGTAAGGGCTATGTCTCACCCAAGTTAGGCACTTGGGAATTATTTGTTGAGTGGCCATGAAGGAAAAGACCATTGTTAAAAGACTTTTCTTCTTGACCACTCTTCCAAGACTTATAGGCTAATTCCATGATGTTGCAGTGAAGCACAATTCAACTATATCAAGAAAAATATAGGTGATATTAATACTCTTCTAGCAATTAAAACTAAGCTCTCATGATAGCAGGAAAATCCTTTTCTAATATTTAATGATCTTATGCAAATAAAACATCATATTTTGAACTAATTTTCATTAAACAATAGTTTTGATTAAAATATGCAGATAGATAGACTGCCCAAGCTTCTTTCAGACCTTTGACTCTTTCTTTTTGAAATCATTATTGGACTAGTTGCAAGCTACAAGATTTTGGGCAAGTATCTTAATTGCTCTCACCTCAGATATATTTCCAAACATATTTTGATTCCTTTATATTTTGGTTACATGATGTAACCAGTAATAAAAGTAAAGTAAAAAACTTTGTCAGACTCAACACTGTAATTCTGTTCTCAGTAATGTGAAAGAGTACCTTTTATGTTATACTTAAACTTTAAGATTACAACTTAAAAAACCCTGAAAGTGACAATATAAAAAAGTTACATGTCCATAAAGCTGATTCATTAATTTTGCATTTTATATGTTGAATGCTGCTGTTCTGGATCTTTGCTCTTACTCTGTGCCCATTTTCCCAGAGGGACTTTATCTATTCCAAAGATTTCATACCATCCCTATGATTACAATGTGTAACTAGTCCTAACGTTTCTTCTAATTTGAAAAAGTCATATTTCTGTTTTTTTATGTGCTCAGATGCATGTTTTTGTAAATGTCCCATACTTAAATGACCAGTACTGATCTTATTGCCTTACTACAGAGCAGAATTTTGCTCTGAAATTCTGTGTCTTGGCTAAAGGAGAACCTTCTGGATAACTAATCTAGAAGCTTTGAAGTAATTCTCATTTCCTTTGTTTCTGTCATTCTACCTTTACTCCATTAATTCCTTTTAACTTTGTCTAAGATTCTCTTGGTGGTATTCCTTATTCCTGTGTTTCATCATCCTTTGGATTCTTGCCATTAATGTCTTACAAACTTAATTCAACACCTGTATCACCAGCAGACATGTACTGCTAAAAAATATTTTTTCTAATGAAGTAAAAAGGAGATGATAAATCTGAAGATATTATATTCCTGCTCCAGGAGCTCCTTTAATTCCTCCACACTTCTAGAGCATTTTCTCATCCCTTCATGTATATTCTGCAGAACATTAGTTTTGAAGAATGTCAGTGGTTCTGTGAAAATGGTGTTCAAAATAGTTTTTTTCTGCCTTATTTTTCAGCCCTGTTGTGTTTTGAATGTCTGAAAGGAGGCTGTAAGATTAGCATCTTCCAAACTTACTTGACTACAAAATATTTTTTCTTTGCAAAGCAACTCCTGGAATTAATATTCTTAACCTAGAACGTACTAACCTAGAAGACAAAAGAAAATCTGGATACTTGGATCCAGCATATAGGACTCTTCATAAGCTCATTATCAACTCACCCCTTTCGCCTCGTGACACTGAGCTACTGCACTATAACCACTTAGATCTTGATCTTGACTGCCCTATCTGCAGCGTACAGTGTGCTTTCATGCTTCATGCTTATGTGATCAGTTTCTGCATACCAGAAATCTGTGTCCATTCACCTCTCACCCCATCAAGACAGCTGTCATAAAACCTTTATCACTTTCTGTGTGAAACTTCCCCACCCCAATATATTGTCCATCCATCCATCCATCCCATTGTGTTTTCATTCACATCTCATTTCATTCACATAGTTACCTCTTTTACTAATTTGTGAGACCCTAACCAGACTGGCACCCTGTCTTATTAACCTTTCTATCTTTGACACTGAGTACAGTACTTAACATGCGGATGCTTCACAATTAATATTGAATTAAAAAGTCTTTAAAAATTGCAGAGCAATTATTTTCACAAAGGATTCATAATTTATAAGTAAACATTATCCTATGTTTGGGATTGAGAAAATAAACTTTATGTCTTATCCTATCAGAAGTCTCTCTGGACTTTAAATTATTTAACATCAGAGAAAACATTCTTTTTTAAGTGGGTAGTAGAAGCGTAAACTCATGTATTACCCCTTCCTTAGGGGTAGCAGATGATCTGTAGAAAAGTATCTACATTTGATGAATAGGAATTTGAAATAATACAATTTCTCTTAGGATACAGATCTAGTTTCCTTAATTCTGGCAACAAGAGTTCTTTAAAACATGGGCCTCCCTGGTGGTGCAGCAGTTAAGCGCTGCGGTGTTGAGCTGTCGGCAGCATGCGATGCGAGTTCGACGCCCAGCCGGGGAGCATCCCACATGGTGCAGCAGACCTCTCCTGCCTTGCCCACTGCTCCCCTCAGCAGTGTATTTCTGATCTGCCTGTTCTGCTACCCGCTCTGTCTCTGGTGGGCCCTCTCACCACCCCACGCCTCTGGCCTGTACCCCAGCTTGTATGTATGGATAAATCTTTAAAAAAAAAAATCAAGTCAAATTAAAATAAATAAATTAAACATATGCCATAGTCTAGTATAAACAAAAGTCTAAGTAACATTGCTTATTCAGCTAATATTGAGAATAAGTTAAAATTAAATGAGCCCTGCATTATCCTCGGTCCCCAGCTAGATTTCAGTATGACATTGATGGGCTGGATTGAAACCAACATTAGTTTGACACACCAGCTCCAGGTATTCCCATCTATTTGTGGAACATTGTATGGCAAAGGGAAACCTAATAGTGAACTATTTCAGTTAATTCAACACACTGATTTGGTGAGGTCTTCATTGAAAGCACAGGTTTTCTAGGGCTTTCACTTACATTGTATGTATCTACCCCAAATAAATAAATGTAGACTACGAATAAAGTTTTCTATGTCCCTTCCTTTTGGGGTTTAATACTTTAACGTTATTTACTGTGTAGGATCAAGCTATCAAAAGAGAATTCAGCCTTTGCAACAATGTTGAAATAGATTAGCAAACAGAAAGAGAGAGGTCAGAGAGACCATCCTTTTAGGGCTAAAGAAACTCTTTATGCCTTTGACCCCTGGTTCATGCACTGATAGTCACCATTTGAGAAGTGCAGCTGGGAAGCCACTTAAAGTAGAGTGTGTGATTATGTCTGGAAAGATCAGCTTGTTTGTTCAGCAATGACCTAACTGGGATGAGAGTATAGAGAACACCACCCTTATCATCGACAGCCACAATTTGTTTAGTAAATTTGTTTTCAGGTACTCTAGTGCCTTCGTGCTTATTTACAGTGTTATTTCAACTTCGGAGAGTACAATTCTGAATAAAAACTCTATCACTATTTAACTTAACGGTCAAACACTATTGAGTTACATGTTGAATATTTTGGTGGTGGTAGTATTTTAAATATTCAGACTCAGAAAATAGTTTGGTCAACTTGAATAGGCATTATCTTGCATTTTCTGCATTTTATTAACTCGCATCTGTGAATTGTTACAAGTTTTATTGTTCCCTAGGTAAAAACAGTATAGCAATATGCCATTTAAAAAAATGTGCTTAGAAGCATATTTTGGTGAAAATAACATGTTGAAACAGCTTCTTTGCTTTACCTTATAATAGAGATAATGAAACACACAATAAAAATTTACATTCACACCTTTTGGGAGGATAATCAATTTAACATACCAGGCAAGAGACAATCCTAGAATATTATGCTATTAATTTAAGCTAAAACATTTGGCCAATTTAATCATTCAAAAAATAAGAATTATGATTTGATAAAGATGTTACTAAGGATGTAATGGTGATAGTGTCAGGGAGTTTGTGACAGCTTAGGCCGACTGAGTTGGGTGAAGAGGTTGTAGTTTAAATTAGTGAGCAGGTGCTTATGGTTGACATTGAGAATAGTGACATGTACTCTGTGCCTTGCCTCTCTTTTCAATTTGACTTTTTTACTTCTTTGGAAATACAGGTTATACATAGAAAAGTGATCCTGAATATACAGCTCAAATTTTTTAAATTGAACGCAGCTGTGTAGTCACCACCCAGTGTAAGAAGGGAACAGTGCCAGCCCACTAGAAATCTATGCCGCCTCCCAGAACTATGCCACCCACCCAACAGTGACCATTGTTGTGGCTTCTGACAGCAAAATTATGTAAGCCCATTTTTATAATTTGTTATTGGCTGCTTTTGTTCAGAATTTTGTTTGTGAGATTCATTGACATTGTGTGGATTGTAGATTCCTCATTGCCATGGAATGACATTTCATTAATTTGCCCTTATGTATCCGTTTTCATTATAATTTTACCATTTCATTACTTTTATTTCTCTGATTTAACTGCACACCAATTTACCTTTAAAAGGTCAAATGCTATTCCTTTTACTGCATGTGCCATGCAATCTTTTAAAACATGGATAAATGAGGCAGCCATAAATTTAGCAAATTTTATGAGTAAAAGAAACTGGTAGCACATTTTCATTATTTGAAAGAGGTCATGTCCATGGCAGTCCATTGCAATTCTGAATATGTAAAAAGAAAGTGAATTTGGTAGAATGCCAAAATAAATTTAGTTGCAAGATGATGACAGAAATATAGTTGTACTTAGGGCTTGAGCATTGCCTTGTACTTTATCATCGACTGGATATTTTTAAGAGCATATTTTAAAGCAAGAAAGGTAAATTTGGTTTGGTTACTCGGTACAAAATTTCCAGTATGTAAATGCCTCACATCTGTGTATTTGTTTTGCTACAGACACAACCAGCAAGAGTTTAGTGATGAAATCTGTTCTTAATTATGAGAGCAGCTGTTGGAGTGGTAGCCATTTTTTTTCCTCCTGATGTGAAGTTGCCTGATTTACTCATTTTTGCCTGCATTTTTCAGGATTGCTAGTGCAGAAAAGGGCCCCTTTGTGAGAGGTTGCAATTTGTTTTCTGTATGAAAGCCAGTGCAAATGGACTAAATCTGCACAGCAGGGTGGTTTTATCTGTCCTCCTCTTGCACTGCAAGCTGTCCTACCTCTGCTCAGCACCAGAGACCTATAAAACCACCCAACAAATGAGGGGGCTGTTAAGTGTTCTGGCAAGAATCTCTGGCAGCAAGCAGCTCATGTGAATTAACTAGGTCCTTCTGATGGGGTGGGGGGTGGCAGAGTTGGAAGATACAGAACTGGAGCAGATGGTATTAACATACTATTTTGCTTTTAGTTTTGTGGATTTATTAACATATCTCTCTCCATTTCTATTCAGTTATTTTTATATCCATAGTGTGATAGCATATTTATGATCTTGTAGGTTATCAAAACAAAGCAAAAATATACTTAGGTAATTTTCCAGGTTATTTCTTAAGCAATCTTACCACTTAATTGAAGGGAACTGTATTTCCTCTAGATATTTCACAACATTAAAATAAGGACTAGGGATGAAACTGGACATGGAGTGAAGAGGATCTATTCTCATTAAAAGTTTTACTTAGGGCTTAAAGTGTCATAGATTTCCTTTTTGTATACAGAAATCAGTAAATTGTTTTGTTGGAAGTGACTGATACTCATATATCAATCTTAGATACATTGTACATTGTTCAAATGTCTACTTTCTATATTCAACTCTAGCCATAATCCCCTTAACTCTTGAACCTTGATGTTTTAAATATTAAAGGAAACTTATGTTGTAAAATTGAAAAATAAAGGACAGAAACCAAAAATGCAAAAACAAGTTTTACTCTTAACTGGAAGGAAAATACTTTTATGTTTTATTTTGTCTTATTTTATGTAAAAAAAGGGGGAAGAGCTTTTCTTTCTCATGCTTGAAAGCTAGGATTTTATGAACTTTGTGAAGTGGATTTCTTCTGAAATTAGTGAAATTAAAACTAAAGTTGTTTAAATTAATTTTACTGCCCTGCTGGCACTTTATGGAACCATGTAGTACTATTGCAAAACCTTTGGAGTACTCAGTACTATAAACCTTCTGAAGACAGCTTGCTTGGTAGCATTTTCTCTTTCTCATTTTAATTAAATGCAGACCAATCATCTGAAAAATTCTATTAAATCCTCTTTTACACAAAAAAATTCTGGGAAAAGTGAGTTTTTCTCACCTGAATTGTCCAGAAAATTATGTTTTTGTTTTGTGGTCCTGAAGTCAATAGATAAAAAGCACTGGTCCTATGGCCCTTTAGCCTTTCCCCTCAGATGGCAACGCCACATCCTTGAAGGTCAAGTCACTGCCTGGTTAGTAGAAATTTTGTGAAGCATTTGATGCAGTTTCAAGATCTAGCAATAACATTCACAGTGAAAGTAATAACAGAGACATTTAAAATAATTCACAAGTGAGCCACAAAAAATGAATTGCATCATCTTGGTCAAGCTGTGTGGGGATTTTCCTTTACATAATGGTTGAAAAGTTGTAAACCATGCAGGCCAGAATGGATGAGATAAAGGAGTCCGCTTAGTTCAGTTCTGCTTCTTCTGTCATTGGGCCAAGATTGTGACTGATAGCTTGTTCAAGGAACACTGAATTAATCTCACACTGTACTAAGTTCTTCTGATTAAGCCTGTTTCCAATCTTTCATGGTTTCTAATCTCTTATGGTTAAGTTCTAATCAACCACAGACACATGCGTCATTTTTTAAGGAGTTGAGGTTTTTTTCTTTGTTAGTGATTTGTGGATTATCCTATGTATGCCTATTTATGTATTTGAGGTATGAATTAGTACTTAGACATTGTTACCAAGATTATGACCTTACCCCTCAGGGACAGTACCTCTTTGTGGCACGTACCTGAGTAATTCTAGGTGACTGTACCTAACTCATAAAGCACTGAATAGACTCAGTTTCCTTCTCTGCACTGTTGAAGCATCCTTTGTCTTTAGGATTTTTTTTTCTTTCCTCTCTGATTTTCTGTATTGTTTCCAATTTTAGTCCTATTCTTGATTGCCTGGTTTTCAGTTTCATTTTAAGTTAAATGCTCCATGTTTATAGTTTTCTGTAAATTTCTACTAAATTTAATATCCTGCCTCCACAGTGTGAGGGAAGTTGGAACATCAGACCCTAAGAGTCATAAGGATTATTTCCAGTCATTAACATAGCAGAATGAGATTGAGAAATTCAAGTAACTCAAGTGCTGTGGTTGCACAGCTGTATTGCATTTTTCTGTTAAGCTTGCGTTGTTCTGGTTTAGTCACCTTAGAACTCCACATTGAATTCTAGAGGGTGGTGGTTTGGTCCTCAGTGGCTTTGCTCCTTTAGCTTGAGGAAGAGTGTTGTGCAGTGTCAGTACCTTTGGGGCATTGCTGTGTCCTCTCATTATGAAGAGTAAAGAAAGCAATGGAAATTAATGACTTTTTGTCTAAAGATAGTTGTCAATTGAAGACTTTTTTTTCAAACCATCTAGTAGTTTTAGATTTTATTCAGTACATAAAATTCATCTGATTTCTGTGGATGGAGTGATTTCCAATGTCACCTTGAAGTTCAGGTGAAAATGACACAGATATTAAGTTTCCATATGACTTTTTTAGGCTAATCCCAGATTTAAAGGTAAATTACACACTAGGGAAGGGGTGGGAATTTCAGTCTGTTAATATTCTTAAGACATAAAGGACTCTTAATTATGAATTAGAGGGAAAAAAAAAAACAGTGCTCAGAAGAAAAATGGGCAAAAGCCCTAAGTAGGCAGCTTACAAAAGGGGATATCCATTGTCTAAAAAAAAAAAAAAAAAAAAAAGAAGAAGAAAAGAAAAAAATGAGCATAAGGACATGCAAATGAAAATGAGTATCATTGCATATTGCCTATCAAATTGGCTAAAATTTAAAGACTGAAGGATTAGGGAGTAAAAATTATTGTAATGTCTTTTTATACAGTTAAATTGTTAGCTTTCTGAGAGACAATTTGTAGTATGAGTGAAGAAATTTAAAATATTTCTTAGAAGAAGATTTGCCACAGTTTCATTTAGTGTATCAAGGCTAAGTAAAGATCCTGATCCTCTATGTAACAAAATACAATTTGGAAGAGAACTTCATGTCATGGGGACATCTTTATCATATGTTAACTGAAAAATACATGCAACAGTATACAGATGATTATTTTAATTTCATGCACAGTCTCCTACCAGAGATGATTTTGATTGGTGGTAGTGTGGACTATTAAAATCTTTTTACTCTTTCCCAGTTTATTTTTAGAATGAACCTGGATTACTTGGATCATCAGAAACAAATCTTTTATTTAGGAATAACTGTGACATAAATTTCCCTTAGATTGACTACAAAAGTATGCTCTGGCAATAAATATTTTGGTTAAATAAAATACAGTGACTGAAAGACCCTTTTTTATTTTTATAGCATTGATCTGGATAAAAGAAAATTGATACAGATAATAGGTGCCTAGAGAGTACTAAATAAAAAATACCTGGCCCTGTGCTTAAGGTCAACAAACCTGGTATTAATGGAACCAGGAAAAGAAAAGCAATTACTACAAATCAAATTCTTTCATAGAGTGTGTCTGTCTATTATTCCTTTGAAATCTAAAAATTGCCACATATTGGGAAAGAAAAATCATTGCCTTTCTCTGTGTACTTCTAGCACAGTTGTTTCTGAGATGTGCCCTGTCACTAATTGACACCTCATGCACATTCATGCCAGAGCGTCATTATCTCTGCAGTTAGAAGAAAGAAAACATTGACATTGTGTCTGTTAGGGATTATCATGTGTCTTCTGTCCTGGCATAAGGGCCAAGTATGCTAGACAGCCCTTGAGGCTCAAATGAGATTGCAGAACAGCAGGGAAAGGCAAACAGCACAGTATTTATTTCCGTAAGTGACATTATGACTATGAATATGAAACTCAAAATCCTCTATTAACTTAAGTCAAGCAATAATTGAGATTGAATAGCATGCTGTAACAATAATGGGGCTATAAACCCATAGACATTGTCATGAGTTTTTACATTAAAAAAATTGACCAGAAACTTATATTTAATTAAGGGCACATGACTATGTAAAGAAGTGTAGTTGAAAACCACAGATAGTAAGCAAATAAGGACAGATAGAGCAGGGTTTGCTTATCTGCATTGTACTTTATGGAATTCAAGCTCTCAGTGATATTCAGAATTGAAATAGTAGATTTGCAGTAAGAAAGAAAATGTTTAAAACAGAGATAGTAGAACTAAGGAAAGATTTTTTTAAAGAGCGGAGGGGAGGATAAGGGCACAAAATGGAGTAGAAAAGGACACAAGGGACCACGGGGATGGATCATGGGTGAATTGGTGGTGGGTTACCCACGGGGAATACAAAATGTAAAAGACATAAATAACAAAAAAAAAAAAAAAGCGCGGAATAAAGAAAACTTTTTAAAAAGGACTTTTTCTTTTTCTCTTTGTGCACTGTGAATGGCCCGTTCTCATGACTTATGAAACTTTTCCCTAAATCCAGATATTCACACTCAGGGTTAGGGCCAAAGCTGTTCTGAGCTTGTGATCATTACTCTTGCTCCTTTCTACAAAGACTCCTCTCTTGGAGTCCCTCTTACTAAAATGAACTAGTTCTCAAGCACTGGTTTATCTCTGGAGAAAATGCAGTTCAATTCCCTTTAAACCTCTTTTGAACACCTAGTGTGTGCAGAGCCTTGCAGGGTCTCAGGGGATACAAGGATAACTTCTTTCCATTCCCCAACTTTGATGAGACTAATGGGGAAGAGAATTAATTAATGAAATATTCCCTCTAATACCCTTCAAGATGTTGACACAGTTCAATCATATTCATTCCCTCCCTGCATTCTACTTCTCCAGTTAATCAGAGAGCCTTTATGAAGGCAATCTTTCTATTGCCCAGTCTTGCTCATATTAGCTGTCTCTTCTCTATCACAGCAAGCATGCACAGAGAACTTTGAATTTGTCCAGAGGTGGGTGATAGCCTCATTCTGTTGATGTCCACCTTTTTTTGTCATGTCAGCTACTCAACTTGTGTTCTCACATATAAATCAGTATTATCAATTTCCTATTGTCACTGATGCTGTCACTATCTTGCTAACTGATTAGTAATTTTGTTATCAGCAATATTGATAAAACCACACCGTGAACATTATAAGTATTTTTAGCTTTTTTTTTTAACTGAGGTAATAATGTTGATTTACAATACTGTATGTGACTAAGGGATATAATACCTCTTCAAATACATATTATCACAGACACCACTACAGCACCAATTGTACTCTACCATAGTTCTTTGGATCCCTTTCCCCTTTTGCTCTCCACCTCTCACCCTCAGTCTCACCTTTAGTAGCCTCAATTCTGCAGTCAGATTTCTGTGGTTTCTTTTGGCTTAGTTTTGTCTATTCCTTTTTTTTCCTTTATGTGCCACATGTAAATGAAATTTCTCTTTCTACTTCTAGTTATGTTCCTTAGCATAATGTCCTCTAAATACATCATGTTATCATAAATGGCAAGATTTCATTTTTTTTTTATAGCTGAGTAATGTTCCAGTATGTATAATCCACATCTTCTCAATCCATCTCCTGTCCTTGTGCCCTTAGGTTATCTCCATTCCTTAGTTGTCGTATAGTGCTGCAGTGAACATAGGAGTGCATATTTCTGTTCAAATTAGTGTTTTTATATGTTTCAGGTAGACACTGAGGAGTAGTATTGTTGGCTATTATCGCAGATCTATTTTTAATATTTTGATAAACCTCCATATTATTTTTCCTAGGGGCTGGAACAATTTATATTCCTATCAACAGTGTGTGAGATTTCCTTTTTCTCTATACCCTTGCCAACCCTTGTTGTTTCTGGTTTTTTTAATATGGGTCATTCTCACGCATGTGAGGTGATAACTCATTGTGGTTTTGATTTGCATTTGCTAAATAATGATAAGGATTTTTTTTCATGTGCCTGTTGGCCATCTCCTATGTCTTCTGTGGAGAAATGGTACTTATAATATTCTGCTCATTTTTTGATTGGACTGTTTTCTTTTTGTTGAGTTGTATGAGTTCTTTGTAGATTTTGGATATCATCTGTATGTCGAATGTATAATATGCAAATATATTCTCCCAATCAATAGTATGCCTTTGTGTTTTAATGATAGGTTTCCTTTGCTGTTCAGAAGCTTTTTAGGTTGATGTAGTCCCATTTATTTATTTCTGCTTTTACTCTTGCCTTTATAGTGGAATCCCCAAAGACATCCTTGAAGCCATTGTGATGGAGTGTTTTGCCTCTACTTTTTCTGTGTATCCTATGGTTTCAGGTCTTACATCTGAATCTTTTAATCCATTTTGAGTTAATTATCATGGATGGAGTGAAATAGTGGCTTACTTTCTTTTTTTTTTTTTTTTTTTTTTTTTTTTTTTTTTTTTTTTGTTTAAAGATTTATTTTATTTATACATACAGGCTGGGTACAGGCCAGAGGCGTGGGGCGGTGAGAGGGTTCACCAGAGACAGAGCGGGTAGCAGAACAGGCAGATCAGAACTGCACTGCTGAGGGGAGCAGCGGGCGAGGCAGGAGAGGTCTGCCGCGCCATGTGGGAATCTCCCCGGCCGGGCATCGAACTCGCGTCACCGCTGCCGACAGCTCCACAACGCAGCGCTTAACTGCTGCGCCACCGGGGAGGCCCCACTTTCTTTTTTTTTTTTTAACTGGTGGCAGTCCAGTTTTCCCAGCACCATTGTTGAAGAGACTGACCTTTCTCCATTGTATGATCTTAATACTAAATTAACTGTTCATGTACATATCAGTTTATTTTTAGGCTCTCAACTCTATTCCATTTATTTTGTGTCTGTTTTTATTCTAATGTTCACTGTTTTGACTACTCTGGACTTGTAGTATAGTTTGAAGTCTGAGAGAGTGATAACTCTATTCTTTTTTTGTCAAGATTGCTTTGGATATTTGGGGTCTTTTGTGGATCCATATAAATTTCAATAATATTTGCTTTATTTCTTTAAATAATACCATTGATAGTTTTGGTAGTTATTTCATTGAATCTGTGTGATGCTTTGGTTAACATGGCCATCTTACTAATGTTAATATCTTCAGTCCATGAGCAGGCAGTACCTTTCCATTTATTTGTGTTGTAACTATTTGTTTTAATGTCTTATAATTTTCATTATATAGTTCTTTCACTTCTCTAGTAAAGTCTTCCTAGGTACTTAATTCTTTTTAATGTGATGATAAATAGGATTGTTTTCTTGCTTTCTTTCTCTTCTAGTTCATTGCTTGCATAAAGAAATAGAAGTAGGCTTCAAGTTAGTTATAACATAGCAAACGTGCCTAGCTGAGAGAGGCTGAGAGTCCTTGAGATTTGTTGATTAACTGCCCTCTACGACCTCTTAGATGACTTTGGATGTTTTAGACTGATGTTTGGGCTTTTGATATACCAGTCATACCCTTAGACTTGTAGACTAGGAAGGGACCATGGGTGGTAAAATTCACCCTTCGATTAAGTAGAACTACACCAAAGCCATCTAAGACATTTAAGAATATACCCTGTTTTAAATGTCTCCAAAAATTATCTCTCATCCTTTAGGTTTAATGTTATAAACTCTTTAAGTCAGGAAATGTAGCCTGGAGCAAATTGAAGTTTTTCATTCTTTAGTTCAAAGACCATTTCCTTTGGCTATCATCCTGTTTCTGAGTACCCTTCATGTATGTGAAAACCAATAATGCATTAGCTTTTAGCTTTCTCTTCTCTGCAAGAGGAATAATTTCAGTTCAGTCACTGAAATCAGAAGAAAACACTAAGTAGGAAAATTGAAACCAAGTAAATATAAACCTTTTTTCAAAGAGAAAAAAATAGGAGAGGGAGGAATGAAAGGGAGGTAAGAAAGAAAAGAATTATTTGCAGACAAGGTCCCATTTGAAGCTCAGGCTTTCTGAAATGAAGTAAAAAAAATTTATATTAAATTCATATCACTGCAGAATTAATTGTTGTGAGTCCCCTTCCAGTGAGAACAAAATTTACTTTTGTTTCTAGGTCTTATGGATTTCCTTTGTGATTTAAAAGCAGTTGTGTGAATTGAAGAGATTTAGGAGCTGTTGAAAGAAACAAGATTTTTGAGTAAGGGTTTCTTGCTTTTGTTAAATCTCAGCTCTCTCTGGAACAGAAGTTATTAATCTTTTTGGGCAGAGTCACAGACCCATTTGAAAAACCTGAAAAAAAAATTATCTAGAAACCTTTTCTAAGAAATATACGTATATGTACATGTAGAAATTACTCCATATGATTTCATTGAATCCCTAGACCTCAGATTCTAATTCCCAAACTTAAAATGGCTGCATTTAATCAGATGTGAAAGTGAATCAGTTTGCTTAAAACTCTTGATTTATCACTAGAAAAAAGTGAATTTTTCTTTTTATGAAAAGGTAAAGTATAACAGATTCTTCTTGAAGTATAGTTCTCTGTGACATAGATATTTAATTTAATTTAAATTGAAAATGCTTTTTCATTTCTGAAGTATTCCCACCAGAATCCCATAATATCTAATATAACTGAATTTTGAATAAAAGTTGATGTTATTGATGGAGCTAGAAGGGATCATGCTCAGCGAAATAAGCCAGAAAGAAAGAGAATAATATCAAATGGTTTCACTTATAACCGGAATATACAGGAACCAAACAAGAAAGAGACATCCAGCAAGGGAGGGGGAGGGAAAGGGCTCAAAATGGGGGAGAAAAGAGCACAAGGGACTATGGTGATGGTTCATGGGTGAATCGGTGGTGGGTAATCTATGGAGAATATACAATAATGTAAAAAATATAAATAAAAATTTAAAAAGTTGATGTTAACCTTCTCCTTACAGTGCAGTGAACCGAGTAGAGAAACCCTGGACAAGCATCAGGGTAATGAATTCTCGTACATCAGCCACCGGCTGGTTGCATGGACCTGGGTATCTTCCTGGCCATCTGATAAGTAAAATGCTCCTTTCAGAATCTTAGCTTAGTTTTGTGTTTTTTTTTTTTTTTTTTTTTGGTATTTTAGTTTTCATAGCTGTGTTTTTCTGGTGTTCATGAGATGTTTCTTGATGCAGTACTATTATAATCTAATAGGGTGACTTGACCAAAAATGAATGGAGAATGGGTGGAATGGTTTGTTGGCATGAGGGATGATTCCACAGTTGCTCATCAAAGCACATGTATCATTCATCCCATCTCAGCTGAATTGGTTCCAAACATGTTCAGTAAAATGGAAAACTCAATTTCTTGCTCACTTCCAGCCCACATACAGATTTTTAAGGATATAAGGTGTATGACAGGCCATACATCCTAAACAATATTCTTCATTTCAGTTCCACTGAATAAGCAATATGCCATAGTAAATGACTTGCTTTATGAATAGTTCATACATATATTTCCATGATCAAATATAGAATATTGACACACATTAATTTGAAATTAAAAGACTTTCTTGCAGTCTTGCTCCTATTTCAATAGGAGGTTTATCTTATCCAAGTAAAATTATTCAGATAGTGGATATTTTTAATAGATTTAGTTTTTTCCCTGCTTTATGTGATCCACTAGTGCTAAAATGAGCCATCAGTGATTTGCTGGATCTGGGAGTATTCCATCTTAAAGTCAAATATGTATTGCTTACTAGCGCAATGAGCATCAGGATAAAAGCTCAAAATCACTTGGTGAAAGTTAAAATCAAATTGACCCTGGAATAAGAGTAGGTGAACATGATTCCCAGGTTAAGGGTACCTTCAGATTCAATAGGCATCTTGGTTGGCTCATATACTCCTGGTAATTTAAAGTTTCAAACCAAGTTGAAAATCTTAATATTCCTCTAGTGGTTGATGCCATGTATTTCAGGAAGTACGTTATTAATTATCACTACCTTAAATTGCAGCGTGTGTCACCACTCTGCTCAGGGCTGCATCATGATTCATTTCCCACACCATCATATGCCCTGGGAATCTGTAACATGTGTCACAACTTAGAAAGGCAATGTGTCTCCATTGGTACCAAAGGGTGGATTGCAGAGAAAGGATTCAAACAGATCTCATTAATTAGCCCTTCATTTCTGCAGTGTGATAACAAATGTCAGCTTTTGCATTCATTTTATACTCAACTGCTGAACTAAATCTCCACATGTGGAAGAGACACTTTCCTGATGCAGGAGCAGCAATGAAAAATCATTTCCATTTGTATTGGTCGGAGAGACAAAAGGTTGTCAGATTGGCTTGAGACAGGTTTTAGATAAATGCCGAAGCACCCCAGTAGTAAAGGAGAGCAGGTTATCTTTGGATCCTGGCAGCGATTACTCATGCTTTTAGTGGTGTGCCTTTCATCACTGCAATTAGCTTCTTGTCTGTGAGTGTTTGGATACAGAATCTGTGGTTGTCATGCAGTCAGTGTCAAAATTGCTCAACACTGTGCTCACTTTTGTGCTTGAGTACACTTATTGATGAGCACACAGGTGTTAAATTAGATTGGTTTCAATCCATTGTATGCAGTCACCAGGCACTAACTAATCCTCCTCTCGCTAAGGTTTCTGCAGTCTAGGTTACAGAAAATTGAGGAATAATCAGATATTTTTAATCAGATAAAAATTATAAAGATTTCCTTAAATTAAAAAAAAAATCCATCACCGTTCACCTAAGGGGGAAGAGCAAAACAAACTTTGGTAGAAATTAGACATTTATTTTAGATAAGACATATATTGTATGATAATATATTTGACTTTTATTTACTTCCATTGTATTCACATAATTTGTACATATTCAGCATCTAAACTCCCTTGCTCCCCAGCTCAGAAAATCACAGGTGAAATTGTTCTTCAAGAGTTATGTTTAAATGCAAATTAGAAAGGCAGTTTCAGAAATTCATGAGCATTTCTACTCCTTGGGGCATCTACAGTGCTCTGGCTTCTGTCTCAGTGCAGGGTTCTTATTACCAGAATGGCTCATTAATGCCTGAGTTCCAGAGGAGGAACTCTTTGCATGCAACCCTACCCCAGAACAGGCCACAACAAAGGGCCAGCGTACAAGCAGACAGACTAATTAAAACAATAGCTGCAGAGAATGGGCAGAAAAGGCTGTACCTATAGCAATAATTTTCCATTAAAGGTCTCATTAAAAAAAAAAAAGACTCTACCTGCAAAAGGGAAAACACTGAGAATTAGAATTAGGCAATTAGAGCTTATGCAGGGCAGTTTTCTATACTAAAATGAAAATGATAGGAATTATGTCAATGGACTTGAATTTGTGAGTACTATTGTATGAAGCACAGATTTGAGGGTTTCAAACTTAGGAGAAATTTGGGGCCATTTTAATGATCCCCCCCCTCCATGCATAAAAAAGAGTAAAAATATAACCATCTGTCTTAGGTGTCAGCCTGAATCTGTGGATAAAAATTATTCAGGTTGTGTCCTGTATTGATGTAGCTGTTGGGAAAGTAGAAATGGCAGGACAACTTGCTTATCTGCTTCCATTTTCTACATTGCTTAAAAACAATTTCAATGGACTAGAAATCCTGAAGATCTATATTTCCCTCTTCATGTTAAATCTTAACCATGAAGTACTTTCCCAGTGAGTGGGTGGACTACTTTTGACTGAATCTGTGTCATGATAACAAAACCCAGCACGCAAGTTAGTGAGAGCATCAATGCTGCTAGTGAATGTAAGAACAACTTTATCTATAGCAAGCATTCAGGATAGAGCAGCTAAGGATCATGTGAACCTAAATGTTTGGAAAGTATACAAGGTAAATTGGGGGGAAATAAAAGAAAGGTATGTTGTTTCATGGTCTATTTCTGATCAGATCAAGTATGTTAAAAAGCATACTATCCCACTAAATAAAATCGCCAGAAGAGAAAAGCTTGCATGTCCATATATATTTGACCATTTATAGGTATTGAGTCATTGCTTTATTTTGATAGTCTAGACTTAACAAAGGAACAAAAAAGCAATGCAGTGTTTTTATTGAGCAAAAATGCTGACAAAGCTGTAGGCTTTTGCTTTCAGGAGTAGGAGTGGTGAGGAGGACTTTGGAATATATCCTCCCCTCCTTCTGTTTTTTTTCATTGACTGTGCTTAAAGTCTCTGACCACCCTATAGTCATTCTCCTTCCTTTTGAATTGTTACAAATTCCCTTTATCACTTTTCACTATCTGCAATGATGTCATTTATTTTCTGATTTATGGCCTACCTCTCTATTTGATTATATCATATATCACATCATATCACATATCAGATCATTCACATATATAATATACTATGCCTGACTTACTTACTGTTATATCCTGGGCGTCTACTGCAGTGCCTGCAATAAACCATTCAGTAAATAAGTGAAAATGCAAGATAATATGGATAGTCCATGAAATTCTGTGTGTAGTGTCATTTTGTATTTGATTCCTTTAAAATCACAGAAAAGGACATTGCCCGAGGCTTACTTGAATCAAGAGTGAACCAACTATAGCAGCTCTGTATGTAAATCATTCTCCTGGACTTGCTCCTTTCCAGGTCTTCTTGCTGAACACATCTAGTGGCCTTCCTGGGGCTTCTAGGATCTGAGGATAGACACATGGATGACTGAGAAGCCAGCTGGTATCTCCTGAGCCAGTATATTCTTTGTAGCTTCTGCATTAGATTATCATTGATCCCATCTGCAGGATTTGGGGTGCACTCTGATTGACACCCAGTATTATGGTCCTAAGCTCTTATTGCCCAGTGGATTTATTAGAACCATCTACCTTTGGCAGATGGTCAGCTGGCTTTTAGCTAGATTTGTGTGGTACTATGAAGGACTTGATGGGAATCTAACTGGAGTCGTTTAACCTATTAATGGATTTAGGCTGCTTCTGTCTTTCAAATACACAGACGTGAACTTCTTTTGTTTGCTCATGATTTAGACAGTGGAAATCAATCCAAGTCTTTTTTCCACCATAAGGTTTTGTTAACTGGGCCTCAAAATGTGTTTCTTGATTAATCATACTAAATTGAAACCACCAACAAATACATTGATTTTTGTTGCTCATTTTTTGGTTTGGCCCTGAGCCTGGCTCCCCAATGGAGGGCTAAATGATGAGTTATTATTTAAACCAAATGGCCCTCAAATTACATATTATGATCATATCACTCTGCTTAGAGTTTTCAGTACAAGATGAATCAAACACTACATGCTCTCTCAAGAGTGAACTACACAATAGGGATCACATACAAGGTTTATTTAAGACTTTTATATTGAGGCAACATTGTTTTGCATTGTTATTGGTGTTTTAGAGGTATAGTCTTCAGGTGCTGTTACTATATCACATCCACCTACACCACCAAAGTACCCACAGTCCATGCCCATAGTCCATTGTGCTCCCTGCCTCCCACTTTGTTCTCACAAGGTGTGTGTTTTCTTAAAAAAAAAAAAAAAAGTGTGCGCATGTTTCAAGGAGCTTTTAACCTTGTGGAGAGACACTGCATTTAGGAGTATTGGGTGGGGTTTTGATTAATTGGAGTGTAGTTTTGATTGGAGAGGAGAGGGTAGATTGTGGAGGGATTGTCAGCCAGAAGAGTTTGGGAGATCAAAAAAGATACTGTGAAATTTAAATTTTAGAAAGATTATTCTGGAGTAGCATAATGGATTGAGGAAGGAGAACTAGGCATTTTCTGAATTAGAAAGCTGTCGCTAAGCAAGCAGTGTGCTTGAAAACCCGGCCTGAGTGAATGAGAAAGGAAAGAAGGAGCCTGGAAACATCTCAAAAGAAGAATCTGGGAACAGACCATCTGGCTGAGGTGAAGGGAAAAAACAAAAAAAATTGGACTCTGTGACTTAATAGAAATGGCTATTTAGAATAATCAGGGTGATAGAAGAATTGCTTGACAGTATTTTAGGTATTAATAAAGCATTCTTTAGACAGGAAAATCATTTGATCATTACAACAGGCCTCTGGATCAGATAAGATATTTTGATTCTTTTAGCTGTAGATGCTCAGAAAGCTTAGAAAATGCAAGGTTCATGGCTACTAAAAGTGAAGAAGCTGGCATGGAGCCCGAATTATCTGGGGCCTGCACTGGAATATAATACATTCTCATCTAAATATGTTGAATTTGAGTGGATGGTAAAAGTCCAAGTAGAATGTTGAGGAAGTATTTGGAGATATAGGTGGATGCTTGACACAGAAGTCCTAGATATGATAATTAAATCAGTGAGACACTAATTGAATTTAGAAGAAAGATCTAGAGAAAGAAGAGTAGGATGCTAAGTCTACAGCCCTGGAGACCCTGCATCATTAGGGGCACTAGAAGAACCAGGCACAAGAGGAGAAGAATATATAGTGCTTTGCAAGAGAAGCAAGGAGAAAGGAGTAATGTCAAATGCCTTGAGAGTTTATGAAGAAGGCTCTTTATTCATAAACAACATCCATCAGTGGGTTTCCCAAGCTGTGGAAGTTCCATGGTGGTTTGAAAAGGAAAGCGAAGGAAGTGTTAGCAGGGGAGTGTCAAGATGATGGCCAGGTCAGACAATGCTCTCTGAGTCACAGGGGGCTGGCTACTCAGCAGAAATTGGGGCCACTTCTTCCTTCAAACCCATGAGAGTGTGATTCTAGTTTATTGTCAGATGTAGAGTAAATGCCCCAAAGAAAAACTATGGAGCACAGCTTTTTTTGTCTGACTATTGCCATTTTCTTCCTTTTCATCCCTTATTGGAAAAGTTGTTTATCTCTCACAGAGGAGATGTACCATTGTATGCTATTATGTGACATTATATTTCTCTCATTTCAGAAAGCAGTAGAAAACTGAGGGTGAGATACATAATGCCTGCAAATATTTTATGTTTCTTAGGAGAAAAGCATCATATAAATTTATGGTACTATCATAATATGAAATATGAAATTCTATATAAAATTTCAAAAGTTCTAATATAAAAGAAAATATTAAATGTTCTGACTTAGAAATGCTACAGCTATTGGTTAGGTATTAGTTTGTAAAATTGTATCTAGATCTGGTACAAATGCTTCAAACTTTCAGGTTCATTACATTCCATTAATAAAAAATAATCTGTCTTCTTAGATAGGAGTGTTTAAGCTTCTCACATGCCGGTGGGGTTAACCAAGTAGGAATTGTTCCACTAATTACCTTGAATTGTGTTCAAGGTAAACTGAGGCCACTAGTCACCAGGTAAGAAAATGAACTGTGCATCATCTCTGAAGCTGTTAGAGTGAAGTGACCCTATAGCCTGTTGTGGGGATATGACCAAGACATGCTGCATCATCTCTGAGGAATGCAAACAACCCCCTTCTGCACCTTTGCATCCTAACAAAGAGAGCAGAAATCAGAAAACCATCTGCACATACCATTCCTTCTCTGAATCTTAGGAAGTGAGAGGGTGTAGGACAGAAAGTAGTTTACTCCTGATTGCAGAGCCTACATTCTTTCTGCTGTCGCCTTCCTTTCTCAGCATTTTCATTTCATCTCACTTAGAACCCTTGAGTCTATGGTTCTACTCTCATAAAGGTACATTGTTAAATTTTGTTACAAAACAAGGAGGCTATTGTTTTGGCTGATTTCGGATTGTGGGGGAAGGTTGAAAAAGGGAGAACCACCGGAAGAGTTCAATCCATACATCTAGCCAGAGCTAGTAGGGCTTCCCATCAGTGTACTATGACAAACCAGACCTCTCCTAGGCCATTTAGCTCCTTGCTGATCAATTCATGTTTTACCCTGTACTCATATGTTGAGAGCATTCTTGCTCCTTGTTTCTTGATGTTATTGCATGCTAAATTATTCCAGGGCAGTGGAAACCGACTCAATTCCAAGTTGTACCAAAGCAAAAATGTCAACTAAATTATCTCTAATGAAATCATTTTCTTTTTTAATCATAGAATCAACCAAAGGGAAAAAAAAAAGATTTGCTTTAATTGCAGGCACTTGGAACACCCAGCCTGGGGTTAAATATCCTTTCATCTTCCCTGATTGTGACAGACAGAGTAGGCATTCTTAACTCTGTAAATGCTTATGGTTTGGGATAATTAAATTGGGTTAGGGAAGCAAAATGAAGGAAATATGCAGTTGAAAGGAAAAAGAGTCTCTATTAGGGCACAAGGAGGTTTTAAAATCTATTGGAAATGAAGTGGATGGCTTGCCAGGTTTGGTGCATGTGAGACACTGACGCATAGAGATAGAAGAACAAATGGTGATGGAAAGAAAGGCTATGTGGGCTTAAAGGAAGGAATAGTTCATTCTCAGTTTGGGGGGCGGGGGCAAGAGAGGCTCAGCCTCGTGGGCCTTGGGAGAATGTGAAGAAATGGACATTTGAGTTAAGAGAATATAAGAGGAAATTGTAACCGGAAACTGGAGTTCAGGCCACCTGTCACCACCAAATGCCAATAAAGTAGAGACAGGAATTGAATCTTTAAAGTGTGCTTTAATCAGACAGCCGGCAATGTGGAAGACAGGGTTAACACCCTAAAGAAATCACCTTAACATTGCATTTCCAGCTGCCTTTTTGTAGTGAGTTGAACAAAGAGAGTTCAGCAGTAAGCAGGCCTTCACCACTGCCAGGAGATTATGATGTCTGGCCCCCAGAGCTGCTTATCAGCCTCCTGGACACCTGACCTCATGCTCATCCCACTGTGCTGAGGCTGGTCTTCAGATAGCACTGGTTCCCTGCACTCCTCCAGACGTATCCTTGGGCTAGACAATTAACTCAGGGCAGACAGGCTATAAATAATATGTGTATGCAGATTTCCTACTATACTTAGCATAGTGTCTCACCTGATCTCCTCCCCCTCCCTAGCCCCTATCAAAACCACAAATGAAAATGTGTAGCCACATATTGTGTTTGGGGAACACAGAAGGATCTGTTGTATTTTGGAGTTCATTCCTTAGAAAATGGTGAGGTTGAAGAAGAACAGGATAGACCAAGCTATAGTTGAAGGGGTAGAACCCCATGGCTGTTTGAGGGAGAGATTGTGGCATCAGGGGTCCCAATTAGGAATCTGTTGCCATTGTCTAGACATACAGTGGTGATAGCTAGAAGTGAAACAGTGTCATCGAGTGGACTGCTGAACAGTAGCAGAGAGAGCCTGTTTGCAGGTTCCGTGATGTACACACTTCAACCAGAGCTGAATTTAGCCCAGCAGGATGGTGATGCTGATGTGGAGTTGAGACTCTCACAAGCAGTTCTGGGCGACTCCGACACTCCTTCTGGTTAGTAGATTGTGCAGAAAGTTAGTAAGTCCAGTTTTGAATGGTTTGAATTTAAAGCATTGGTGGAAAGTCCATATGGAAAAGAATCTAGCCAGAATTGGAAACTTGAAACTGGCACTCAGGAGAAAGGACAAAAGGAGATTGGGAGGTTGAAGTCATCAGGATTAAAGTGAGGATGTGAGCTGGGAGAGGAAGGAGGGAAGAAGGGAAAATTTTAAAAATGATTTTAGAGTGGAGCCTTGGGGGAATACCTTTGTATAAGGGGTGAGATGTGGGGGGAAAATCCTAGAAGTGAAGTAGTAGAAAGGGCAGGGTGAGAATTAGGAGAAAGATACCTGAATCTTAGATAGCATAGAGTTCAAGTTACAAGATGAAGTCATCAGCAGTATAGGATGTTTTGACTTTCATTTTATGAACAAAACATTTTAATCAGAATTGGCCCAGCATGAATTAATTTTCATGAGGTTCCTGAGGGAACATCATTAAGCCAATTTAATTCCTTCCCATAATCAATTTTACATAGAGTGCTGTTAATCTGTTTCCATATTTCCCCATTTTCATATTTATCTTAATGGAATTATTTAAGTCAGGATCAATTATTTTCCTCATAAATATAATGTTAAAGATTTGAGTTGTCAATAACTTTTAAAAATCTCCATTGAATTTTACTGATTATGTTCTCTGCTGTTCATTTTTCTTTTAAGATCAGCTTTTCTGAAGACAGTTTCCCTCTGTCATTTTTATAAACCATTAGCAACACATAATCCTTCGGGCAATATTTTACCTTATGGATTTTAGTCTATGGCCATTACAGCCATTTAAGTTTTACTTTGCCTTTAGATAAAAACCTAGTTCTCCTAAGGACAGGGCAGTAAGAGGCCAGTAGAAATCCTAGTGGAAAAAATGAAGGGGTTTGGAAATGTCTTTCTCTTTCATATCATGAAAACAGAATTAGTTAAGAAAGGTCTTAAAGTTGAGTACTGGCAGAAAATATTTTCATTCCCTTTATTATAATAACTATAAATTCTTGAATTTTCATAGTGCTTTAAAGTAAACAAAACACCAAATTATTTCATCTGCTAATAAAAATTCTAATAAAAATCTCATGTATATTTCTATTTGTCATGTTACAATTGTGTTAATATAATCAAAGAGCCAATAACTAGATCCGATCTGATAAAAGAAGGACAAGTTGGTTCAAAAAGATCACAGCAGACCTCAAGACAACCAGAGAAAATGACCATCCCCCTGAGAGCCAGTCCACTTCTAGGAGGCCACATGTTGTTGGTATCATATCAGCAGTCAATTTGCCTCAGCCAGAGGCTGTGTCTTGGACTCAGAAATTGAATTTTGCCACCAAAAAGCTAATCTTAATACTAGCTCACATAAACTAAACAAAAAAGACTGAGTCTAGTGAAACTAGATTGCCAATTTATTCATTTAAGCAGGAAAAATACAGGTTTTAGGATTAAGATCTGATGGGTTTAGAGGGAAAAAGCAAAAGGTTAGACATATGCAACAATAGCTTTCAGCTAATTGTCATCAGATGCAAATTTACTCTGGATATCCAAATACTTTATCTACCTTGCATCCTGAGGTGGGGGGGATCAGGACTGGAATATTCAAAGACTAATAAGTACAATTCTGTACTTCTGACTCAATGGCATGAATATCTTACTAAGAGCGTATATGTAATGGATTTGGCTAAGGCTGCATCTTCTCTGGAAAGGACTGGGATTAATGCTCAGCAGGCATTGTTGCTTCAACCATCCTGTGGAACCACCTTTCTTTAGATAGATAGCTTTAGTTAGATTGTAGCCTAGACTTACAGTTCTAGCATTCATAGTATTGTTTAAGAATTACTGTTATATTTCATCTTTCATTTGTGTCATTAATAAAGTTGAAATCTCAGAGAACAATCTTAAACCCTTGTTTTGAGGGAGCCTAAAAAACCCCTATATATCTCAGTGTTTCATTTTTGTTTTTTAAAGTATATCTTTTTCTGTAGTTTTCTTTTTTTAATGATTAATTTACTTATGCATACAAGAACTGGAGTGTAGGCCAGAGGTGTGGGGTGGTGAGAGGATTTACCAGAGACAGAGTGGGAAGCAGAACAGGCAGATATACTGAAGTACACTGCTGAGGGGAACAGTGGGCGAGACAGGAGAGGTCTGCTGCGCCATGTGGGAAGCTCCCTGGCCGGGGATCAAACTCATACTGCAATGGCTGCGGATAGCTTCATAGTTCTGAGACTTAACCTGAGTTCTTGTGTCACCAGGGAGACCCTTTTGTAGTTTTCTTACTGGTAGTTCTTGATACTATAGAACACATGAAACATCACAAACTACTGGTATTAATGTTTTACCTCTTTGTGTAGAATGTAGTAACTTTACTGTTGTTAGGGTATCTTCAACCTTTCCTCTCTTTAAATTTAGTATTGTCTTACGTATTCTCTCTAAGTACATCATGCAGCAAATCGATATAATCATGTATCATTTGGTGTAATAAATTTTATCAACCACTAATTTTACTTATTCTGATATTCTTTTTTCTGAAGTTCCAGGTTTTCTTCTGTTGTTCCCCTTCTCTGTTTAGAGAATTTCCTTTAGCTATTTTTTAGCAGCAGACTTGCTAGCACAAATTCTCTTTGTTTTCTTTCATCTGAGAATGTTTTTATGTCCCCCTTCACTTCTGAAGGATATTGTCACCAGGTCTAGAATTCACAGTGGACAGTTTGTTTCTTTCGTTTGAAAAATGTTGTGCCATTTCCTCTTGACCACCATAATTTTAGATGACAATATTTTTCATGTGATTTCCTCTGGTAGCTTTCAAGCTTTTTCTTTATTGTTCAGAGGTTTAATTATGACATGTCCAGGTGTGGTTTTTTAAAAATTGTGTTGGATATTCACTCACTTTCTGGAATCCGTGAGTTTGTCTTTACCAAATTTAAGAAGTCTTTAGCCATTATTTTTTCATACTCTTTCACTCATTCTTTCCTTTTGCATTTAGTACTTTGATGATAAAAAATAATTAGAAGTCATGTTATTGTCTCACAGGTATCCAAGGCTCTGTTACTTTTTTCAGCTGTTTCTCACTTGTTCACTTTGAGTAAGTGCTGATATATCTTCAAGCCCATTGGTTATATCCTCTGTCATCCTCACTTGAACTGAGCCTATTCAGTGAGTTTCTGTTAGTCTTTTTTATATTTCAATTTCAATTCTGTTCATTTTTCTAATTTTTGATTAAGGTTTTTTTCATTTATTTCAAGATATTTTATTGCTTATAAAATTTTTGAAAAAGTTCTATGATAATAGCTTTAGTATTTTTAAAAATATTTATTTATTTATGCATACAAGCTGGGGTACAGGCCAAAGGCGTGGGATGGTAAGAGGGTTCACCAAAGACAGAGTGGGGAGCAAAACAGGCAGATAGACGGAAATACACTGCTGAGGGAGCAGTGGTCGAGGCAGGTGAGGTCTTCTATGCCATGTGGGAGTCTCCCCGGCCTGGTGTCGAACTTGCATCGCCGCTGCCAACAACTCCACAGCGCAGCGCTTAACCACTGCACCACCAGGGAGGCCCTGCTTTAGTATTTTTGTCAGGTAATGCTAATACCCAGTCATCTCGGTGTGGGCATCAACTGACTCTTTTTCTCATTCAACTTACAGTTTTTCCTTGTTCTTGGTATGGTGGGTGATTTTGAAATTTTATCTTGAACATTCTGGCTATGTAAGGATCTCTCTCTCTCTCTCTCTCTCTCTCTCTCTCTTTCTCTCTCTCTTTTTTTTTTTTTTTTGGTTTAAAACCCGGAGTACTTTCATAAGCTGTCTTATTGATGATATGTAATGTCCAGAGTCTCCATGGTGCTGTTGTGGCCTGTGTGGTTTATCTTGTCTCCTGGAGCTATTTTAGGAGATTGATGGAGTTTCTGAGTACTGGATCCCCTGATGCTTCTAAGTAGGGGAAGCATGGAGAGCGCATGGATATAGAATGTTTCCTTGGTCAAGCACTTGTGTCAGGATTCTCCTTGCATACTTTGACCGGGTATGGACAATGTCAGACCTGGCAGGGGAGGAGAAACTCCTCCTGGTCAGTTTTTGTCAGGGAGGACTCTGATTCATCCCCCTTACCAGTTCTTCCTCTCCTGGCATTGTTGATAAGACTCTTACTCTGTTCCCAGGACGTATGAGCCCACTTGAGCTGTCTTCTGCTGCTAGAAGTTATGAGCTGGGAAGCACCCAGGTCTGAGACAACTTCATTTTCTTCTGTGGACCACCAGATCTAGGGTTCCTAGCCAGTTCACCTTATTCTTAGACCTTTCAGACTTCTCTTTAGCTGCCCTTTGTATTATTTCCAGGGTTCATTTTCAAATAGAATTGAATCTATGCCATCCTGATTTATTTATAGATTTAGACCTGATGCCCATATGTCTGCCCATGAGTATTTTCGAGATTCAGTTTGTATAGTGTGTGGAAAATGCAGATCATCTACATAACATTTGTGCATGAAATGAATCGTCCAGTTGGGAACAAAGAGCTAAAAAAAAAAAAATGGCAAAAGTGAAGTCACAGGTGTCTCAAGGAAAAGTATGATTAATTGCCAAAGGGTGATATGGACAAGAAACACTGGAAACTCAGAGGGAGAAAAGATCAGTACATCTTTCCTGTCTTGAGCAATTAATAACCACAGTTTTTCAATTTATGACTCTTACATGGTATGAGGTTCAGATTAAAGAGGCTTGTAGCTGATAATATCCAAGTGACAGCTAGAAAGTAACATCTTAAACCAGACACCTTTTCCCCAAATCATCTTGCCCCTTCTTCACCATATCTGGGGGGTGGCCAGGGGCAGAGTAGGAAGCAGGTTGGTGAGATGGAAGATGGGGAAGACTTTGGGGACAATGGCTTTCAAAATGACAGCACATGGGAACTAAAGCCCTTCAGTCAGTGACTAAAAGCCTGACTGACTCAATGTCAGCTCCAGCTTTGAGAAAACAGGTAGCGAGCCCACCGTGTGGAAGGGCGTGTGACTGTGGGGAAAGCCAGGCATGCGGGGCTGTGTGAAAGTGGGTCACAGGTTTGGCAATGCTAGAAAAAGGCGCTGAAGGAAACAGTACGGCATAGTAGTGACTGGCAAAAGTTGGAAGCCAGATTGGAATCAGCATATTAGAGTGCTCAGGAGAGGGCCTAAAGGCCCTTCTTTTCAATGTGTGCTGCAGCTGATACCCACTTCATTTTGGAACCTGCACCTGGGTCTCTTCACAGGGTCCTTCTGCTAGGTAGTACATAGACTATAAAGGAAGGGAGAGAGTGGAGTGACAGAGATAAAAATGTGACATAGATGGCAGACTTGATTTTTTAATTAAAGGTTTAGATAATGAATCATAGCACTTGAGAGAAGGGAGAATGGGGAGTATTATAAGGATAACATTGTTTAGTGTGTTATTAATAAAATGCAACATCCCAGTGGGATGCCTCTGAGTTAGTCCATATGGTCCTAGCAGTTTTTTTGTAAACATTCAAAAAAGTTGTAAATAGTGATATTAAATGAAACATCAGAAAGACTACTTTACTTGTAGTAAAGAAAGTGTGAAGTTATGTATGAGCAGAAATGTGTAGTTGAGTTTAAAAAGCACAGCAGAGAAATCTGTGTTGTTATTGTTATTATTTAAACCAATTAAAATTTGAAGATGAGTGCTGGGGGCTGGGTTGCTCAGATGTTAACAGTTTAACTGCACATCAAAGAAAGGGCTTATGTGTAAAATCCTTGATTGTGTCACTTGTTTTATCATGAACCATCTTAAGAGGAAATAAAACATAAATTTTTATGTTAATTTACTTTGCATAAGTCAAAAGCTGTTTACTTTATTCAATAGCAAAGTATCTATTAATTACAAACTATGTTCCTGATACTAGGAATACAACTGAAAATGTAACAGTAAACAAAACACAAACATTGCTATGCTCGCTTTTTCTGTTAAAATCTTTGGTCTTCTGCTTGGGTGTGGATGTGATTGATTGGTGGGAAAAAAAGCCATAAACTGTTAAAAAGGTATCAAGAGGAAGCTGATCAGGTGTTTAAAACGGTTCATATGCCATAAGGCATTTAATAAGATAAGCGAACAACAAACTTGAGTTTACAAATAAAAAAGGTAGTAATATATGACTGACTGTAGGAGAAAAGATACTAATCATCTCATATGTATTAAACTATATACTATTTTTAAAAATATAAGTTCATTGTGAAACTGAGGGGTTATGAAGAGAATTTTTGTGCTTCATTTTCCTGACTCTAATATGAGAATATTTTAGCAATTTGAAAAATAATATTTTTAAATACAAATTTGACATACTAATCGTCCATTCTTTAGGCCTCATACCGTATTTTCCAGACAAAATTAGGCTTTTTTTTCCCTTCAGCCTTCCACACTTTTATTTTCTACTTTCAATCCTTTGTTTGAAAATATTCCTTTTCCTAAAAATATTCTTATTCTTTATCCTCTCCTCAAAAACTCTCTATCAAAACTATTCATTCCTCCAAAATGTCCTCTAGCAAAATGAGATGTTTTCTTTCCTTCAGTAGACTGAGTGCTTCCTCTGGCTTGTCTGTAGTAACTTATTTATTTATAGCCTCTCTCAGCCCAAGTTAGATTGCACCCTCATTAGGGACAAGGACTGTTTCTTACCTGTCTTATACTATCCCTCCAGGAACTGTCCACACGGAAATAGCTCGGTAAACATTTATTGAATTGTGTTCTCTAACGAACCACATTTTCCTACCAGTTCTCCCAGCTTATGTATCTATAGTTGCTTTAAGACTCAACATTTCTAAAGCCTTTGTCTTTCTGTTTGTTCTTGTTTGGACATTGTCCTTCTCACAGTGTGTTTAGAACTGAAAACAGTGCTCTTTTCTTGGGGCTGAGTACAGCATAATGACCAATTTCCTCATTCTGGGGGAAGAACTACCCACCAGTTCGAGAGTCATCTTGTTTTAATTATTGTGGAAAAGTCAAGTCAACCAAGAATGCTTTGAGCACCTAATGAGTGTGGCTTGTGCTGCTAGGCTTTGTGGCCAAGCCAGCCCTGGTCCCTGCTTCTAGCATCCTGCCAGTTCATGGATGAACAAGGATTGCCCTTTGAAAGACTCACCTGCCCCCTTGCTTTGGAGACTGTGAGCACAGCAGACAGAACTAGCAGAGCCCTTTGTTTCCACACACACGTGGACTCCCCTGAAAAAAGATTTAATGTGCACGCTTTATCTTCCATGAATCTTTAGAATTTGCTTCTTTTTTGCCTATCCCATGGGCTTTATCTGAAAGATCTTACTAATCTGGGTGATCCAGTGGTCTTTTTAACACTTCACATCCTCCTCATCACCTTATCGGCTTTATCAAGACTGATGACTAGAAACCTGTGTTTTTGTGACCCTGTGCTGTAAAGAAACATACCAATTCACTTCCGTTTTCTCCTGTCTTCCTCCTTCCACATCCTCCACATGCATATATGGATGTCCTCATTGACAAACTGTAAAGGTAAATCACACTAGATTATTGCCCTCTGATTTTAATTTATTTCTGCATACAGCCCTAAAGTGTTAAGCATCGCTCCCTTCCATGTAAAGGAGTAATGTTCCTAAAAATAACTCTGGAATGCTTTCCCAAATTTTGGGGATCAGCACTTAACTAAACAAGGTACCTAACAATTCTCTAATAATATAGGGACACCTGCACACAGCCTGTGAATATGAGAAGACCTTTGCAGGTCATGCATTATAGACCCCTTTTCAGATTTCATGGGCAAGGGAGTGTGTGTTTTCTCTTTGTCCCAAGGCTCTAGCATGGGACCTGGTATTTATTAGCACTACTCTCAGCTATTTCTGATGAACTTCCCATAAACTGTAATTTTTGTTGTTAGGTGCTTATATTATTTTGTTTCATACTTAACCTACTTTTACATTGTGATTTTTATGGCATGAAACTCACAGTTCCTCTTCAGTCAGAGGCAACAATGGTGAATTATTATGTGATATCAATGAGTTCCTTATTTTCTATTCCATTTCCTATAGCTCTCTCAGCATCTTCTTGCCAGAATTGTGTATCATACACACTAGGTATAATCTACTGCCTATTGTTCAGTGATGCTGAAGTGCTTTGTTGTGAATAGAGATGGATGATGAGCACATGTGCCTCTGAAATGTCTTTAGTGGTATGATTTTGAATGGTCACATTGAGGCATATTTAAGGAGTGTTGACAAATTATTTCAGCTTCTTTTATGTAAAAGAAGGTATTACAGGTGAGGAATAGCTTTTGTATTCATTTAAAGTCATGTCCTCAAATCATAACTTCCTGTTAAAAACTAGATGTTATGCTTTGTGTCAATCAGCTTAAGCTAAGTTATGCAGCAGTAACAAACAGCTCCTATATAGATTCCCATATGGTAGTTTACATTACATGTCTCAGTTCCATTTCAGTTCCAATTTAGGAAATCTCCTTTATGAGACTCATGTTTTTCTCTCATATCAGTAATAGAGACCCTGGGCTTGCTGACTGTATCCTCCTCCTTTGTTCCTGGTTCTCTCTCCGAGTTTCTCTGAATAGGCACAGATCTGCCGTTAATCTAATGCCATATCTTTACTTGTGCTGAGGGTGTCTTTGGATTAAAACAATATATTTTTAAAGGTATCTTTTTGGGCCTTTGAAACAAAATAAAGGCATCTTTTGTGAGCAAAAAAAAAAAAGTACATAGGAGGAAAATTAAATACAGTTGGATTTGAAGCCTCTGCTACACACACACACACACACACATACACACACACACACACATTTGCTGGTTTTCTTTTGCCTATTGCTGCACTTACACATATCTATTTTGACTAAAACCATCTTCATTTTCAAGTGATTAAAAATTTGTCAGTGTAAAAACATTTGAATTCTAGACTCCTACATCTGCTTATATGTAGGGAATTCTCTGGATTCTGAATATGCTATAAAAAGGCCAAAAAGAGAGATTTTATACTCTTTTAAAAACTTATTGCTTCCCATACGAACACTGGAATGAATTTATGGAATGGTGTCCTACTTCTTTAAATAATAATGAAACTGGTGTAAACAAATTTGGCACAATAGTTATTAGTAAAATTAAGTCATCTATCAGACTTTCTGCAGAATATTATTTTTGCATTAAAATTAAAATTTTCCTTAATATTAAGATGTGCTCAGCATTGGCTATAAGAGCATTAGATGTTTCTAATGGCACTAAAAGTCTGTCCAGATAGCACCAGAAATATGACAAATGCAGCAGTCTTAAGTGTGTTAAAATTCATTTTTGAGTTTATGGCAGTGTTTGCTATTAAGATGTTAAACAACCATAACAATTTTTTGGAGGCAATTTTCAGTCAAAATGTCTTGAGTTCACAGTTGTAAAGTGTCACAGAAGAAACTTAACAGTTTTCTATAAATTTAATTGTTGCCTTGAAGTAATTATGTCTAGAGGACAGAATACTATATATATTTTATTATCCATTAGTTTCTTTTTTAACAGGATTGCTGTGCTTTGTACAAGTCAATTATTTTTGATAGTTTCTGTAATTAATGTTTAATTATATTTTATTATCCTCATTTTACTACATCACCTTGGTGATAACTGAAGCATTTCTAAAACACTGTACTTCCATAGAGTATTGTGACTGTGTAAACGATTACCTTCAATATTTCTGCAAAGTTTCAACATCTTTTTTTCTCAGTCCAGGTTGGTAGGTTTGTCTTTCCCAGACCCCATAGCATTTTAATTCCCGGCATTTATTTAATGCTTAATGTATATGAGAAGATGTCACTGATCCTCTCTCAGTAGAACTTAGTCTTTGAGGATTTTGATGTGTTTGTAGGCAATAGTGTAAAGAATCGATCACTTCATCGCATGCTCACAAAAAATCCCTGGGATTAATGCACAAGGCAAATGAAGCCATGACCTTGGGCAGGCTGTCAAACCCGCAAGACAGACTCTGTTCTTACTGAGCATTTGTTACATATCCCGGTGACTCACTCATTAGTAGGGGTAAGAGCTGTATCTCCTCTAAGGGCTGTTGTCAAAGAACGTGCAGGATCTGGAAATAGGAGATACAGATGCAGCACAGCAAGTCTAGCTCGTTATGTGGTTTCTCCCCACACCGTTCTGTTACCATCTTTCCCCTGTTTGCACTCACTCTATTGCTTCTACAGTTGATGCCACTGATCACTTTCATTTTTACATACTTTTTCCGCTATTTTTAATACTGGCATTTTTCCTCCTTTTCTATATCAAACACATCCCCAGAAAGGATATTACAGTATAACTTTCTCAGTTCATTGGTTAATCACTACAGTACAGGATGAAATAATAAATTTTGATGAATTTGAGAAGTTAAAGCTATTATTAGTCCTCAATCTTTGAAGGCTTGTAGTTTGGACATAGAGAAATGTAAAATTAACCACAGTAAACTTTTATTTAAATGCTACACCCTCTTTTAGGTATTTGCAAATTGAATATATGGTCATTTTTCTAATGAAGGGGAGGGAAATGAACATTTATAAGTATCTGTGTAAGTCTGTTTTAGATGCTCTTTCATATGTGTCTTACATACAAATGTTCAATAAACATTGTGAGTTAGGGACTATTGTCTCCATTTTTGTACAGTGGAGGAAAGAAATCTAAAGACATTAGATAACCAATCTAGAGTCAGGCAGCCTTGCATGTCTGACTCCATTTTCTCCAGCCCCAAATCACACAGCCTGTGAATAGAGGGGGAATACAAACCCCCTTTTAGATTTAGGGCCCAGGGAAAGCATTTCTGTCTCCCAAAATTCTAGCATGGAAGCAGTGTTTATTGAGCACCAGATGGTGCTTGAAGTTCCCAATAAGTGCTAATGCTTACTTAGTGTTTACTCACTATCAGTTCCTTTATATTATCTTACTTATTCCTCTTACCAATTCCTTGGAGTACAGCACTATTATTACCCCCATTTTACAGGAAAGAAAAATGGAACACAGAAGGTTAAACAACTTATCCAAGGTCAAGCACTAGTTAGAGAACCAGAATTTGCACCCCATCCTCTGCTTTTCACACCCACATTTCTAACCACTAGGGGACATCCACCAGGAGTCTGTCATTCCTTTGAGTAAGGGTTAGAAGGACCCCGGTAAAGGGACTGCATCAATGGGATGGCTTCTGCATTCACAGCCTGTCAGTCATGAATAGTATAGTTCTGATGAGTATTTTATGTTATGGAGCTATCTTCCACTATTTTCCTAGTAAAGCTTAAAAGTGAAAATACACAAGATAGGAAGATCATGGGAAGAAGAAAACCAAGACATTGGAGGACAGGTCAAGGCAAACATTTTCAGGGTGGGAGTGATGGGTGGAGGGAATCAGGCCAACGTTTGGGTGCTTATAAATCAAAGAACTTTGCTGAAGTGGAGGAAGAGAAACTGAACTCAAGTGAACCCTCTTGTTCTCTAACCAAAGCAACTTTTAGCACCTTAGTTTGCAACCTCCAATCACTCATTCCCCAATAATTCAGTCAGCTACAGTGTTGAAGAGAAACTCAAAAATCATTATAATGTGACAATATTTACTGATGGATTGACCATTGCACAGTTTGAGCTCATTCAAATACCTCTCCCATCTTTGCATCTGTCCATCCTATATGTCACCAAGATATTACTGTAAACAGCTAACAGTAAATAGCCAATATGATGCAGTTTGGAGACGTGACACAAATCTTGCAAGAAATGTGGGATTTCCTAATGTCAGTGAAAATACTGTTGTAGAACTGCTCAAATCATACGCAGAGCAATTGTCAACTGAGCATTTGACAGAGTTAGATAAGTCAGTAGTTAAAGAGAACATCAACCAGGATGATGGCATGGTATAGGTATTTAAAAAAGAAGAAAAACCCTTGGAAGAAACACAGATGGTCTCAATTATTTTTGCAAAAGTCACCTGATTTTGGATCAGAAATCAGAAAGATGTTCTCAAAAGCCATCATACAGTTTGTCAGGAAAATTTGAAAATAAATTATGACGACTCATTCTTTGCTCTGGATTAAGTGTGTATTTACATTTAGAAAATAAAAATGGTAACTTATAAATTTTTCTTTTTCAGTCTTTAAACTAAATAAACGTTTATCTTGCCATTGAATATAGAACCTTGATCTCTGTTTTTGGTGCACTCATTTGATCTAGCCCTTTTGGGCACCAAATCAAATAATAAGGGGCACTGGTGCACACAGGTATATGCATTTAGATGTGAGCAATGCTCTTTTTTTTTTTTTAAGATTTATCTATTTATACATACAAGCCAGGGCACAGGCCGGAGGTGTGGGGCAGCAAGAGGATTCACCAGAGACAGAGTGGGGAGCAGAACAGGCAGATCAGAAATACACTGCTGAGGGGAGCAGCGGGCTAGGCAGGAGAGGTCTGCCGCACCATGTGGGACTCTCCCTGGCCGGGCGCCGAACCCGCATCGCGCACTGCCGACAGCTCCACAGCGCAGCGCCCAACCACTGCGCCACCAGGGAGGCCCGAGCAATTCTCATTTTTATCTAATTTCATGAGCATTAATTTTCTATCTATACATTAGACTATTTGCTGCCCTGACAGGCAATGTATGTCAAACTTCTCAAGAGTTTGCCACAGTATGGATACAACAAGAATTGTAAATATAAATAAATGTAAATAATACAGTTTTCAGTTAACAGATTCTTATGTGAATGTAATTCTCTTTTGAAATTATGCATAATAGGTGTTTAGAAAATACTTGCTAAATGGATGAACAAATTCTCCAACTTTGAATTTGGAATGGTTAAAGCTGCTTTTTTTTTTTGACATTTAGTTGCCTCCCATGCTCCAAGCATTTGGGTACGGGATAGAGTGACTTTATCATCTTTTCACAAACAGAATGTTCAGATTCAGCATATATTTCCATTCTTCTGCTGGAATCTTGCCCAAACACCACCCACTCTTCTTTCTCCCCCTTATTTTTTCACATATTAAAAAATATAAACAAGAGATCCATCCACAAGTGCAGAAATACTTGACTAAGGAAGTCTAGAGATAGTCTGCTTAATCTTACTACTGTGTTACATTTAATGTTACTGCATGATTAATCATGTAATTATTTGCCCAAACTGAATTGATGCAGTCACACATGTAATCAAGATTTAGCTATAAAATCACTTTGTTAGTAATGCTCTGTTGTCTGTATCTTATATATCAAATGTTAATGATTAGATTTTTAAATTTTCTCTGTAATGGTTAGGGAAAATATAAGAAACAAAGCGTTTTCTTTGTAACTTGGGAAAAGTAAAAAAAAATACATTTCATGATTATTATGTGATGATGTGAAAAGACATTTTATTCAAATATCTCATGCTTGAAACATTAAGAGCAGCGAAAGATGTGTAGACACCTATGAGTGTTTCAGAACATTTATAAGCCAAATTGAGTTTACATATTTCCCCCAAATTTTATCTTTTCTCCTGTAAGGAAACTAAAAGGAAACAAATATTTTACTTAAGGAGATGGAAGTAGTTAAATGAATGAAACAATTTAAACATAAAGGCATAAAAACAAAAATACATGCATGCTAGTACTAATTTCTCCTAAATGTTTTAAGCACTTGTGTGTGAATTATTTAACTTTTGACAGTCTCATTAGGTTGTTATTATTATTTTCCCACTTTAAGGTGAGGAATCTAAAGCCTGAGTAAGTTGATCAAGGTCATCTTGAAGGTAGCAGAACCAGGACTGAAATCCAGAATTATTCTGATCCATGGACTAGTCCCCTAGTGTGCTGGCAATAGCATAGGCCCTCTAAGCGAAATAAAAACTTGATAACATAGTGAAACGCGAACAAATTGTACCTTATTTGAAAATAGTATTGGTAACTTAAAGACCCTCTTTTAGGTCTTTATTTTTACTTTTCCTATGCAAATTTTATTTGGATGAATTAAATTTGAGGATACTTTCTGAAGTTTTCTACACAGTTCTTTCCCAGTATTCATACTGCTTTAGTTCAAAGGATTGGATGTTGTCATGAACTAGGGACAAGGTGTTGGGTGTGTTTGTGTGTTTTGATACAGTGGTTTTAATTCTCAGATGTTTTCTGCAATGGACTGCTAGTTTGGGATGAGAGCACATGTCAATAGCTCTGCCCTGCGTTTCCTGAAACTAAGTCTTTAGGGTTTTTGTTCTTTCTCAGAATTAGTCAGGGAGCTCCATTTGGGGATAACAGGAGAAGCTAATTTGTCTAAATGCGAGATGCATACTTTCAAGAAGACCTTTGCTGGCTTCTATTCTCATAGATCATCCTTCCTCTTTTAATTTTTTCTGTTCCAAATGAAATGGAAGAGGGCCGCCTGGTTGTGCAACGGGTTAAGTGCAGCGCTGTGGAGCTGTTGGCAGCTGTCTGCAGCGGTGGCAAGAGTTCGATGCCCAGCCGGGGAGATTCCCACATGGCGCAGCAGACCTCTCCTGCCTCTCCCACTGCTCCCCTCAGCAGTGTATTTCGGTCGATGTGCCTGTTCTGCTCCCCACTCTGTCTCTGGTGAACCCTCTCACCTCCCCACATCTCTGGCCTGCACCCTAGCTTGTATGCATAAATAAAATGAATCTTAAAAAAAAATGAAATAGAAGAGAATAGCAAAGAAAATTTTATAATATCTATGTAGAGGGCTAAGCAAGATTCTCGGACTTTACTGAAATATATGCCAGGGCAGGTAGATGAAACTTGGGACTGTGTGGGAAGTTGTCACAGGATTTGTTAGGAATAAAATTCTCCAAGACCTAGAATATCCTAAACTGAATTACCAATGCATAAGAACTGAGAGCTACAGGCAGAGAAGTCATATTTTTCCTAAGGTAAGAGGCAGACCCAGGCAGTCAGAACCAGCATGGAATCCCTCACACTGAGTACACAGAGCTCTGAATATCCCAAGACTGGGAACCAGTACAGTAGCCTCATCAATGGAGACCAGTTTTAGGATGGGAACTTACCCATTTAAAAGAGAGTCCATCCCTAAGTTACAGAGTTCTAGAAAAGTAAATTGATTTTATTGCGCTTCAGTACAGATAATCATGACCTCTCTGGATTCAGCCGCTCAGTTGTATGGCCAAAATCTTGGGTCCCTGATTTTGGCTACAGAATGTTCCAGGCTAAGTCCCAAGTTTATTCCTCACCAGTCCTTTAATTTATGTCATGCACGAAGAAGACCAGAATCTCTGTGTTTCCTGTGTCACCTTTCCATCTCTACTGGGCTGATTTCCAGCCCTCCCACCTCCACATACCCGACAGTAAATACTCCCAAGATGGTGCTGAAGGTCTCTCTCTTGGTCTCCCTGGTCAGATGCAAACTCCACTTTCTGTGAAACCTCTGTGCAGTTTGTAAGTAGTCACTTTTTACTTTGTATTTCATGTACTTGCTTAGGTGTTTATATTCTGTTTCAGTTAATAATACAGGGCTTTGCACATGACAGGTATTGAATAAATATTTACATAATGATTGACTAAATCAAATAATGCATTTACTTGCATGAAGTGAACAAAATGTTGCCTAATAGAATCTCATAAGTGACATTTTAATGAGGATCATTTCATCTATAATGCAGTGCAAGATCCTTTGGGTTATATACTAATGAAAAGGCATAGTCACTGCCTTAAATGTTTGTAACTAGTTTGTTAATTATTTGTATATAGTTGGGGATTAAAAGTGCTTGAGCTACTCTAATATCCCAAGTAGGTTTTACATAAGACCTGTCACACTCCAAAGACAGATAATCATGATTCCTTCTATTTCTATTAACAATGTCTTATAGTTTTCATTGTATAGATCCATCATCATCTTTGTTAAGTTTACTCCTTGGTATTTATTTCTTTTTGCTATAATTGTGAATGGGATTGTTTTTGTGTTTTGTCTCTCTTTTAACTCATTTGCATATAGAAACACAGTTGATTTTTGTACCTTGATTTGGTGTCCTGCCACTTTGCTATATTAGTTTATTGTATCAATTAGTTTTTCAGTTTTTTTCCTCCATTCTTGGTAACCGTCAGTCTGTTTTCTGTAAGGGAAGCTCTGTATCTGAGTTTGGGGTTTCTTGTGGAGGAATTTTTATGGGCTGTTTCTCCAACCCTCCACCCCAAAAAGATGTCAGGAGCTCTCTCTGGACCCACACCTACTTTTAGGTATATCCAGAGTAGGAATCCTCTTCACAATAGGGCCTGGGCCTGTTAGACATATCTAGAGGAGGGCTGCATGAGGGACACTGTTCTCAGTTTTAACTTTTTGTAAAACATTTACAAAAGGATTGAAATAGTAACAGATGAATTTCTATTGGCCAAAATTTAGTTCACTGACTTTGTGTATATCATTTATTTGTACTCATCATTTAACAAGTAGATTTTAAAGGTCATCCAGACTTCTGGCCTGTGGCAGACCCCTCTGTCATACCCCTTACGGTCTTCCTGCTACGTTCTCAGTGTTTGGGACAATATTTTTTTTTAAGATTTATTTTTATTTTTGCATACAAGCTGGGGTGCAAGCCAGAGGTGTGGGGCGGTAAGAGGGCTCACTAGAGACAGAGTGGGGAGCAGAACAGGCAGATCAGAAATACACTGCTTAGGGGAACCGAGGGGGAGGCAGGAGAGGTCTGCTGCGCCATGTGGGAATCTCCTCAGCTGGGCATCAAACTCTTTCCACAGCTGCAGACAACTGCCAACAGTTCCACAGCACTGCGCTTAACCCTTTACGCCACCAGGGAGGCCCTGGGATAATATTTTAACCTTTGTTTTCTAACCGAGAATCTTCCACATGTATGACTTCCTTTCATGGGGCATAGCTTCTACAACATTTATTCTAGTGTTTAGAGCTGAGCCATCTATAAAAATATCTGTAAACCTGTTTTAAAGTCAGCAGAAAGCTGTGTGATACAATTATTTGCATAACCCACATCCCAAATCATTTCCACAGGATGAGTAGGATGGCAGGTTCCTCATTTTGCTGGTTAGACAGCATGGAAGAGACATTGAGTGGAAAAGCAGAACATGTTCCCAACTACCTTCCTGTTCTTTTCTTCATGAGGAGAAAAGACTGAACCTGGTCATGCTCCGGGGAGCTGGGGGTGTGGTAAGGGGTAAGGGGTAGAATCCTGAGATGCCTGGGCAACAGTGTACCTTCATAGGTAAAATGGTGTCATGAGAACTGAAAAGAGACAGTGAGGATCCCTGACATCAGCTCTCCATCCCATTGGTGGAAATAGAGAAGAGGTCCACATTTGCCACAAATTTTCAAGGAAAGCAGACATATGAAAACAAATGCACAGTGCATATATTTATTAGTATGATTGTGATAGGGTCTGAACAAAGGGATAAGGAGACACTGCTATTTTGGAAGGGTAGGCATTCCAAGTAGTTTGCAATAAAATATACCAGTGCTTAGAAATCATATTTGTTTCTCAAGAGCCAGCTAATGAACATTCTGTGATCACTCATTTCTCCATGCTTGGTTTATAGTTCATTATCAGCTCTTACTGTTCCGTATGTTGGGTTATCTTTATATAATCGCTCATCCCTTAGCGTGAAGTGTCCTTAAGAGCAGAGATCACGGGGCCTCCCTGGTGGCTAAGCAGGTTAAGTCTCGGCCTCTGAAGCTGTCCACAGCTGATGAAGTGTGAGTTCGATCCCTAGCCTGGGAGATTCCCACATGGCGCAGCAGACCTCTCCTGCCTTGCCCGCTGCTCCCCTCAGCAGTGTACTTAGGTCGCTCTGCCTATTCTGTTCCCAGCTCTGTATCTGGTGAATCCTCTTAGCACCCCACATCTCTGGCCTACACCCCAGTTCTTGTGTGGATGAATAACTAAATCTTTAAAAAAAAAAAGGAAAAGCAGAAATCATGTCCTCCCTTTGTTGCACCCGTGCCTGCATGTGGCACGTGCCCAGTAACTGGAATATTCAAGTAGGTGAAACACATGGATAAGTTTATGTTGGAGACTCACATAAATTCCTTAGGACTCCATTTTCTGTCTGGTTGAAAAAAAAATCCAATAGAAAATTCTTAATATTCATTTCTTTTCCTAATTGACTATAAGAGAATACATATTTTGAGTTTTGATTATTACATTTTAGCTTGGAGAATAAAGCTTTTCTGGACATGGGTTCTATGGACCATTGGCTGTATATATGTCACCCCTGCTAGAGAGAAGCTCCTTGTCAGCTCTGTCATTCATGCTCTTGTCTTAGCCCTCTTTATGCCTCCAGGGCCAAATATGACACACACAGTGCTGAAAATTTAAAAAGTAAAACTTAATAGAGCATGTTGACTCTTCTTTTAGAATGTAAACTTCTTAACTGCAATGGAAGGAAGAACTAGCTCTTGGGCCTCCCTGTTGGTGCAGCAGGTTCGACGCCCGGCCAGGGAGATTCCCACATGGCACGGCAGACCTCTCCTGCCCCGCCCGCTGCTCCCCTCAGCAGTGTGTTTCCGTTGCTCTGCCTGTTCTGCTCCCCACTATGTCTCTGGTGAACCCTCTCACCGCCCTACGCCTCTGGCCTGTACCCCAGCTGGTAGGTGCCCTTTAGTGTGTAAGCCCTTGGCAGGTGATGGTAATTTGATGAAGATGAGAACCTTTGAAAAACTGCATTACCAAAGAAACGGGGTGGGGGGGGTGCTCAAGTTCTCCCCTGCCAGCCATTGTGTTTTCTGAGTCTGTTTGCTTAAGTTCAGTTTTTGTCTACCCTATTCCACTTATTAGGACACTCTTAAATCTAAAGGTTATTACTATTAGGGGAACAGATAATACATTCAAATAGATTTAATTTTACCATGAGATATATCCACACTGTGTCAATGTGGAAAGAATTTCATCAACTCCAACCCAAGATAATCAACTTTAACCTCATTTGGGCTATTTAGAACAAAAGATCAGTATAAGTGGGTTTATTTTAAACACAGAACCCATGGAAGACAGAAGTGGATTAGATTAAAAACCCAGATTCAATCTCAACTAGATGAACATTCAGACAAAAATTGCAAATGGAGACTCAGCGGGAAAAATGATCTACTAGTCCCAGTTCTAAATGAAGTACTAATCTCAGAGAAACATACAAGAGGGAAATCACCAGATGACTCCTCTAAGCTACATCAGCTTCATCATTAGATAGTAGACTGTGAACAATCAGCAGAGGGGTAATAGAAAACTGATGAGAAATTACTGTTACACATTCAACTTCTTTTATAACCAAGTAGAATTCATTAGAAATAGATCAGCAGGTAATAATGTGACAACTATTGAGTGCAGTAAGTCTATGAAAGGAGAGAAAGGATATTCCTTAAAATGAAGGGGGAAAAAAACCTTCACTTGATAAATTCTCATTTTTTTGAGGAAAACAAGCTTTTTTTTGGCTTAAGGAGAGAACTGTGTTACAGTTTCTTTTAATGATCAAAGAATCATTGTCCTTTTAATAACATCACTATCCACTGAAAATTGGATATATCCCTCTGAATCTTTTAAAGTCAATGGCCTACTGTGTTTCTACATTTTTTATTGTTTAAATAGTGGGGGCAAAACCAAAAAAGATCAGGGATGTCATCCTCTCTTTAGTATTTGTTATGAAGCCATCAGAGGGTACCTGGGACTGTAGACACTGTTTAGTGTACTCATGCCTGCTGCTGGGACTAACTTAGGGTTTAGAGTGAGAGGGTTGAGTTACATCAATTTCTCTTGCAATTGGTGCTCTCTGCAGCTTTGAGATGCTTCTTTTCAAACCCCGTGGGCTGGCATATGGTCTGTGAAGATGCAGTACCTTCTGAACTGAGTTCCTGGGAAACTGAACAGAAATAATGTTCTAGTGTGGCTTTCTAGGGCTGTTGACCTAGGAATAGCCTTACTCATGACAACTGATTTTAAGTGGCAGTTATGTCAAAAAGTATATTTTTTCAACACAGGAAAGAAAGGACCTTTTCCATGTTTCCTTTTTTTTACTCCAAGTCTCATGATTGCTTCTCAGGGAAGGAGAATATGTTGGAAGTAGTGCATATATAGTGGTGTCACTCAGTCAGGTGTGAAGTAGGGTAGGTAGAGAGGAGATTCAGTTAATTGTGCTCCTTCTCCCAATTCCTATGCTCTGCAGAAGAGGAAGACTTTTTGCAGCCAAGGCAAACTTGGGAAACTTTCCTCTTACCCTCAATCAGGGCTAAATGTTCCTCTCTGTATAAGTAATTAGCATTATCCTCCAACATGTGAGGTTATTCCTGCCCCAGGACCTTTGCACTTGCTCTGCCTGTTGCCAGGATCATTCCTCTGCTGCTCTTCACAGGGTTCGTTCTTTTCTCTTAATTCAGGAGTGCAGTCAAAGTATTATATTTACAGAGAGACTTTTTCTGGCCACCTATCTGAAATAGCCCCAGCAGTCAATCACTATTGCATTACCATTGTTTTCTTAAATTTTCTATTTATTACTTTCTTGATTATTTTGTTTTCCTCCCTCCAACTTTCTTTCCCCCCACATGACCTGGAATATATACTAATTACACTGGTCAACAAATTTTTACAAAAGTCATATCACTGAAATAAAATTAGTCATTTCCTATCAATTTGTATGTACTCAACACGAATGACAGTCATTCTAATTTTGGCTCTATTTTTTTTGTAATCTGCAATAAATTGATGTTTACATCACAAAATGCATGCCAATCACTGGTCAATAAATTTTTGCAAAAGTCCTGTTACTGAAATAAAATTAGTCATTTTCTATCAATTTGTATGTACTCAACACGAATTTGGGAGTCAAATTCTAATTTTGGCTCTAGTTTTTTGGTAATCTGCAACAAATGGATGCTTACATCACAAAATGCATGCCAGTAGTAATAGTCCTATAGTTAATACCTGTAAAAAATCAAGTCATAGACTACTTCTTAGATTTCTTTGCTTGTCTCTTATACAGCTGTTCAGGAACATCTCTGGGGAGTGTCCAGCAGTAGTCAGCCAGCATTGTAATGGACCATTTTCCCTGGTATCTTTGTTCCATTGATGTGATATCTTGAAAATGTTTGCCATGTTCATCCCTAAACATACCACAGTTTTCAAAGAAGAAATCAGATGGGAATGAAGGAAGTGGATCTTTAGAGACATATTGCAGCCAAGTTTCTGATACTCCATCAGCATGTATTCTACTAGTTCCTTGTAGTTTTCTGCCCTAACATTCCCAAGAAAGTTTGTAGACACTAGGCGAAAAGCATTCCATGCTTGTTTTGCATCACCCTGCAGCAAGTTGTTGAACTGGTCATCTCATTGCAGACGGAGTGTTTTGGTAGACTATTGTCAACTTCTTTTGCTTCGTTATTTCACTGAAAAGAGGAGGAACCAAGCAGAAGTAACAGTCTTTTATGTGGTTGCTTGGCCCTCTCCACACCATGGGGACTGCAAACGGCATTGATGGTCTTTTGCCATTTAACCACTGTGAAAGCTGTGTTGTACATGTAGCACAGCACATATGCGGGGCCCAAGGCTTGTGTTGGTTACCAACCTTACATCTGAAGTGATATTTTCTTCTGGTTGGCAAATGTCACTTCCCCACAAATAGAACAGAAATTGTGCACGCTATTAACGCACTTTCGAGGCATGACTGTTCTGGATTGTGCCTAAATGGATAAAATAACAGTTCTATGGAACAGCAGCTTAAACTGTCTCGCACAATGTCTGAAATATTTTCAGTGCTCAACCTTTCCGACAGGGCTTTATCTAGTGCACTGGTGACGTCAGCTTACTTCAGCAGCCGCCTGGCAGTAGTATTGCATTGCATTAGAAAATGATAGTCAACTCTGGATGATGCGTGCATAATGGTATTATGCAATGCCATGCAATATTACATCATTTCTAGGCTGATTTAGGATGTTGTTGCAGTCCTACTGGATAAATTTACATGATGAAACATAAAATGAATTATATAAAATATCTTCAAAACGAGAGCTAGTAAAAATTTTTCAGTTATATTCATGTTCAGCACACCAAGATACTACAGACTAGGGCCTTTTTAAGTCAGATATGATCTCACTGTTGACCAGTGTTAATAAATCCTTTGAAAAGTTTATAACATTTAGATGTTGCTTTATAGACATTTTTTGAATGGACAGATAACATGCATCTTGCTGTAATACAAAACATATTCCATTGTTTATCTAAATGTTTTCCGCAATAGACTGCCAGTTCCTTGACGATGGAATTATGAGGAGGCATTGTGTTTCACCCATACTTGTATCTCCAGTACTTAGTTCACATTAGGCACTCAGTACATGCTGAGTGCTTGACCAGAGAAAGGGAGATAAACTGTAAGGATCTGTAAAAGACTGACAGGTTCATCTCAGCAAGTGACTGCTTAACCATGATGTCATTAGTACCTCAAGCTCATTTTATTACCACCCTTAGTGTTTACCCTCTGTCCTTAAATTGCTTCACTGTCACGATGTATTTACTGCAGCTCCAGTCATCATATTCTCTATTCCTGATAGCAATGAAGAAGAAAGGGGCTGAATAGAAGGGAGGTGATTAGCTAAGTCCCCACTTAAAAATCTCTCTCAGAGGCCCCAACAGATACCTTCTTAATCTTGTTGAATAGAATTTGCCACATGAGCAGTCACAGAAGAAATTGGAAAATATGATTTATAAGTTGGTTACATTGCCCATCAACAAAATTCAAGTGGTGTGTTAGTGAAGAGGAGAAGGGACTGGATAGTGATAGCAGCAATAGTCTCTGCTGCCATCTATAAAACTAGTAATTTTAGTGCACATAGTGTGCTCAGCTGCTCTAATAAGCAAAATATATAACAACAGCACAGTAACTTGGTAGACAGCCCATCAGACTTTGATCCAAGAAAATCCTTCTTTTAAGCAAAGCCTCTCACAGCAAGCACAATTACTGAATCATCTAAGGAACTTCTTGCAATACCTTCGTGTGGTCTCCACTCTAGGATCTTTAGTTCTGTAAACTTTCCCTGATTCCCTGTATGGTTGATCCAGAAACCTGGATCATGAAGAAGAGGAATGTGGAGGGGCTTGGTTGTCATGCATAGACTGGGGAGAAAAACAACAAAAAAACCCCAAAAAATTGAAGTTGTCTTCTGGTTTTAGTTGGAATTTTGTCTTCTGAAGGCAAGTTATCTGGGGGGATAATTTGTAAAGATAGAAAATATATCCACTTCAGGGGGATATTTTTCTTATTTAATTTGTGTAAAATATTTTATAATCACAAAAGATTCATAGACAGATTGCAGGTAACAAAGCACGCATATCACAAGCACAGTCATGCATGCATCAAGGTCTTCTGAGTTAAGATTATGGCAAGAGTCATTTACTACATCAGACATTTTGGTGTAGACTTTAGTAATAAACACCTTTTTTTCGGGGTGATTATTCCCCCCCCAATTAAGTTTTTCAACTCAATACAGTAGAACACAAATAACTAAAATCTCACTGTTATAGTCCCTACCAGAACAGTATAATCTTTTTAAACTAGACTTACATATAAAGCTTTTATTACTCTGCACACCTTACGCTTATTCCCGTAGAAAACTGACAATAGAGTAATTAACAAAGTAGTTATTACTAATGCCATAAACCAATAATGAATGAAATACAGATTTCACTTTTTTATGTTTTAAGTGTTTAAATATTTAATTAATCCAGCATAGAAATAGTCAGAAAGCCAAATGTTAACAAATAGCTGTATTTACCCCTATCTGGAGTTAAGAGATATTTAAGAAAACTGTTAGTTTCTATTTTAATATATCTTTATAAAACTAAGTAATAAGCCTATTTATAACTGCACATAGAAGTTGGGTTTTTCATTTTGGGTAATTTGTTACAAATATTTAAATGTTCCTTAGATGCAGTGTTGATCTAAACTGAGGAACTCTTCTGTAGGAAAGGGTCTTAAGATGTTCTTTAGCCAAATGAAGTCAAATAATTTGGTCATTATGTTTATGTGACTAGGTGGGTTAAGTATATAGATCTTTGACCAATTATGTCATCAAGAAGGTCAAATGTTATTTAGTTTATCTTCAGCAAACATTTGTATTTATTTTCTCATAGAAAGGAAACAAGCAGGTACTCACTAAGCAAATCCTCCTCTTGACATTCTGCCACTGTTCTCAGGGAACTAAGATCAAACAAGACGCTCCTTGAAGAAATAGTTAATCAAGCTGAAATCTTGTTTGTGGTATTGATCTGTTGCATTTCTCATCTTATTGGTCATAAAAAATAATAAAATAATAACATTTATATTAGGATCCCGCAGAGAAACAGAACCAATAGTGTGTGTGTGTGTGTGTGCGCTGTGTGTGCACATACACATGTACATATATATCTTTCTATTGAAAGATTTATGTTAAGGAATTGACTTCATGATTGTGGGGGCTGAAAAATCCAAAATCTGTGGAGCCTGCCAACAGGCTGTATACCCAGGGAAGAGTTGATGATACAGCCCAACTCCAGAGGCTGCATTTCCTCTTCAGGGACTGTTTCTCAGATGTTTCTCTTAGGGTCTTCAACTGATTGAATGAGACCCACCCACTATTGAGTCATCTGCTTTACTCATTCTTTTGATCTAAGTGTTAATCTCATCTGACAATACCTTTACAGTGACATCTAGACTAGAGTTTTACCAAATATCTCTGTACCATGACCTAGGTAGGTTGACACATATTAGTCATTACATCATCATTCTCAATTTTTTTTGTGCCAGGTGACATTTTAAGTTTTATGTGTATTATTTCTTTGGGTTTCCATCACAACCACGTCGGATATATACTCTTACTGTACCAATTTTCCCGATGACATAATTGCAGTCGGTGAGGTCAAATAGCATGCCCACAGTTCTGTGGCTAGTCCAACTTGGTGTGTACATGTCTGGCTTGCCTATAAAATTTCTTGAAGATATGGCTGATATTATCGTATCAGGAATTCAGTAATTATTTACTGTGTACAGTTATTGCCAGCTAGGACTGGGTTAACATTTTGATCTTTAAAATAATCTAAGGGGTTAGGTATTTTAACCGATGGGGAAGCTAGGACTACAGAAATTAGAACCCTAATTTAATCATGGAGCTTTGAAAGATGGAGCCAGGATCCGCATGCATGTGTGTCTAAAAAATCTTAAAATTTACCAGATACTAAAAGGAAAAAGCCAACATTAAAGGATAGGTGATACTGGAAATGCACAAATTGCCACTTTCTCTTTGTAATCTTTGGTATGTAATCCATGGATGGTATATTCTGGATATTATAGGACAACTCATCTCCCTGATTACAGCCACCTTTCCAACATATTCTCATATTTGTTAGACCACCTGTTGTCATTAGACTTATTTTTAGATAAAGACTATCACTGTTTTCAAATGTTTCCTACTAAAAACGCTTCAATACACTTAAATTGTGTGGCCTTTATGCATGTATCTTTTCTTTAGGCTCCTGAACAACTTTGCTAATTACCATTTTCCATTCTTGCCTAACTTTTTAAACCAGGATATCACCGGTTCTTATGCCCACTCATCTTGAATACTGTGTGCCTTTCTTCATAAATATAATCATTTTAGTTTATCATTTTTTGGACCCGTAAAATTGCCATAGGTGTCCTTGGATCATACCTGATATCTCAGGGCAGCACGCCCTGAGACACTGATGAACAGAGCCACAGTTAAGTCCACCTTGGGCTAGTGTCTGGGCTGAGGGCAGACACTGCATGCCAATAGCTGTTGAAAGAAGAAATCTTTTCTTGATAAGAAGAAATCTTTTCTTGATAAAAGTTGTTAGCACTTTGAAGAGCTTTTGCCTTTCGAACAGTTGTGTTTACACTTTATAAGACCATTAATTTTGGCCCATGTTCTCTAAAGAAACTGAAAACGTTTTTCCTTCCTGGGTACTTCTGAGTTTGACATTGAAGTTTATTCCTTTAATAATGTGCAACTTCTCCTTGGTGTTCTAAAAAATTAGAAGATGGAGTTACAGGCTATCAACTGCATAAGCAGCCAGCCCCAAGTGGCATTTCCTCCTGTCTGTGTAAGAATGTATGTAGATTTGACAGATAACAAGAATGCCTTTATTCTGTAATCCTCTTGGTAGTTTCTTGGATAGCTCCCTGAAACTCAACTGGCTTCCTTGTCCCTTCAGTTCCTGGAGGGCCTGATTAAGGTAAAACCCATCATCAAAGCAGGCCAGGTGCTGCTACTCATCTTAGGGGGCCGGCAGGAAATGATCCTCTAGATTTCCTGAGAACTCTTGCCCACACAGCACCACCAGGCCATAATGGCTCCTGGAGCCTCAAGTGAGGGATTAACCAAGCATCGTGTGGCTGCTTCTCACTAATCTTTCCGTACCAGCAAACTTAGATCCTCTAATTAATACCCAGCTAATACCCAAATCCGTTTCCCCAAAGGCTACAGTTTCTGATGGATAGAAAGAAAGAAGCACAAGGGGGAAGACAGTAGAGTGTTTCATTTTATTTACTTTTCCTATGAGCATCTTGGAAAAGTCTCTCTTTCCCCATGACTGTCTGGCATCTGCCTATCTACTTACTAGACCCTAGGATCAGCTAGTTAGTATTGGTGTTTTTCTCTTCTAATTTAGAATTATAAATAAAGGGGGTATTTTTTGATGTTTGTTTTTGTTTGAATTCATATTCATTTTCTTCCTTTTGCTTTATTGAATGTTCATCATGCAACTTTTATGACTGAGGATGAGTAACTGGATTACTTACCAGGAAGACTGAAGTTGATTTGTTTCAAGGAGACATTGTCAATTCCATCCTCCATGTGGTTGATACTTTCCTAATACCCTTGAATAGCATGTAAAAAAAAGTGAGGAGTATCCAAATTGTGAGGGTATTTAAAATAGAGAAGTGGTGTTAGAGTTTTGTGACAGCCACAGGCCTTTTGATTAGGGGCGATATGTAGCGTCCTAGAAATACCCAAGATTTGAGGAAGGCCTCAGAGAGTCTACGGGAACTAAGAGCACCACAGTGTTCATGGGTCATGGCCTGACATCTCTGGGAATGCTGGATTTTTCCCATTCCTTTCTTTCTAAATTGTGTGCACTAGTAGAGACAATATGTCTTTTCAGTAGTGTTAATGCTACTTTATTATTTTATTTTAAAGAAGTTCCTGAAAAGAAAATACCTACTGTCTCCTCTCCCATTAGAAATTTAAACTCTCATTAAATATTTATATAGCAAATGAATGAATGAATAAATAAACGAGTATAATGGCCACAGATAACCTTTCTGCTAAGTATAGTAAGGAGTTTAGAAAGCAACACAGCCAGTGCCTAATGTTCAAGATTGGGAATAACCAAGGGACTGTATTTCATGCTGCTGTGGAAGCTCATTGGCGGTGACTGACATGAACACCATGTTTAGAGGGATTCTGAGGTGTCTCTGTGACTCAAGAGAAAGGAATGCCACATGTGATGGAGGTGGCAATGAACATTTGCCATCCCATGCTAATGCTAAACATTAAGTGACCTCCCTTTTTTAGACCTAAAGATGTTGTATCAGGAGGTTTGCAGGCACACATCCTTTTCCCCCTTCTGAATGTAGGACTAATGGGAAAATAAGACGTAAATGATACTCAAATGTAGGTTGAAATCTCAATGGATAAAGCAGATTAGAGAAGGTGGCCGTCTTCCTGTGCTTCTCCCCAGAATTACATTTTCCTATTTCAGAGATCTTGGTGTTGCTAGACAATTTCAACCTCTGAGGGGCAGGCCCTGCCCATTTAAGTTTCCAGGGTGGCAGAAGAGCAGGGCAAAATGCACTCTCTCCTGGGCATGATGCAAAAGGGTCCAGGCTGAGCCAGGTGATCCTTCTTCCTTAGGGACTAATAGGATAAGACCCCCCTGCCCAGGGAGGGTCATAAGCGAGGCGAGCGAGCAATGGAGGTGCTCCTCCCAGCCAGGCCCCTTCTGAGGAATGGAGTACGAGCTTCTCCACTCTGAGTCACAGAAGAAGAAGGGAATACAAACTCTAACTGGATATACTCAAGTATCTATTCTAATCCAAGTTGTCTAGAAAGCCTACCCAGATCTACTCTCTGTTTCTTTCTAGATCCAGTACAGCCCTCACAGTTGGGTTAGTCCTGCAGTATCACTCTTCCCCAGGAAAAGTGCTAGCCCTGTCCTAGCCTTCTCCTCTGCTCCCTGAGAGGTGACCTGCTTTGATTATCCTTAGCTCCCTGTGAGGCTCCTAAAGACCCGCAGACAGCACTTGACGCCCTCTGTCGTTTTAGGAAATTGTCTTTGTAGCCCTTTGTATGCTGTCTTGCAGAGGAGTCTTCATAGAAACTTGTTAATGTTCAGCACTTTGTTTTAGCTCTAGGCCTGAAAAGACCCAGTTGATGGGTCAGTGTCAGATGTCGAGCCATAGGACTGAAAGAGACCACCGCTCAGTCTCCACATCACTTCTCAATCACTGCCCCTCCAGTGCTGTGGAGTAGTGGAGAGAAGCACCAGGAGTCCAACCCAGATGAACTTCTGTTCATTTGTCGTGTTTAATTGTGTAGAAGCCACCTTTCAATTGCTTGTGCTTTCATTCTCAACCATTTCTCAGGAATGACGTTCTACCCCCTCACACTGGGAATGCCCGAGGACATCGTGCAGAGGTAATCAGGGACCGAGGAAGGCTCCGATGCTCCCGGGAGTGACACCTTCTTCCCACAGAGCTTGTTCCTTCCTGCGATGTCCTGTTCTCAGATACTCTCGCCACTTTGAGTTTTCTGTTCCAGCAGCTCTCAGCTCTTGTATAGAAAAATCTTTCAAATGCGTAACCTAAATACCACCACCTCTAGTGTAAGCTCATTTCTTTCCCGATAGTCCTCAGGGAACTTTTCCCCAGTAATCCCCAATTCTTTAATTTTCAGAACGCTGCATTTGCTTGAAAGAGATCACAGTCGTGCAGGGCTCAAAATTTCTGTTCCATCTCTTTTATTCTTTTATGCTCCTTTCTTAAAATATAAATGATATCATTATGAACTTGAATTTATTACTGACAAGCAAATCTCATTTGGCATTCTATGACATAACTTCATGGAAAAGCTAATTCTAGGAGCATATTTAACAAATATTTTGAAAAATCCACATTATTGAAGTTACACATTATGATGAGGACTAGAACAAGGAGGTCTGTGTAGCACATGACAAGCTTAATTAGGAAATATGGTTAATTGAGAAGTCCATGGGGTGAAATGAAAACAGTTTGTTTGCTTCCTCACTGTGCTGCCTTTTAAACTTTTGAATACAAGATCTCTACCAATAGAGTATGCAACTGACATTGAGGGGCAATAGAAGTTTGACAGATGAATTCAAGACACAGGCCCTACCTTCCACATCCTTACAGTTGGTCAGAGAGAAATAAAATGAAAGTGGCGTTTATAAGGTGACATCGTGTTCACGTTTTATGCGGTCCCCACGCAAGGAAATCTGTGTGTTGGACTGGTCCCTTGCACAATCTGATTTGGTGCTGTGGTGGCTGTAATGTGGGAAGGGCTGTTAACACAGTGGACACCTGTGGAATAGAGCATTTTCTTGGTGGTGGCTGTTACCCCAAATAACTGGAGGATGCTCTGTTTTCAAATCTTGTTTTCTTTCATCAGCATAAAATCTGGAATCAGGAGAAATATCTTCTGAAATGTTCTTTCTCAAAGAGAAACATGAGCAGAGCAAGGCTTGTGCTCTGCACACTGATTGTGATCTTAAACCAGGGGTGATAAATGTCCCTCACCTGTGTAGTTATGTAGACCATGCTGCTTAACATCTTGTTTTCAGGAATTCCTATGGATGGAAGAGGGTACATAGCAAGCATTACCATGCAAATTATTTATAATTACAGCATGTTTATATGAATCAACAACAAGAATATCACAGTGATCGCTACATAGTACTCTATAAATAACTGGTTTTAATATTTGATGAAATGAAGAAAAGAATCCATCAGTGTTCTTCCAATGCCTCAGTTAGCCCTCAGAGCAGACATGCTTCTGCATTTGTACCAGAAGGTTGAATCTTTTCATGGCCACGCAGATCAATACCTTTCTCTCCCTAATAAAGGAACTATATACTTTGGTTTCCCTTGGTGACCAGAGACCAAGAGTTCTATGAAGGCATCCTAGCTTGCCTTGCTGAACATCCTGGCAAGTAGCATGACCTGAGAACTCTTCAGTGAGTGATGACTTATGTTCCAGGATACAACCAGCCAACAATAGTGAGATGGGAGATGCCATTATATTTATCACATCATTTTGGTGATTTTGTTAGAAACAAGCCAATCCTTGCCATGCTTATTCACGGTCTTAAAATGAACCATCTATAAGACTGTGGAGTTTAGCATTGTGACTTTAAATCCTCTTCTGTGTGAATTTCAATTCTAAATCTATAGAGGTTGTTGAAATTTGAGTAGGTAAAAGCTTAGGCAACTTCTAAATCATACCTGGATGTGCTGTGAGAGCTGTTATATGAGTGTGTGCTTTAAAAGCGCATACACCTGTTGGGGCTTATTGGCACCACGTAGAAATGGAACACATCCTTGAGAGCCATAGACTGGAAAATATATGTAATTGAGTTTGTATTTCAAGACTGACTTTCTGGGTCCCAGTGGTAAACTTAGACCATTAGTGACTGATGCTTTCAGGAAATATTAAAATGCTTGTACTACTCTCCCCCGCATCCTCCTGGATCTGTGTAGCAGTACAGCTCTAATCAACACTTTTGAACCCCACTGACACACCTCCTTTGTTCAGAAGTCTTTTTAGTCCTATAATATAGAAATGTATGAGCTAATTAAGAAAGAAGGTGGGGAGAGGACAGCTAGAAAATGGAGTGAATAAGGAAGAGAGATGGGCCCTAATTCACCTGACAGGGAATTTTCTTTCCCCTTCTCAAAACAAGTTTCTGGCAGGCCTCCCTGGTGGCACAGTGGGTTAAGTCTCAGCACTCTGAAGCTATCCACAGCCATTGCAGCATGAGTTTGATCCCCGGCCAGGGAGCTTCCCACATGGCACAGCAGACCTCTCCTGTCTCGCCTGCTGCTCCTCTCAGCAGTGTACGTCAGTAGATCCGCCTGTCCTGCTCCCCACTCTGTCTCTGGTAAATCCTCTCACCACCCCACACCTCTGGCCTACACCCCAGTTCTTGTATGCATAAATAAATAAATCTTTTTAAAAAAATAAAACAAGTTTCTGGCACATCCAGATGACCATAAGGTGCCTGTGACTGTGGTTAAGGCTCAGACTCGGACTGAGAAAACCAGCCTGCAGAAGCCACATTGAAGACCCTCACAGCAAACAGTGCAGGCTCTACTCACCTGGAGCTCGGGACCCACCTCACTATACAGCACTTCCAGGTCCTTCCCCGGGACCAGCTGCTTGTTCAGTTCTGCTTGTTTGTCTTGCTAGTAAATTGTAATCCTTATAAAAGAAGTATGAATTTTTGTTTCATTCTTTAGATAAGAGCCATACTTTTATCATTTCTTGGTGAGAAGGTACAGAGTTTGGGTAAACTGAGTATCTCCTCTAGACATCACCTGTGCGTTGAACACTTACCCAGAGTCAGCATTTTCCTTGCGTTTATTTTTTTAGATTTATTTATTTATGCATACAAGAGCTGGAGTGCAGGCCAGAGGTGTGGGGCGGTGAGAGGGTTCACCAGAGACAGAGTGGGGAGCAGAACAGGCAGATCAACGGAAACACACTGCTGAGGGGAGCAGCGGGCGAGGCAGGAGAGGTCTGCTGTGCCATGTGGGAATCTCCCTGGCCGGGCCTTGAACTCCAGCTGCAGCTGCCAGTAGCTCAACAGCGCTGCGTTTAACCCATTGTGCCACCAGGAAGGCTCTCCTTAGGTTTAAAGCGATGCCAGTGTGCAGGCCTGCAGTGGTCTCTGTATAATCCTGAAAATAGTTTATCTATTTTACTATTGCGGGGTTTTTTTGATTCCTGAATTTGAAATATATAAGTAAGTCAGATGCACATTTAAAAAAAGTAAACATTTTAAGTTCATGATAGTGCTTTTACCCTCTTCCGCCTCACTGAATATGTCACCTGCAGGGGCCACTGAATATGACTGAATATGTCAAACTAAACTTTAAAATTAAGCTCATTGTCAAATATTTGTTGGCATTCCAGCCTCTTCAGTTGTTTAGGAATGCTATTTTAAATCTATTTTGCATGATTGTATGTATTATAAATTTGCACATAATTATTCTGCTTATACATATTTAGCATTAAATGTGCCCAAAATGCATGTAATATCTAAATAACAAGTAACATATCTTTAAAAATAAAGCTATTTTGGTGTAAAATGTTTTACTGAAAACACTCATATTAAAATTTTTGAACTGCTTTTTTTATTGCACTATGAACTTGAATTTATTGATAAATGAGGACAATCTTAATAGATGTCAGAAAATGCTTTGTTCTAAGAGGGAATTTTTCTATGAGAAGATATGCTCTGAGTAAGGTGGTTTGTTCAAATGGTTAATATAAAACTAAAAAAGTCTAGGACATGAAAATAGATTTTAAAAAAAACTAAAATTAATATAAAGTTAAGCCAAGTAAGATAGGCAATCAGACTTAATGATAAAGTGAAGAAATACATCCTTTCTTCTTGAGCTGAATTGACTGTAGGCTTAGTTAATTTTGATTATGTAACATAATAGGTTGTGAATTTTTACTTTCCTTTACATGTCATTTCTACAGTCATAGCCTGAAATACATTAAACTTGTCTAAAATATTTTTTGTAATTTTTTAAAGAATTGCTTTTAACATATAGCATCTAATCGAAGTCATGAAAGTTTGATTTCTGTGGTGTCACTGCACAGCAGAGAGTGAGAGTCACAGGCTACTGTAATTCCCAGACAATTGATCCCAACTTACTCTGGACTAATTTGACAGATCCCTTAGAATTAAGATGATCAGATCCTTTGCTCAAGTGAATTGAAGTTGGACTGTTTCAAGCCACAGCGGTAGTATTACTTTACCCAGCAAAGTGCCAAGGTCTGCCTGAGAAACTATCTTATTTTCTGGGTTCGAGTTTCCTCTTGAAGAATAAGTAGGGCTAGGCTTATTTATCTGAAGTGATAATGGTTAAGAGTATTCTCACATAGTGTATTCGGGTAAAGTTACTGAGCTTTTGAAGGAAGATTCTGTTATCAGTCGTAGCTGATAAGTTCCGCAAAGTCCAGCTTGTTCTAGTTATATAAGTGTAATTAGGTGGCTGTTTCTGTGAAAATAACCTGTAAATACGAATCTCACTGGCAAATATCTATGAAGACAAAGAACTTTAGGAAGTTTGTATTCAAGGAAGGATCCCTGTTTTCATGTCATGCATATTAAAAAGACTTATATAATGCTATTTAGTTACCATTTGAGGTTTTCATGAAGTTATTTAGCCTTAAATTTTAATTTCCTTTTCCATATTAGTGCATCTATCCTACAATAGCTTTATGGATTCTGAAGCATGAAATAGCCTCCCACATGCTCTGTGGTTTCTCAGTATACATTCATGGTTCTCTGATTAGGACACTTAGTGTTTTTAAGTTTTAGAGCCCATGAGAGGCTCTGGAGTTGGATTGCTTCCAACTCATTTGAAAATCTTTGGAAAAATGTTTAGTTGCTTTCCTCTAGTTTTCAACTTTCAAGCAAGTATTGGCTTATCACAAGTTGGGGCATGATGAAGAGTTAGGGAGATGGAATTTCACCTTCCTTTCTTTCAAGAAGGGCAGGGAGCCACTCTCCCTAGGAGTTCCCCTCTCACCTGGAACATTAGTTTATGCCCTAAACCTATGAGATGAGGCCGTACAGTAGTAGGAGCTGCTACAAGAGTCTGTCAAAATTCACCAGGATTTCCATTACTTGACTCCAATGCTTTTGTTCAGTATTTTTGGATGATTACATTTGTGAACAAAATCTTGATGGTGTTTGATGTCAGGAGCTTAATCTTTTTTTAAAAAATCATTTAATCAATTATTATAAGCCGAGGAAAATAACCAGCTTTGTCAAAGGAGCTTGAGGGAAGCTTTGTTAAGTGTTAGGATAATTTTGAAGCAAGTTGTTAGAGAACAAAAATACAGATTGTTCTCAATCCTCTGCAGCCCTGGCAGTGCAATAGGCTTGTCCCTTTGTCCAAATCCTGTGTCTGGAGCCATTAGATTCACCGTTGCTATGTGAGGTGATCACATATATTCTTGATATGCCCTAATCATAATCCCAATCATAACTGTTTGTATCTGTTCTAATATATCCAATCTCTGTATAATATGTATGTATTATTAATGTGTACAGTAGGGAGATGTTTTGGTTGTAGAAGCTTTGTTGTATGAAAAATATATACCTTTAAACACAACTCATTGTGGGGAAATAAGAAGCATAAAGAATTTGTACCTGACTGTGTAGCAATAAGTCCCCATCTCCCACTCCAAAGAGATAGCTTTGCACACTTACTGTAGAGAACGGCAGGCAGAGTTTTTAGCACCATTTCCATTACTTTGTGCTCTTACATTCATGAGTTTGTACTTTCCTCTCTCACTTTCACTAGCTATTTCTTTTCCAGGGGTATATATTTGGATTCCGGTATTATGTTCATTAGTTTATGTTACTGCTGTGACCCCATGACTAGGAGCTCTGTGAGACTAGAAAAACATGAATTATTTATTTCTATATCCTCAACTTCTTACATAGTTGAATTGGGGTTCAATGAATGTTTATAAAATGTGTGAATGATGTCTTTGTTTTCCTATGACCAGTCTTTGCACATACTAAATTTATACAAAATCTTCATAGTTGCCTATAATATAAAAGAATCATCAGCTTCTTAACATTATCAGTACCTGATTCTTAGTTGTGAGACTGTCCTTGATAAAAAGGAAACTCCCTGGAAGTGGAGGCTCAGCTTGCGAACTTTAGAACAATATAAGTTGTTTGACTCAGCAGACACTTGTTGAGTGTTTTCTGTTTGCAAAGCAGAGGAGGTTCTGCAGTCCTGTTTTGGGTGTACCCTACATCCTCTCCCCTATCTGCACTTGACCTCTGAACTGCTTGCTCTACCAAGACAGCCACAGTGGTGAGCAGGGACTGAACTTCTAGGGAAGCACATTACAGGTAAATTAAAGGTAGTGGAAGGCTGAGATTATAGCATGCTATCTTTCTGCATTTTTGAGCCATCCTTTGTTTGCCCAAGACTAACTTCAGGGCACCCATTCCACAAACTTTAATTGAGTATTTACTTTGTGTGTGACAGGTGCTGTGCTATCTTCTGAGAACACATAGCACTAGTATATGGTTCCTGACATCAGGATGGTCAAAAGCAATAGAATTAAATTCCAATTATACTCTCCGACAATGAAAAACATTCCTTGAAAGGGCTTGTATTCATCTGTAACAATAAGTATATTTTTGTAGGAAAATATCACTATTGACTTTAAAAAATGGATACTGTTCATCCATGCTAAATCTGAAGTAAATTTTAATGAAGCAGTGGAGCAAAAGGGAAAGTCTGTAGTCACTGTCATCATCATCGTCTTAGTCATTTGCATTTGACTGTATGACAAATGCATACAGTAGTTCTAAAATAGAAATTTCCTTTTGGAGTATGAAGACATGGGAAAATTAAGTTGATTAAATCACATTTGGGGTTTTTATATGTCATGTTCATAGTTTTTGAATAAGAAACATAGCATGTAATACAGTGATCGCAGAATGTTGCTGTTTTTGCAAGATCAATGTTGAATTTATACCAACAAGCAAAGGCAAACAGAAGTTTGAGTTTTTATGTAATGTGACAAACCAAAGAATGGTGATAATAATTAGAAGCAGGATTTTCACTTCTTAACCTTCCTGGTAAAGATAGTCCTCTTAACATATTCCAGACTTAAATGAAAAGGTCAGGAATTGAACTGTTATTTAGTGAGCACTAAATGCATGAAAGGTACTGCAGCGAGAGTGTGGGAGTAATTGAAAGAAAAAGAGAGATTTAGAGTATGCTACACACATCTTATGAAACTACAGATCATAGCAGGATTAAACAAGAGCTATAATAGATACAAAATGTGATCAAGCAGAATGGTCAATTTCTTTGGAAACTCTTACAAAACCAACTCAAAGAGGAGACATACAAGTGGAATCTTTTTTTTTTTTTAAATACTTATGTTTACATACAAGCTGGGGTACAGGCCAGAGGCGTGGGGCGGCGAGAAGGTTCACTAGAGATAGAGCGGGGAGCGGAACAGGCAGGTCAGAAATACACTGCTGAGGGGAGCAGCGGGCAAGGCAGGAGAGGTCTGCCGCACCATATGGGATCCTCCCTGGCTGGGTGTCGAACTCTCATCACGCGCTGCCGACAGCTCCACAGCGCAGCGCTCAACTGCTGCGCCACCGGGGAGGCCCACAAATGGAATCTTAAAGAACAGGTAGGATTTGTGTTAGCTGAAGGTGGAGGAAATGCATTGGTGTGTGCGTGTGTGTGTATTCATATGTGTGCATACATGCAAGTGTGCATTTATGTGAAGAAGTATTTCCAAAAGAATTTAAGGAGGGGTCATGTCTTTGGGGGGTAGAAAAAATCCTCAATTCTCAATGCAGTGTACGATGCAAAAAAGGTTTTCAGTGATCCTTGATGGGAGAAGGACAAAGCATGTAGTTGTTACTGATTTTATCCTTTACCTTGGTTTAATTGTAATTGTAAAAACTGCAACATTAAAAGTGAATTCTATGGTGTGAGTATATAGAGTAGTATATGCACCGGTTTCAGTGTGTGTATCTGGGGTAAAACATAGCATGTTCTCTTTCCCTTTTCTTCAACCTATATAAATCAGAAACCAAGAATGCAAAAATTTTCTATTTTAGAAATATTTTTTCCCAAAATGAAATTGAAATTTTATTGCAAAAGAACTACGAAACAAGTCCTTTTAAAATATTTGATTCAAATGACTTACACAGTCAGCATTGTAGAAATGCTCATAAGCCATTGAACAACTATCATCACTGTGTGCTTTATCTCTTTTGAATGAATTCATTGGACCTCACTTTGCACTCAGCTAGAATTCAGAAGATCTTAGTCATCTTTAATTGTTCCTTTTGCAAAAATACAAATTAGCTCTTAAGTTTATAGAACTTGTAATTGTGGCTCTTGAAAATACTTGGGTGGAATGTGAAATACAGTACTTGCTGATTCTTAAACCTAAAGCATATTTTCTCCCCAGCTATTCCATATGCTTTTCAGCTTTGAAAGCTTCTATCTAGAAACTGACAATCTGTATTCTGGTAAGCATGTGTGGTGTGGTTCAGACCAACGTCTGTCCTTATTAATATTGTGCAAACAATCCAGTAACTCCCTAAGGATTCATTTAACTTTTAACAACTTAATGTCATTTTGGTCTGAAAAAATGACATTGGTGAAAAGATCCTGGGAGATGAAACTTAAACAGAACCCCAGTTCTGTCCTGTCTTCAGAGTTCCCCTATGTTATGTCTACAGTGGAGCTTGTTTATTGCCATGTTGCCTGCAGGATGAGGAAAGAGTTTGTTTAAAATATTTTGTCTTTGGCCTGGTGTTTAAAACTCTTCCAAAAGTGGGAGGGAACAGGTAGAAATCTATACTTTTTTAAAGTTTTTAAAATATCAAACATTGATGTGGTTGATTTTCTGGGTTAGTGTGTCAGTAATGAATGGTACACATAAGGATATAGTGTACAACATTTGAGAACCACTGTGGGGACTCCTGGAAAGCAGTGCCCTATCCTAGGGAAGAGCTACAAAAATATGGATAAAAGATAGTTACCACCATTCCATCAAAAGTGGCCAAAAGACTGGAACTATGAAAAATGCCTATTTTAGCCCCAGAAGTAGCAAAGAATCTAGACATAAAGGGAAAACACATGTTAGCTGACAACTTACAATGACTCTTCATTCTTAGGAACTGTGGTGCTTTTTTCTTATAATTTACATGCAGTGTAAAGTTCAGTCTATAATAAAATAGCTATGGACATTGTAGTAAAGTGCTTATTGTAAACCTGTGGTTTGATTTCTTTTTAAAACACCTTGGAGTGGAATTGGTTGGTCATAGAATAGATGTGTGCTTGTTTTGAAAACTTTCTAAAAAGCTGCCAAAGAGATTCCCAAAGTGTTCCAGCTATGTTGAAGGGTTTTTATTACTCCACATTCTCTTCTGTATTTGGTGGTGGTAGACTTTTTTCATTTAATCATTTTAGCATGCGTGTTGCTGTTTCGTTGTGGCTTTAATTTAAATTCTGGGTGAAAATAATGTTGAACTCTTTTTCATGAGCTTATTGTTATTGGCCATTTGTTTATCTTCACTTGTGAAGGACCTCTTCTTTTGCTAATTATTTATTGTATTGTTATTGTTGTTTATTGGGTATCAAGTACCTTCCATGTACTGCATACAGGTCATTTCTCAGGAATCTATCTGCATTGCAAACATTTTCATCCATTCTATTGGTGAATTCGCAGTGGTACATTCTCACAGCGGTACTTAATAGATGTACAGACATCTTTAATTGTGATGAGATCCAAGATATTGTTTTGTTTGTTTACTCCTTTCTGTATTTGCTCTAAGAAACCTTTGCCCATTTCAAACGTATGAATACATTATTCTATACTTTGTCCTAGTAGCTTTTTTTAAAAACTGTTTTGAAATAGCTTTAGATTTACAGAAAATTTCAGACAATATCTAGAGTGCCAGTGTGCCCTTCACCCAGCTGCTTCTGATATTAACATCATACATGACATGATACAGTTATCAAAACAAAAAAAATGATATCAGTAAAATATATTAACTAAACTATGGGCTTTGTTTGGGCTTCCCAGTTTTGTACCTAAGGTACTTGTGTTCCAGGATCAGTCCAGGACACCACATTGCATTTGGTGGTTATGACACCTTTGTGTTCTCCAGTCTGTGATAGCTACTCTGTCTTTCCTTATCTTTTATGACCTTGATGTTTTTGAAGATTGCTTCAGGAATTTTGTTGAATAACCTTCAACTTGGGTTCATCTGAAATTTTATGATGATTATATTGAGGTTATAGATTACTGGGAAGAATGAATTCTAAAGAGGTAATGTATTTGCTTGTTGTTTCTAATAGAGGTTTTTTTTTTTTAATATGTGTGTTTCTTAACCAAGTTCCATTAGTTTACATACATGTTAATTTTTTCATGGTATAGGTTTTCTCCCTTCAGGTGTGGCCACCATAGTTCTCCCATTACCAAACCACCCATAGTCTTCCACCATAGTCCACTGTGCTCTCCCCCCGCCCATTTTCTCCTCTTCCCCTCTCCTTCACCCTCCCCTTCTGGATGCTTCAAATCTGTGGTCAGCTTTTAGGGATCAGTTTTAAAGTTTGTCATTGTCTAATCCTTTGTTTGATTTCTCTATATTCCACGTATAAATGAAACCATCTGGTATTTGTCATTCTCCTTCTAGCTTAGGATAATTTCTTCCAGTTCCATCGTTGTTGTCACAAATGGCATGAGTTTATCTTTTTTGATCACTGAATAGTGTTCCATCGTGGAAAAAAGGAACCCTCTTATACTGTTAGTGGGAATGTATACTGGTATAGCCCCTGTGGAAAGAAGTATGGACATTTCTCTAATAGTTTTTGTTTGTTTGTTTGTTTGTTTGTTTTAAGTTTTTATGTTTAGGTCTATGGCTGCCTCGAATTCTACTTTTGTGGAAAAATGCTTGCTGGGAGTTTTGACTGGAATTTTCTTTAATTTCCATATCAATTTGTGAAGAGTTGACATCTTAACAGTATTGAGTTTTCAGTTCATGTATTTATAATATGTCTATTTTTTAAAAGTATTTAGCTTCTCTTAGCATTGGTGCAGAGATTTTAATATAAAGGTCTCGCATATATTTTGTTGGTTAGCCCCAAGTATTTTCTATGTTTGATACTTTCATGAATTACATTTTTAGAATCTTTATTGCTAATATTTTCAGTTTGTATCCTGTGATATTACTAAATTAATTTATCAAAGCTAGTAATTTTTGTGTAGATTTATTCAGACTTTTTTACAAACACACAGATCATCATTGGATTTTTGATTCATCCTTCCCAATATGTATGCTTTTTATTTCTTTTGCTTGCCTGATTGCACTGGTGTGGGCCTCCAATAAAAGTGTCCAATAGCAGACATTTTTATTTTATTCTCAACCTTAGGGGGAAATATTTAATATTTCACTGTTAATTATTATTAGCTGTAGATCATTTTTGTAGATGTCCATTGTAGACTGAATACTATCTACTCCATTCCTAGTTAGCTGATTTTTTTTAACTTAAATGAGTCTTGTAATACTAATGTCTTAGGTAATTAACATAAATGATGTGTCAAGTGTTTTCTCTGCATCTACTGAAACTATCATGAATTTCCCCCCTTAATCTATTAATGTTATGAACTACGTTTGATTTAAAACCCTAACCCTTATTCTTGGAATAAGCTCTACTTAACTATAGTGTATTATCCTTTTTATATACTTCTAGGTGATATTTTGTTAATTTTTTTGCATTGATTGTAGTGAGGGATTTTGGTCTCTTACGATGTCTTTGGTTTTGGTACTAGGATTATAAGGACATTATAAAATGAGTTGGGAGGCTTTCTTTTTTTCTTTAAAAGAGTGTGATGGTTGGCATTGTTTCTTTTATTAATTTTTGGAAGAATTTAAAAGTGGAGGCATTCAGTCATACATTTTTCCTTTGAAGAGTTAATTGTAAATTCAATTTCTTTAAAAGGAGATTTATCATAGTGTTATAGATATTCTTTTTTTCTTCTTGTGTCAGTTTTGGTAGCTGGTATTTTAGTTGTTGAATTTGTTGGCATAAATTTACACTCTTATTATGCTTTTAATTTTTGTACATCTGTAGTGATATCCAGTTTTATTTTTAGTGTTGATAATTTGTTTTCCTTCTCTTTTTAAACTGTCAGTATTTCTAGATTGTTATCAATTTGATTAATTTCTCAAAATTCTGACATTGTTGGTTTTATTTCTGCTTGTCAATTTTCTTTTCATTAATCTCCTGATTTTTATTATTTTCTGTCTTTCACTTACTTTGGTTTTGCTGTGAGGAACTGTGTTATTTTTAACCAATGTCTTTAAAAATGATTAATTAGTGTGAAATACTTTTAAAATAAGGAATGATTCTTTTATAAAGAATGTTATTGGTAAGTTGAATTTGATACTTTTTTTTAATATGTGTAAAGTTCACCTATCAGACCTAAAGTAATTGGAACAGACATGGCTGCTCTGGTCTGAGGATTGTATTATTTCATAGAAGGAACCACTCCATATTCTACAACCCATTCTAGAACTGGCAGAATAACATCTCTTGAAAGATATATGTAAAAGGACCTACGACAGATCTTCACACAATTAAATTAATTTGAAACATGAAAATTATGGATATAGTTTTAATTGATGTGTTCAACTGTGGGCATTGATGTGAGAAATATGGTAATTACACCTAAGAGATAAACATTAATAGTTTTATGTTCACAGATCATCCATAAAAGAATTAGATGCCCCAAATGTTTTCATCTATGTTTTTTATGAGGGAGAACATTACAGTTGAGGGAAATGACTCCATAGTACTACTGGGAATTAATGATTATTGTCTATATTCATAAAAGCTAGTCAGTAACCTAAGGTGTAACATAAAGCAATAACAATAATGATTAGGATTAATAGTACCTCCTGCCTCTCAAAGCATCATAACCAGGCATTTTAATTCCCCAGATGAAAATCACCTTTTCTGAGGGGCCACAGAGAAATAAAATGGTTTTGGATGACTAAGACGTAGTTAAGATATCCAAGTTCAGTCTTCATACTAAACTTTTCCTGATGATTTAATGTTTTTGTTCCTTCTATGCCTTTTCAAAATACTCTTTGAAAACAAGACTAAGGTATTTAAAATGTGCCACTGGAGTCTGCTTCTGCTAGGTTTTGGTTTTGAGTACCTACGTGTACTCATCTTTCGTATTGTACTTTCATAATGTAAACATTTTGTGAAGAAGCTTTAAGTGTCAGACTTCTGTGGCAGTCATTTAGTGCTTATTTGTGTTCTGCTTGTCCATCTTATCTCATAAATACTGTTTTCAGAATGCAACGATCAAAGTTGTTACTGAATCAAAGACTGGAGCAGTAATATTACAAACCCTCACCCTAAAATAGTGCTTTTCTGATTGTGGCACTGTCTTTTTGAAAGGTAGGAGTGGAACTTTGTATGTAGTGACTTGATCAGTAATTCCAACCTCTGAGTGTCTAAAGAATTAAAATAGAATTGGACTCTCAATGTTAAACTTCATGTAGTAAGTACACATGTTGATTTACAACAATGTACATCTGAAACTACATTCTGTTATAGTGTTACTTCAGTATAAAAAATTATTAAAAAAAATAAAGAACCAGGATCTGGATAATGGAAATGCTTCTTAGTACAATTTTAAGACCATGAAATGTGATATTGAAGTAGCCTAATTGAAATTACTTCAAAATATTTTATTTGGCCACAAATACTCCCAAGACATTTCAAACTTTGATTGATCACCTGTTCCACATTGTCTCCAAAGCCAAATACTTGTATTTCAAAAACTTTTCTGAATTATCAGGACATAATCAAAAGATACACAGCAATGTTAAGGGCAGGCCAGAAAATAACAACCAACACTCTATATTTTGTTTCACAACTGCAATCAGAATATATATTTCAAATAATAGGAGAGAATTGCTTGGTTGAAGGAACAATAAATTATGTGTTCCCTTTAGAAAACCACAGTGAAAGAGAAAGACTGTTTTTTTCCTTTCTTCCTTTTCTATATCAGAATTGATTGTGCACTAACGTATTACTGCTTTGTTAGATTTTTTTCTCATTCTAGTGTTTTTATTTCTGTAATATTTTCATGTAATAGCTAAGAAATAAATGCCCAATAGAAAATTTTTCATGCTTCTTGTGGAACAGATAATGCAGTTTCCATGTCAAATAGCTAACTACTTTTTATCATGAACTTTCTTACTAGGCAATGTATCTCATGTAGAAATGTGCAGAATTCTGGCTACTACTAATAAGATACATACCCATTACTTTCACATATAATCAGAGTATTGTAAATTCTGATACTTTGTGGCCATTTTTGATATCAGAAACTCTGACAACCTGTTTAGAAATCTATCATTAAATTGGTAATTATCTGTTGTGATAAATGATTATATGATAAGCTTTTTAGTGGATACAGGAAAAATTATATATATATTTCTATATAATAATATGTATGTGTACATATATACATAATACACATATATTTGCTTCTTCAGAAGAGTTTCATCTGAGAGACAAGGCTGACACAAAGGAAACAAGATTATAACTCAAAAACAAAAGGGGATATAATTGAGTAGTCAGACTTTCTTCTAATTACCTATTTTCTAATCCACTCTCCCATACTTAGTGCTAAGGAAGCCCACCTATAAGAGCTACATAAGAATCTCCTACCTTTTGGCCTCTGGTTCAGCTCAGCCAATGAGGTCAGAGAGAGAGAGAGAGAAGAATGTGGTCTCATCTTATCTCCTCCCCTCCCTCAAGCCCTTTGTAACTAGCTTTAGGCTGTCACTGCCCCTTTGTTCTAACCTCAGGCAGAGTGCTGCAGTAGCTCCTGGCTCCCTACCCACTGAAATGGAATAGGCAAATAGTCTTTCTGTTCAACTGTTAACCTACCAGGTCCTTGTTTACTCAACCTGTCAGGACCCTGCCTCCCCAGTGGGCTCCAGTGTTCAGACAGGTTTTATGAGGGGAAATTCATGTCAGCCCTAGAGTTTGGGGTCCAAGATGGAGAACAGCATGAAAACACACACACACACACACACACACACACACGCACGCACGCGCGCGCGCGCGTGCGTGCACAAAAACCTAGAGAACTGGACATTCTAGTTCTACAGAGATGGGTGGCATCAGGGAGTCCTTGGCCTTAATATCAGGCCCTCACTTTTGCAGTTATCTTTGCCTTGTGGCCTTGCAAAAATGAGGTTATCTCATTATGAAGATTTGAGGTGTCCAGAATTGATGACCCAGAGATGTTGCTGCTCCTAGAGAGATAGCTCATAATTCTGCCCCAGAATGTTGCCTGGCTATGTTTGTAAAAGCATGATCCGATAGTGTGATTTCCAAGGACCAGGGTGTCACTGACTCTGTGCTTATGCTCTGTGTGCATTCTGCAGGTGCTTGGGAAATCATGCTAAGAAGTTCTTCCATGGACACTTTTTAGGTGTCTCTCCATCTCTGCAAATATTTTTCTTTGTCTCTGTCTCTTACTCTGTTTGGTTTTTTTTGGCGGGGGTGGGGGGAGTGGGGAGGACAGTAGACACCTGCTGTGCACCACATCCTGCTTTAGGTGCTGGAAACATACTGATGACCATGGCTGTAAAGTGTCTTACCCTCCGGGGCTTGTGTTCTAATGAAGGAGAATATAATGTTCCTAACTAGTAAATGATGAGATTTCAGAGTAGTAAGTGGGTTGATCAAAATAAAAGGAAGTGAGGGATGAGGTGATGGACAACAAAGAAAGGAGGGATTTTAGCGAGCTAGTTAAAGAAGAGATTTAAAGGGGTGATATTTCATCAAGGAAATGAGTAAATGCAAAGGGTTCAGATAAGAAATCGCATCCTAAGTAGAGTATTTTCTTTTAAGCTGAACTGTAGTTTAGGGCAATTCAACTTTGAAATGCTGAATATCATATGCTGTTTGTTTTCCCAGAAAAGATCCTTTTGAGCTTGAAAAAAAAATGCAATACTAAAAAGTGCAAAACATAATATAATCAGCACCTGGGCATTTACTATCCAGAGACAACTTGTTCATTTTGGTTATTTTATGAAAGAAATAAAAGAAAGATTAATTTATGGGGGCTCTCCTTTTTGTGGGGGTCCTTTGTTTAAAAAATAGTAAGAAATTCACTGAATAACTTTGGTAATATTTCACATATGTGTTTTAAATTACATGAATAATACTCTCCTGCCCATATCATTGTATAATTTGCCCTTTTTTTGTTAAATATGTTTTCAGCTTTTATCCCTATTAATAGAGGTCACTTTGTATTTCTGTATTTCTTATGTCAATTATTGTTAGATGCTAACATATAATTTAGTAAATAGTAAATATTTAGTAAATAGTAAATATTATATTTAGTAAATATATTTTAGTAAATAGTGAATAATTTTTAATTTTTTGTATCTCTATAATTTTAAGACATTTGTATTTATTTTCTCTTGGAGTCTTCAGTGTGTATTTCCCAAAAATAGTTAGAACATTCTCTTACATAACCACAGCAGAGTGATCAAAACCAGGAAATTGATATTAATGTAATGCTATAATCTGCACACTTTAATTTTTTAAAATGTTCTGATGATTTTTTTTTCTTTTCCTTGGTAGAGTGTCCACTTCAGACCATGTTCTGCCCTTAGTTGATATATCCCTGGAGCCTTTTTTAGTGTGCTTTAACAGGCTTTGTCTTTCATGATCTAAATATTTTTGAAGAGGCCAGTATTTTATAGATTGATATCTTCATTGCATTTTGGGCAGGAGACAATGCTGATCTTTCTCAAAGTGTCATATCCAGAGTTTCATGATACTGATTTGTCCCATTCCTAGTGACATGAACATTGTCACTTGGTTAATGTGATCTGCCAGCGTTAACCACTGAAGTTATTAATAAGAATTACCAGTACATATCTTTGAGACTATGTAGACATATTAGTTTCATCAAGACTCTCTAGTTTTAGCATCCATTGATGATTTTTGCTTAAATCAGTTTTCATAGTGGTGCTTATCAAATTGTACTCACCAAATTGTTTTGTTCTACATTTATTAGCTGGCATTCCTCTGTGAGGAAGAACTTTCTTTCCACCTATATATTCAACTAGTCAGTATGTATCATGAATTTTTATTTTATTCAGTGGTCTATAATTGATTATTCACATTATTTTAAGGCTCAAATTCACCTAGATTTGATGGGGAAGGGTTCCTTCAATTTGGCTTGCTTGCATTTGACATATCACCATTATTCTTCATTATCCTCTTTTCTGATACAGGGTTTTCTAGAATCATTTTGTAATTCTCCAACCCCATCCCTAATATCAGTCATTTCTCTAGGGAGTTCTGTTTCCTTTTCTTGGAAACACAAAGATTCAAAATTGCTAGCACATATAACTATGGGAAAACATACTACTCAGAATTCAGTATCTGTTTGCTATCATTATATAAAGTTCCTACTGTATTAGGCACAATAGTAGATGGAACTAAATAAGTCTCTGTCCTTGTAACTCAATTACTTCCCTCCTTCTCCTATGTGAGAAGAAGTGATACGCAGTTGACTGAGTTGCATTGTCTTTCAGAACATGGTAAGGGCTCGAGAATGCAGGCGATGATGAGATGTGGGGTTTGTGGGGAGTAAGTGTTGGGAAGGCAATTGGGGATTGTCCTTTCTCTTCCCTCTTTTGGTACATAGTCCTTGTCCTTACAAAGTGGATAGACCCTCACACTCATCTTTGTACTCTCCTTATTGGAAGTATATGGGTTAGCTATTGCTGCATAACAAGCCACCTCAAAACTTAATGGCTTAAAGTAAATATAATAATTTATTTTCCTCATGGACATGTAGTTTTGGCAGAAGAGGAATCAATTCCTAACAGAGAAATAGTAAGCTAAGAATATGTTATCATTTGAGGATGTATGACCCTGTGAGATTTTTCCCCTCATTAAATTTATGGTTTAAATCATGTAGACCCATGTCTTCTTCATACCCTAGTGATTTCTGATCTCGAGGGATCATCTGGTGAGAAATTTAACTCCAGCTATTTGGGTTTAAAAATATGACCTTTTGAAAGCTCTGAATGATTGGAAGATACCCTAATGAGGAAAAATCTTCATAATCAGTGGTGCAGAGAAGTTATTTATTGGATCTTAATAGGGACACACAGCACAGTTAATAGAGATGAAGAAATGTTGTAACGAGTTACGTGGTGTTTGGAAGCACGTATGCCCCAAGTGTGACTTTTGGTTAATAATTTTTACTAATGCAAATTACCAAGTGACATTTATGGACTGTGTTTGTCATCAAGCATAAAATTTTAGCTAAATGTAGAACTATTGATCATTTGTTTCCTGGGCAAATATTTTCCCATGGGTCACAGTGGATTTTTGCCCTAAGCCTCTAATAATGCTAGGTTCTTACATTAATAAATAGAGCAGTTTTACTTTTATAGGCTAAGCATTTGGAGAAATCAGACTCACCATTCCTCAGTAATGTGAATGTAGCCTTATTTTCCTTTGGGCTAAAGAGCAATATATTACTCCCATTGCTCTCTGAATTACTTTTACATGCCAAGGAATACTCTTTCTGAGGCTTGGTATCCTGGCTATAGATGGATTTCTGTTCCTCTCTTTTCATTTGGGCACTTCCCCCTGCCAGCTATTACTTTGTGCTTGTAAATGCTGCCACTCAACAAGGCAGGCCTGATGAATCATCAGAGAAGTTAACCTTTACCATATAGAGCTTTTAAAATGTTAAGTTGCTTTCAAATACCTTGTTCTACTTGGAATTTTACATCACATCCCTAACTTCGGGAGGTTCTGCCCTGCCTAAAGTAGCCTGGGTATTGGGTTTTGTCTCTGTGGTGCGTATTTTCTGCATATATAGGTCTTCCCATCTAGCCTCTTGACTACCTGCTCAGTGCAGCCCATTAGTTACCACTGAGCATTCATTCAGGTGATGATGGTTGATACTGCTGGGTACAGCAGCTTATATTTTTAAAGGAATGTTCTGTAGTAATATATTACATCTGAATTTATAATTCATTTTAATATGCAGTTCAAATATAGATCAGTTAAATTTGGCGTGGATCTTGGGACACAGGAACCCCCTACTGACTATACAACCTTCCTACATGGAATTTTGCATATCAGAGGGGTCATCTCCTGCCATGGCAACCAAACCCACATCCTTTTCCCTGCCTATTTCAGTGAACATAAAAAGTGCAGATCTTTAAATGGGCATAAATGTTCAACAAAATCAGTTGGATCTGTTGGGACAGCTAGTTTGTAATTTCCTTTTTCTTCTCATTTTTTGAGTGCTAATCCTTATTTAAAAAATCTTTTCGTACTAACTCTTGGTATGTGCTCAGGTTTATTAAAAAAATAACACATAAATGTAATAGATCAAACATAGTTAAAAGAGATTGGGATGTGATAGCCACACACAAAATCACATAGGCCCTCGATGCCATGACTCCTGCAATACAGTGCCAACCCACTGTCAAAGACAAAGCATCAGACAGCTGGCAGAATAAATGGACTAATATGATCCACCCAGGAAGCCCACACCCCAGCAGCTCTGCCTCAGACACCACACTGGGTTATTATACTGTATGCACAAATCAAAAGCATTTTTATGTCTTTCTTAACATTTGTGTAAAAGCATTCTTTTAAGATTCTGCAGTTAAACTTCACCAGTCATCAGAGTAGACTTGAATAGGGAGGAAGGAATTATAGAATTCCTAATTCAGTATTTGGAAAAATATGTGATTTAGCTCTCATTAATTAATTTGTCCAATTAAAAAGCACAGCCAATTAGAGCTCCTGAAATCATCACAGTTAACTTAGTCTACTGAACCACAATGCTATTCATAGGTGTCTTAGAAAAGGATGTAAGGTACCTTAATGTAATTCTTAGAATTATTACACAGTAAGTAAAATTGACTCTGAGCTCCTTGCCAGCCAAAGTGAAAGGGGATATTTGAAGCTTTTCAAGAGTCATATTGTCCTTAAATATAAACCTAGCCTCTTTGGAGAAGCAAAGATTTTCCTCATACTGTAGTCTGAAAGTTTCTACTCCTCCATGTCCTCATAGGCAATACCATAGAGACAATAATGTGACTTCCTTGCAATAACTAGAAACCTTTTTATCCAGATGTTTTTGTTGTACCCATTTGTAAAGATAGTGATCAAATATTAAATTACAGCACAGTGGTATTGAAGGATAAATACATGGCTATTTTACTTCTACCCTATCTAGATCTTTCTTTAATGCTATACTAAATACCTATATGTTACTATATAATAAACTATGTTAAATTTTTGATCAAGAATAGTTTTTTAAAAATATGCTTGGGAATGAAATCAAATGAATAATAAAATAATATTAACTATACTTAGTGAATATATAATGGAAGGATAGCTTTCTATTATAGTCCAAACAGAAGAATATTCATTCTTAAATATTAAGAATGCTTTTCCCCTGAATGGTCATTTTAATACTATTAATATTTAGTGAGTAACTTGTGTGACAGAGCATACCATGGTTATGTTCCTTTCAATCTAAATCAGCACATTTTATATTCAAGATTCATCTCAGATATTGCTGCTATATATGAAAAGATAATTTTCAAAATGTTTTGATCAGTGACATGAATAAAGGCTTGAAAATGATATTCAGGGGCATACAGACAACCTATTACTGATTTTGGATCAATAGGCAAGAAGTTAAATAGGCAACACAGATTCAAAATTATTATGGGTAATGGGAGAAAATGGGCAAATAAAAGTCATGAATAGAAAATTTTCTTAAAGACATAAGATAAACTGTAAGCATACTGATCATAAGGACAGTTCTCATTCATTTGAATCGAAATAGAGAGTAAAGTGTCAAGATTCCCCCTGCTTGGAAGGAGGAAGTTGAGAGGGTGTTCTGTAGTACTATGTGGATGGGTATAGTGAACCCAAGACAATGTAATTAGCAAATATTTGTGTCATATTAAGAGAAACACTCTTCAACAATTCAGAATCTCTTACTAAAATGGTGAATCCAATGTTAGTTACGTAGGATTAGAAAAAGTGAATAGTAAAACCTCCACAGGCAAGCAAGTGAAGTAATTGCAAGACTGGTTACATGATTCACGGTGAAGCATTATGGGAATGTGGGTTATTTAACCTGGAGAGAAAAATAGGTTTTTCTAAACTAGTGTCTAAGGAATAATGTTTTGGTAATACTCAAAATACTTCATTTTAATCTTGTGCATAGAATGAGTTTTGCATGAACTTGTTAATTATGTAAAGTGGTAAAATTGTACACAATACACAGAATGAATTAATATTCAAGCAATGTACACAGTTTTCATAATTTTAACATCTTTTTATCAGTGACATGATAAATATATGGGAGTCTTCAAACATGAGGAAGAATGGTTGTTTTCCACTTCAATTAAGAATAACAGGAACTCTAAATGATTAAGGAGAAATAGTTATACATATTATTAGAATTCAATTGCTTGCCACTAAAGGGTTGGGGGAGTTGATTTTCAAGAATATAGTACATATTTGCCCAGCATGTGGTAGAGGTGTAAATTTGTTGTACATTAACAGGTGGAAGTGTTGGTATGGTATGTAATAGCTCCTTATTCATCAATACAGTTCTAAGATGATGTGTAACTCAAACTTTGAGAGCACCAGAAGCAGTAAGTCATGCATGGATGTATATAAATATGAGAGAGAGAGGGTGTGGGGGAAAGATTGCAGTGAATTGTTTTATACAATTGTGAGAAATATCTAGACAAGTAAAAATTCACAGGGAAGGTCACATCAGGAAGGGCAGGTTGGAAAATCTTGGGCAGTTGATACTGTAGTTCACTAGTGAAACTAGTAGAATTTCTTCTTCAATTCTGTTCTGAAAGCTTTTCATTTGATTGAACCAGGCCCTCCTACATTGTCCAGGATAATCTAGTTTACATAAAGTTAGCTGATTGTGGTTGTTTAAAACATCTACAAAATACTTTTACAACAACACAGAGATTAGTTTGACTGAATAACTGGGGGCTATAGCTTGAGACGTGGACACATAGAACTGGTTATCCCAGATGGACAGGGGTAGGACCATCTTGGAAGACAACATGTTTGCCCTACAGTAACCACTCGGTAGTTGGGAAGTCTAGGTTCAAAGCCCAACTCTGGCCCTTCCTAGCCCTGTGTGTGCAGAGCACATTTTTAGCCTCTCTTTGCTTCACTTTTCTCATATATATAAAAAATGGAATTAATGCTAACTGTGTGGAGTTCTTCAGACAGTCAAGTGAGTACTTGGTATGTAAAAGTACTAAATTAAAGGTAGCTTTCATGGTTTGATATGTTTTAAGCAATTGTGAGAGTTTTGTCTTCACGTTGATTCAGTGGCATCGAGAAATGTAAAGAATGCCTAAAAATCAGCTGGATGGAATATTAGGGAAGCAGTTGGAGTATTTTAGTGTAGTACTTAAAGGTTTCCTCCTATATCTTCAGCCACACATTAGTAAGACCTGCTTTTAATGTTTTATTGTGCAGATCCAAGATGATCAGCTTATTTATCAAACACAGGAATAAAAAAAATATAGTAAGTGGGAGTGATTCTCTGGTGGTATTGGAGGACAAGGTCCACAATAACATCGGTATGAATATCAAGTGGAGTCATTACAGTCTATGATGCTGGTGTGAAAACCAACTGAATTTGTAATGATGGGACTCTTAAAATAATGTATTGCTTAGGGTGTGAGGAAGTGGAGTGCCTAATTTTTTAGTTGGTTTATTGCAGCCTTTAACAAGCATGGCTTCTAGTAATTTTAAATTAAACTCATGAATATCTGTTATAGTTTTTAAATATAAAGTTCAAACAAAAGCCTTATATTGCTGCTTGGAGGAATGCACAGCACATCTCTGTGGGCCTGAAGCTAGGAATAAGCATACCAGACCAAAAGGGACAGCAGACAAGGATGATTCCTCCTTGGCACTTTGTAATAATCAACATCTGAGATGGTAATAGAAGAAAACGTAACTGATGATATGATATTAATTCCTGAGGGAGCGGGAGGGAGGATGGAGGGATAGGGAAGAAACATTTGAACTGAGAACGCCAGGCAAATGCACAGATGTCTGCCCTTGCCCTTACATGTGGAAGGTCAGTAAGATCAAGAGGACTGATGTGTAAGCTTTTGTTGACAGTTTTTCCTCATACTAGCAGAATTAGACTGGCAGGCACTTGAACAGACATCTTGAGGGCAAGTCCCTGAAGACTTGCCACCAGGAAGAAAGAGCAGCAGAGACTCCTGGCTGCTGGCTGGTGCACTCTCATCAGGTGTCCCACAGAGATGTAGGCAGCAGGTTCCGCTATTTGAATGATGGCCTTTCAGCATCAACTGGTGTTTGCCCCAAGAGATACTGAGAGGGAAGGATATAAAATAAGTTCATTCAAAATCAAATACAGAGTCCCAAACCATAGTGCATTTTGAGGTAGGACACTTTTTCTGCACTCTAAATTTAACCCAGTGTTATTCGTTTATAAGTACTGTCTTCAACCTTTAGAAATGAGGATTTGCCATTTAATGGGAGATAAGTATTTTATTGTAAAGACAGAGGACAATATCCTTACTTTGTTATTCTTCTGAGGTCCAGACCCTGTTTTGCATTGTGTATTGAGCACCTAGGAGGCACAGATTCATTTCATACCCAGTAGACCCAGCATTTACACATGAAGGTCGAGGCTTGGGGAAGCCTTAGGTCCTATTCCCAGTAGATAGTCAATGGCTAAAAAAATCAGAAATGATGACCAATTTCTTGTTTTATACTCATGAGCCCATGAAGGCAGAATAAGTGAAAAGGACGTTTTCAAATGAAGGATAAAATTCTTAAAGAAGATATGCAAAGTGATTGATTGAAACTTAGCAAATTTAGGCAACAAATTACAAGTAATTGAATTCTTTCTTCATTTATAAGGCTGTACTCTGCTGGAAATATCTTAAAATGAAGTCAGATAGCAGAAAAAATATAATAGAGGAAGAATTGTTCATGAAATATTGTTTGGAAGGCTTGTAATTGGGGACATCAGCAAGTTGTCAGCAGTTGTAAAATAGAACATTATTCCATTCATATTGACATGATTCAAGATTTAAGCCTACGGGGTATTTATTCAGCACATTGATACCCCAGACCTTCACAACAAGTCTGCTATAATTAATGAGCTTAAAGTAAAACTCAGAGGGAAAATGTATTGAATAGCTGGGCAGTCATTTTAAAATCTAGCTTTTTGAAAAAGAATAGCCCTTCAAATTTCTATACGATTTTACTAGTGTATTAGACACCTATGTTAATGGAAGTTTATAAAGATGTTATCAGTTTTATATTTAATTTCTGGAGCTATAGTTTCATTTGGTTTATGAAACAACTATTTTTTAAAACTTTTGATTAATTCCCACCATTTTCATAATTTCCTATAAGCAAGATACTTATTTCACTTATTATTTTTAAATAATATATTTAATATTCACTTACTATTTTCTCATCCTCTCAACAACTATGTATAGAGTGTTTACTATTGCCAAGCACTGTTGTAAATTCTGGCAAAAAGCTAAAAAGAGTCTATTTCTATGTATAATTGATTTCCAGATGCACATTTTCTAACACTTTTAACATCTCTGAAATTGGAATATGTCTGATAATTTTTTGTCATAATTTGGTTGGTTGATTATTTTCTTTAAAAACGATACACAACATTGTAAGCATTTAACAATTGTCAACATCTTATAATTGTTTGAATAGCAGGTAATAACACAATTATAAGTACTCATATATATTGATGCACTTAAGCAATATTTCATACTTATCTACTAAGAATATTGAGACTATTCTTCCAAGAATCATTGTTGTACCTCTGGGGAAAAAAATGATTCCAATATAGAATGCATCGTGTGTCCTTTGTGCTTGCAAATTGAGAGCTTAAAAACAAAAACAAAAACCCCTATTTAAATTAGTAGATAAAATGGGACCCAAGAGAATACAAATACTAAACTTTCCTATATTTCTTCCCTCATTATGCATGAGGGGTTTTTCAAGACAGCTTAATCATTCTCAGTGTTTGTATTATGTAGGATGTACATATATTACTGTTTGTATGTACATATATTACTGTTTTTTCTTTGTGTTTTATTCTGTGACTAAAATCAATTTAATTACTTTATTATATTGCTATAAGTAAATCCAATTATGAAAGTCTGGATTATTCAAGAAAGTTAAATTAGGAGGTGGTTCTTCCCTTTGAATGTGGAATTGCCATAGAATTTGCTCAAATGGGACATTTAAAATCAACTTTGATTCACAGAAATTCAGTTTGCATGCAATCTTAAAAGCATGCCTGTCATGTAAAATGAGGTACACCTGCATTGATGAGTTACACCTGCTTTGTTGAGCTGAGTCAACAATTGAATTCAACTGAATATACTCAAACATAGTCTGCTGTGTATTCATGTAAAACAATGTTTAAATACATACATTTATATGTGTGTCTACATATGTGTGTAGATATTATTCAAAAGAGTAACCCACTGAGAATTAGAATTTATCACTCATTGATTTCAAAGAAATGTTCAATTTCTCTGATCATCAAAAAGAAATATTTTCTCCATTTTACATGTATTACAACTCAGTGCTAATTATAGCATGTGACTTCCAGATTTTAAGAATTCATAGGGCTATAAATTATTTATATTGTTTATTAAAGTTTTACTTTTTTAGTGCATGTACTTAAAGTTTAAACAATCATGAGAAAACATACTTCCAAATATATCTAAAAATTTACCTTTAGTGAACACTACTAATGACCCCTACACATAGGGTTCTGTAGGAGCACCCAGAAGGGACCTCTTTCAGACTGAGGAAGAAATTATATCCAGGCAGAAACTTCAGTGATACATAGCAGCAGAGGGGAAAACATTTGCAAAACCTAGACATGTAGGCAAGAACTGAAAGAAATTGAACAGAGCTGTGAAGGGAATTAAGAGAGATAAATCTGGCACAGATCATGAAATGCCTTCTTACCTGTGACAAGCAGCTACCCTTTTCTTCTCACGGCACAGCCACTGCAGTGTCTCAAACAGCAAAGTGACGTGATGAGATCAGTGTTTCAAAAAGATCACTATGACTCCAGTGAGAGAATCCACCAGAGCTGTGTTGGATGCAGGGAGGTGTGGCAGGAGGTGACTGCATAAGACAGAATGGAAGTGTGAGCTAGACTGATGACTGCAGGAATGGGTAGGAGGGTCCAGAGGGTAGAGATCTTCAGGAAGACTTGGTGAGACATTGGATTTGGGGTGGCTCCCAGAACCTGAACTTGGGCAGCTGGTAGGATGGTGGTGCTGTGCATTGAAAGAGTGGACACTTGAGGAAAAGGTTGGACTCTGGGGGTCAAGATAATGTTCTCTTTCTATGTGGAGATGTTCCATTGGTCATGGAGAGACAGGGTAAACAAAGGTTTAGTAGAGCCATCAGGGTCTGGCAGAACTTACTAGAGCCTGGGAGTAAAATGTATGCAGACATAAATAATTGTGCCCAAACACCCAGTCTGTGAGCTATGTTTAGATTTCCTCCAATTATACCCTGTAATCCACAAGTGAATGATAACATGGTAGAGGATATAGATTTCAAATAAACTAAAATAATGCATTGGGAACACAAGCCCAGTATACCTTAGAAGGGTTAGAGGTGGGAGTGGGAAGCAGAGAAGACAGAAGAAAACTCCCATCAAAAATAACCTTGTCTTATTCCCTTACTGCCATATCAGTGAGACTCAGTGCAATAAATTCATAGCTAGATTGCATGTGTGCACGCATATATGCATTCACACACACACACGTGTGCATGTCTACTTGTTCTGTTCTTTTAAATGTCAAGGAGGGACATGGCCATTAGAGGGGACATGCATCTTTACAGTCTTGTTACTGATCCTGTGCTTTCAGCTCTTTAGGAGGAGGAAAATAAGTAACATTGTACATTCTGTGGACTTTTTCTACTGACCTGCCACTATGGGAATGTGCCAGACCTATTTTGTGGAGATTGTCCAGCCTGCCAGACAGCATCTCCTCATGGACATTTCCCCCTTTGCTGTTCCCATGGCTACCTTGCTCTCCCTGCCCAGGCTAGCTATAGAAGTTGTTAGAACCACATTGCCAACATCCTGTGGCTCTCAGAGAATCCCAGGCCTGGTCTGGCCACCCAGACACTTCCAGTTAGTAATTGCCATTGAATCCAGTGCCCACTGAGTCTTGTTGGGCACTGCCCCAGCCCCCACAAGATAGTCCTTTTAGCTGACTCACTAAATGCGGAACGGGCTTTCCTCCAACAGGATCCTGAAAAGCATCTCTTTGGACAGGGGTCTTTGAAGGCAGCAATCATTTGTGTGAAGGAAAGAAGAAAAATAAGGAGCTCCTGAATGGGTGTAGGGGGGATGTGAATCTAAGAGCCACATTTGGGATGGAAAACAATTTTAAGTTTGAGAGCTTTTTCGGAGGTCACCTTAACCGAATTCATCATCTTCTAGCAGTTTCTGTATCCCAAACTCTATGCTTCTCCCGAGAGTATGGTAATTTAATTAAGGTCATTATTGGACTGAAATTGCAGTATCAACTTGTGTACTGTGATCATCATCATTTTGCTTTGTCACAAAATGATAATGCTGTCTTCACGCAAATGCAGTAAAATCTTGCAGTTCAACTTCTTATGGTGAGTTATAGCCTTTCATGGGATGCCCACATTTCCTGCACTTGAATTAAAATTCTTTTGGTGCCTTAATATTAGCCCCAATGATATAGGTTCTCCATGGGCTTGCCTTGAAATCTTTACAGAATCATTGTGGTGCAGTTATTAAGTGGTTATCCATGCAGCTTAGCTTAACAATCAGACCCTGAAAAGCCACTTCAGGGCTTTTAAAAACCCATTCTGATTTTTTAAAGTCTAAATAGCCTTGCTATTTCCAAATACACTTTCAAACTAGCTGAAGACATTTGTCTATGTAAGTATTCTAGCAGTTACTGTTTGATTAAATAGGAAAAAAAGCCACTTTGTTTCCCCAGAATTTCTGTTTCACAGGAATTTGACTTGTGACACCTGTATTTCTTAACTGTGGTGCTCAAAATTTTACTTGGGCCTGCATGACTTGCATAGAGTAGGTGAAAAAGGAGGTTCCATTTAGTTAGCTATTATTAAAACTAAAATGTAAAGCCAGTTGTGTCTTTCCTATAGAAGAATTGTCTGTTTTTTCCTTCAAATCCTTATGTCAGCAATATTTCTTTCATGATAACGTTTATTTATCAAAGTTTATGCTACTTTGACTTTTTATAAAATACCAGTGAAGATAAATGGATCGATTGACCCTAGGAGGGGTTTATTTATCCCTTTAGTCACACTTCAGTGGCAAAATCAATACCCTTCTGAAATATCTGATATTACAGTGGTTCCAGTAAATAGTGACATTTCTGAGATAAGTGCAAGGGGAACTAAAATTTATTATCAACTTAGACTTTTTAGTACCTGTATTGATTTTCCTGGAGATGCTTGTGAATTTTTATTTATCTCTAGCTGAGCAAGTGACCTTTGTTTCAGAAAACTGCGGTTTAAATTTGCCAAGATTAGCAGAGTTGGAAGGATTTGTGTATATTTGTGAACGTGGGGTGAAAGATGGAAAAGAATACTTGAAGAGGTTTTTTTGTTCAGGAGTGGGCTTTTTTTCCTTAACTGTCAACATTTGCATTCTTTTTGTGTTGCCAAATCCAGACATGACGAATCCACAGCACTTTTTAAAGCTGTCCTTGTGCACAGACCTGTGACAAGAGTTCTAGAGGAAATGGCATTTGAACTAGAGTTGGTTTGGACAATGAGATTAACATAAGCAGAGGCTTGAGGGAAGCAGGAAGCAAGTTGGGGTGCTTTGGGGGAGCAGGCAGGAGGAAAGGGGAGATGTGTATCCCTATTGGGGCATGAACAGTAATGAGAAGTGAAGTTGGCCAACAACAAGGGTGCTAGTCAACAGCTTCTTGAAGATAAACCTGAAGACAGTAGGATCTGTTTTAGAATTTTAAGCTGAGATGAAAAATATTGGGAAAATTTGGCCTGATGGTTGGAGATGTGGAGAGGAGGCGGCCAAGGAGGCTTCTCGAGGCACTGGAGCTAGATGCAGCCATGCAGGCTGGAGGCAACATGTGGTAAACCAAAGTATGTGCTTAAGTCCAGATAAGACTAAGGCTAGAACAAGAGATACTATGCCTAAGGGAGAGGCGATGGTAAAATAAGGCCTCCAAGAAGAGCCTGCTTATGGACGTGCTCTTCTTGATTACAAACTTATTCTCAGTGTTGGGATGATGGCTTCTTCTGTGCAGGGTCATGGACTGCTATGATGTCCTACAAACTCACAGTATCACAGAAGCTCTATGATGCAACCAAGCTAAGCCTCCCTAGTTTTTATTCAAGAACAGTAAAAGGAGGAAGAGAGAGGTAAGGGGAGGGGAAGAGGAACAGGAAGAAAGTAAAGATAGGGCACAACCCTTTTATATTGTAGAAGTAGCAACTGATGGTGTAGACATGTCTTATTACTTTAAGCAATGTACTGTAAGTCACTTCTATGAAATCTCTTATGTGCTGCCCTGTTTCCCCAGTATACAGAGAATACACAGTCCAAACCGTCCCTGCAGTTGATAGCCTGGCGAAGGGGGTCTGCCTGCCATGTCAGAGGTCAGACTTTATCAGCTATAAGGGTCCTCTGCATTGAGCCTGGTGGCCTCTCTGTAAACCTGATTTCAAAGGTCATTAAATTGAAAGAAATAATGTAAAAGTGAAGACTCTGATCCTTATTACACAAGGACAGCTCTTTCCTTTGCTTGTCTGAATTTCAGCATGTCATCTTTTTTAATCAAAGGTATGTTTCTATACTGTTACTGGCATGCACCTTAACTTCAAAAATGTGTTTAGATTTTCAAAATTATGTTCATTTTCTACTGTAGAACAGGAAAATATGCTGTTGACACAATTGTAAACAGGCATTGTGTTTCAGAGTTCAACTTGTGAGTAATTCAAAATATGAGCCCTTTAGGCTGGCAGTTCCATTTCTAAGAACACTTCCAGCAGAAATACCTGCACATGTGCACAAAGAACCTGAAACAGAAAAACTGTCAACAATCCAAATGCCTTTCTTTCTGTAGAGGAAAGATAAATGTATTGTGGTGTAAAAATATTGTATATTATCATATGCTAGTTCCACAAGATGGAGCAAATCTATAGGAACTGACACTGAAAGAGCTTCAAGAAATGTTAATGAAGCGCAGTTGCAAAGCCAGGAGGTAGTATGATTCCACTTTTATTTTTAAATAATAGGACATAAAACTATTAATAATTAGTTCTTTTTGGAGAGAGATACAGAGTAGTGCAAAGTGTTTCACATTTTAAAGTCTATTTGCTTTTGTACTCTGAAAGATTTAAAAGTACACACTTCTGTATTATTCAGTTGAGCTTATTGAAAATTTTTTCCAGAAAAAAAATGTCAGTCGAAATACTTACTACCAGATGCTGCCTTTCCTCCCTCATTCCTTCTTAAATAATGATTCAAGTTTTAAATTTAAATAATATAAAAAGCTGTACAGTGAAATTTCACCCCCACTCTTGTCTCATCTGCCCCTGTTTTCTCAAAATCTCCCCCAACATTAAACCTACCACCAATTACTATATATTACTTTGTATATCCTTCTGGAGTTTTCTTTCAGCAGATACAATCACATAGGAAAAAAACGCCCTCCATATTTCCCCTCTTCCTTTTTTCTCAGGTCCCATACCATTGTGTGAGCCTAAGGATGATGAGAATTAGGCAATCATGTTCTCTTTCTTGCCCACAATAGAGCTGCTTCCCAGGGTCACTTCTAACCACCACCCCACAGGTCCACATTCTCGCTCTGTGCTGTCCTGGGAGAACACAATGCTGGAAGCTGAGCCCATACATAAGATGATGTGATCCTTCAGTTATTCCCCTTATTCTCCATATTGTTGACCTCACAAGATTTTCTTTCATGCTCAGGATGTGTGTGCCGGTATCAGGACCATTCAGCCTTCAGGAAGAACCAGGAGAAGGAGAGGGTTTTGTGGCAAATGCTTGTTGGCTGAAGGAAAAAGGTGTAAATGATGGCACCTATGCTCCATAGTCTCATTATTATGACACCAAATAATTTTTGATTAGTGCCCACAAGTACAGGGAGAATTATAAATAGAAAATAATGTCTACATTCCTTGTCTACCTTTCAAAACAATTTATCTATTTGAAAATGTCTTTAATAATAATATCCTGATTTTCATTTGTCTGGACTAATGTATATCGTGCCTAAATTTTTGTTAAATCGCCCATGTTACCAAGGAGTTGCAATACTAAAAGGAGAACTTGGGTCTTCTGACTCCCCTACCTTGTTGGTGTTCTTGGCAGACATTCCAGAAACTCTGAAATCTGCCTTGCATTTGAATATTCTCACTTCCGTGAAAGTAGTAGTATAGTATATTTACAACATCATAGTTACCAAATGCTACAGCAAGCATCTGAGCTGTGATAAAGTGTTGGTAGTTACACCAAATTCCTAAAGAAGTAAGAAATAGATAAGTCATTTAAAATGTGTTTTTATAGTTACCAAGACAGAGCTTTAAAACACCTTCTTGAAGGAACTAAGGGAGAAGGCAGCCACCATTTTCTTTACGCAATGTGGAGAGGCAATTCCAAACACAGGAAGTTGGCTTAAGAAAAGTCATTCCAAAGAACCTAAATCATGGAATTAAAATAATCACTTTATTAAAATCAGTAGGTGTGAATGTCAGCCTCTATTATTATTCAGATAATTCTGTAAATAAGTGAGAAACAGTATAGAACAGGAGCTATTTTTCTTTTTCTGTAAACTGCCAGATAATGAATATTTAAGACTTTCTGTATCATCTGGTCTTTGCTGCAAATATTCAACTCTGCCGATCGAGTTGTAGCATGGAAGTTGCCATAACACATAAATGAATGGGTGTGTTTGTGTTCCAATAAAACTTTTATTTATAAGATCGATCTTAGGCTGGGTTTGACTTATTAATCATAGTATATGGATATATTGGGTTGTGGGAAAAGTCATGATGCATTTTTGCTTGAGAAACAGAAAAGATACTTCATGACTTTTCCGACAGCCCATAGAAGACCAGTTAAGAGTAAAGTAATAGTGTTTTCAATTTATTAGTCTCATAATGTATATAGTACAATGAGATTTATTCCATAGTTGTACATTTTTCTTTCTGACTCCTGGTAGGTGTTTGTTTTAAAACTTAAAGAACATGACTGTACATTGGAGGCACTGATTTAGTGTGGGACCTGACCAAGGACTTTTAAATTTCTTGTCTTCCCTAAAGCGAACAGACCCTTAAGCCATTCTTTGAGTGGATGCATTCCTACAAGGACTTCTGAAACTACTTCCATGCTGGTTTACTAGGAGTGTGAGTGGAAGGAGCCCAGATTCGGGAGTAGTAAATACAGGCAAATCTTTTAAGACCTCCGAGATGTTAGGCCATCTTTCTTTTGAAGATGAATCCCTGTCCTAGCAAACATATTAATATATCTCCGCATCCCATATTAAATACAGCATTGTGGTGGTGTTTTACTTGAATGCTAGACCATTTGTGAAAGCACTTTCATAATTTTGCTTTTAAAAATATTTTGTAGTAACTTATACTTTACAGTTGGTTTCTGTATCATTATCAGACAAACTCAGGTATAATAGACTTTTTAATGACTGCTTAATATAACTTAATCAAATTTTAATTAATAAAAGCGATGACTTGTTTTTCACATATTTAAAGATTTACTAAATTTGACATTATAACTTTCTTTTTTTATTTTGGAGTCAATATATTGTCTTTTCTTCAAGTCTCAAACATTTGTGTAGGACCTTAAAAACTTAGTAGATTTTAATGTCTAACATGAGATAGAATAATTCTGGACCTGGGTACAAATCCTGGCTCTCCCACCTGTGACGTTAGAAAGGTGCTTTCAGACTTTCTGAACCTGAGTGCCTTCATCTGTAAAATGGGTCATATATGCTTTCTTAATGTTGAGTGAGATGTCCACCTGCCACTTCCTTGATTTGCCACAGAGAGCAGGTGGAAGGTTCAGCAGCCTTCCTAGCCCCCATCTGAAGCAGGGGTGATGGAAAGCCTTCTTGCTCAGCTTTTGCATCCCCAAAGCTGGATGGGATTCAGACTTTCTTGCTGGAGGCTGGAACATTCTTGTGTGCCTGCTACTGCCCCCCACACCCCCATATTAATCTTGTCTTTTTGTTCTGAATTTTGGCTGCTTGTATGTCGTGGGGCTTGGCTGACCCTGGAGAACCTCCCCCTTTCAGTACTAGCTGATGCCTAGAAATGATGCTCCTACTGGAAATGCATCTTTCATATGCAAACCTACAACACCCCTTTATTAGTCTTTATTAGACTCTCACATTCAGGGCCACTATCCCCAGTCCTAACCATCCCAGGGCCAGATACCAGGGACAGTCTTTGTGTGCCCCAAAGCCTTCTGAAATTAATCAAACTAGCTAATCCTAATCCTCCTTACCTTGCATCTCTCATTCCTTCCCATGGAAATCACACTAAAGGCACTTGCCCATGTTTTTTCCTTCAATTCTTCTGCCTCCTGACCAACCCTGCTGCTTCCTGCAGGGTCCCCCAGAGTGTGGTTATTTCCCCTCTTCTGGGGATCTGTAAGCTACAAACTATCTTTTCCATGGCAGTTGTCTCTTGATCTGCTGCTCCTGTCCCCATACTCAAGTAATAAAACCTATACTTAAAAGACACCTGCCCGAGGGAAGGCAAGCCCCAGTGAGCGAGGGAAGAAACTCCAAGTCCACATGATGGAGGTGGGGACGTTCCAGCTGACAAGCCCTTGATCCTGCACCTGGGAAGCCAGGGGCATGCAGAGGTCACTTGGGCCTAGACAGAATGGGAACACCAAAGTCTGCCTCTGACACCCCTGCTGTTTGATGGACAGGGGCTGGGGGGAGGGGCGGCCAGCACTGTGAGAACACAGTGGTTGTAAGACTGTGGAATTCATACAAGTACATGCCTCCCCCTGTCTGGGTCTTCTCCCCATTCCGACCTGTGATCATTGGGTTAATGGTCAGACCTCAGTGCTGTCCTCCACGGCTCTGGTTTTGTTTTTGTCCCAATTGGAAATGATGTGGCAGTGTATGTATCTGAATTAAATGTTAAAAATCTGTTATTCTGACTTCTGCTTCTCTCCATTCTTTAGTACACTGCTGATGAATTTTCCATTTAAAATGAACCCTCAAATGATTAGAAACACATAAACCACATGGCTTGTTATGAAAACCATGTTCATATACCTGACGACCACTCTGTCAATTCCCAGTGGGGAAATCGGAAGGCACTCCCTCACTCACTGTGGCATCTTCCTCCTGCAGCCTTGTTGGGTGGGAGTGGCTGCCAGCAGTTTTCACAGAACATTATGGGCTGAGCCCATGTCCAGTACCTTCCCTCACAGGTATACTCTGCCACACTGACACAGTGTATCTGGGGGAGGTCAGGGAGGCAGGCCACTGTGGAAATAGGAAGACCAGCAGAAGCCCAGCCCATTTAGAACTTGCTCGTGCATAAGCAAAATGATACTCATGTTTCTTGGTAGGTGAGGCTGATTCACCATTAAGCTTAAATTTCATATGGCCAAGATTGTATGGTTCTCCCACAAGACCCTGTACCTAATTTTATATTCATAGTTTTTCAGTTTTTGAGAGTTCAATAGCTTTCAGGGCCCAATAATGCTGCATCTGACCCTGAAAAGTGGTTACGTGTGTTATTTTCACCCCTTTCATATAAATCTGTTGTGATGAGACCACATGTTGGGACAACATGTGTCAACACCGTTCAAAAACATGGCATCAGCGCTGCTGCTAATAACATACCTTATTTGTAGTATATTAAAAAAGTTGTCTTGAAACCACTATTTGCTTTTGTTTATAAGATTTAGATCTGTGAGGAATCCCTTTGGACTATGAAAAAAAAAAAGAATTGATAAATTAGTGCTTTTATTTCTCAGCAATCTGTCTGATCTCCTTCCACATTTTAAACCCAAAAGTGAATTTTTAAAGGCTTAAAGCACACAATTGATCATTATTTTTATGACAGCCAAATTAATTCCTTCATTTACCATATGAAAACAATAGAGATAGAGGGTCCTGTGTTCTTAATTATGTAATCCTCACTGAAAATGAAGATTCTGGGGCCTCCCTGGTGGCGCAGCGGTTGAGCGCTGCACTGTGGAGCTGTTGGTGGCACGTGATGTGGGTTCGACGCCCAGCCAGGGAGAGTCCCACATAGTGCGGCAGACCTCTTCTGCCTCGCCCGCTGCTCCCCTCAGCAGTGTATTTCTGATCTGCCTGTTCTGCTCCCCGCTCTGTCTCTGGTGAACC